>CM042436.1:11903255-12275755 GCA_023631565.1 Gymnocephalus cernua
GGAGCGACCCCGAGCCTCTGAAGGTGAACTCAGTTTTCTCAGGTAAAGTTTAACCACATGTTTAATCAATCAATTAATCAATCAAAATGTATTTATAAAGAACTTTAAAATCCAAAGAGGACACAAAGTGCTATACAGTAAAACAATAAATGAATACATAAAAGCCCTAAATACAAACTCACACAACCTATATAATACAAATAAGAACAAAGACAAACCATACAATGAACAAATACGATCAATAGAACCAAACATGAATTATCAATTTCAGTTTTCAAAGGCCAGAGACTAAAGGTAGACTTAAAACTAGACAGTGTGTATTGTTTAATGTTTAATTTAAAGTTGAATTTTTAATAAATGTAATGTATGCTAAAGGCGAGTCAGCATCAACAACAGCACGTCTGTTACATTAGCCAAAAGTCAAATTGCCCCCTCGTGACCAGGTGGCGTTATGTTACAACACACTACACAGTGCTTGCTGAGACCGATCATTTGTATGTGATTAGTTAAGGAGTACTATAAAATTAAATCAGGTGACATCCTTTACTGTCAAACTGGGAAAACAACAAATACAATGGGATTAAGAAGGCTAGTCTAAACATAACTGTTGTGTACATCTAATAAATCTCTTCTGATGTTATGTTATGTTAGGCTACATAGCTATAGGGCCCTACAGTGTAATGTAATACAAAGATAACCAGAGCTTTTCACATGTTGAAATTTGCAGGCCAGAGTAGCTGGAGATATTAGCTGAAGCCTAAAAGTGGGGATATTGCCAACCAAGAAACTTCCGAGTAGTGTACAGGAAGAAGAGAAAGAGGGAAAGGAAGAAGGGCTCAGGAGTTTTGGGCTATTTCTATTCTGTTCTATATGTTATAGGGTTAGATATGTAAAGATTTACATATATACATAGATTATCTAATGATGCTTTACATTTTCTCTATCACAGCATTTGTTTGACCTTTTGTTTGATAATAATCACTTTTATCACACATAAGTTTTACTCACAATTAGGCACATTCTGTTCTATTTTCTGTTCTATTTGTCTGTATCAGTAAATATGACCAAGCCATTTAATTCAATTTCAGCTAAATGCAATTTTATTTATAGTATCAAATCGTAACAAGAGTTCACTCTTCTCAAGACACTTTACAGATAGAGTACGTCTAGACCACACTATAATTTACAAAGACCCAACAATTACCCCAAGAGCAAGCATTTGGTGCAACAGTGGAGAGGAAAAACTTCCTTTTGGGCAGAAACCTCAGACAGACCCATGGTCTTGGTGGGCAGCCATCTGCCTCTGCCGGTTGGGACACAGAGACAGATACAGATATAGAAAATTATGATTCATAATAATTATAGCAGTTGGTATGATGTATGGTGGCAATTATATTAACAATAAATATAATGGAACTATGGCTAGAAATAATAGTTGTAGCAGTTCAGGGCGTAGCAGGGTGTTGCGGGGCATAGTAGGGCATAGCAGTGCATTTACACATGGGGGTTCCCATGTACCGTCTTCCCCTGCCACCCTGCCAAGATTTTCTAGAGAGTCCATGTCTGCCATAAAAAAACTTTATAAACTGGTGACATTGGTAGCTGTATATCTGTCAGCTTGTAATGTTCATCTGCCCTGCAGGGACCAAAATTAGATTAATGCTTTACGGATAGCAATCCCATGACTCCACCTCATAGCTACTCAAACAAACAAATTGTTCACCCTCCAAATGAATCCACACCTCACTCTGAATGTCGCAGTAACACCCTCGACCCCCTCTTCTCCAGCTTGCACCACATTTATTTACTGTGCAGTGACCATCATCCCCCTCACATCACATGATCAATAGCGCATGTCCAGTTCAGCTGATGTGTGCAGTGATAACCTGGCCTGTTTGCTCTCTCCCCAGCAGTGATAATGGTGAGCCTTTTATTGCCCAGTGTAATGATAATGAGGCACATACAGAAACAGGAGCGACTGATGTAATTTTGCATCTCTTCATCTGCACTGCGGACAGACACACTGTGTGTGTGTGCCACAGTGCAAGCCTTCACGTGGCTAGATGTGTGTGGTAGTGTTTTTATTGCATGCCTGTGTGTGTGTGTGTGTGTGTGTGTGTGTGTGCGCATGTGCGTAGGTGTAGATTTCAGGGGGTATGCAGGGGATATGTCCCCCCCCAATATTTAGAATATTTATCTCTCTGTGAAATGACGCTGCCTTCAAATGCGGTCAAAAATGTAGAGATCTATAAACGATCTCACGGAAAACAGTAACTGTGTCTACTTGTGCTACATCGGGTTGTGAAAGAACACACAATGGCCATGGAAAATAAAGATGTGATTTCTTGTGATTTTAAATGTCATGTCTTTTATGTAGATTTAAAATTTGGAGCTTTTGGCTACAATAACAAGGTTTCCTCTAACAGATTTGTTGTTGAGATGTACATGGTTCCTGAAAAAAACATGTGTGATGTTTTGAATGTGCAGAAAGTTTTGAACAATAAAGGATAAGAATTAATAACAACAATCATTTCCTTTACATGAAGACATTTGCACCACAAATTGATTCAGAAAAGGAACAAATTGTTGCAGAAAAAATCAACATAATGCAGTTTATGAAGTGTTTGACGCTCAGACGACCGCCAGGCCCCCTCGTTAGAATGTGTCTCCCCCAATGTTGAAACAAAACCTATGCCCTGTGTGTGTGTGTGTGTGTGTGTGTGTGTGTGTGTGTGTGTGTGTGTGTGTGTGTGTGTGTGTGTGTGTGTGTGTGTGTGTGCGCGCACTGCCTGCTGTTCCAGCCCGTACCTGGAGGCTGACCTCATTTGTTGCAGCACTGCAGCTCCGGACACATGCACATGGAAGTACCATGAATAAACAAGGGTGTGTCTATTCAACTGTATCTGTGATTTAATGCATTTTAGTCTTTACCATAGACAAATTTACAATCCAATAAAATAAATAAACAGACAATTTTAAATACTACACAAATACTACAATTTATCTGATACTCTATCAAGCTATTAAAAGAAAAGAAAAAAACACAATTAACATCAGTGAAATTTACACTCTCGTTTCTCACTTACGTTTCTTTAACATGTTGATGTCAAGATGTAACACATTTGACAATTTGAGCTTACATTTTCAAAAAACAAACATCTTATCTAATTGCAAAGCCAAAGTTGAACCTTTACTTGAACTCTACAGTATGTTCTATACTTACTGTTTCCCATCATGCCACACAAGGCAACATCTCCAGGCCATGCTACGTCCATGATACGTCCAAACGCAGCCACACCTGTGCCAGCATTTCATTCACACCCTCCCTGTGTGTTAGACATTTTGCTGCACATTCAGTACAGCAGTATATGTGCTACCTTTGAGTAGAGGCTCAGCAGGCATATGCGTGGGAGGATGAAATATTCACTGCACGCAGGCATGCAAATTGAATTTAATAGCAAAATGTACGCACACCAATGGAATTTCTATGCATATGAGTGGAGGTTTATGTAACAGGCGGTACTGCAAATGAGTTATGGCTCTACAACCCATATAGCTGAGCTTCATTTCTGATGAATGACACACAGGCTTTACTTCATTTAACATTTCAGAAACATCTGATAGAAGGTGTATTTGTGTTTATGTGTTTCCATACTACGGAGCTTAAGTGCTATTACTCTTTTTTACTGCAGGATTGAGCAGGATAATACCAGACTGTTCCTAACCCATCTCCTGTAGTCTCATGTCTAGGTAATGATGACCTCACCCTGTCTCAGGCCCAGTGTATGATGGGTTAGGGAGCAGTGCACTGTGTCTGAGCGGAGGGTAAGTCATTGCTGAGACTTTCCCGTGACTCATCCCGGTTGACATTATTCAAAATGATAGCCAGACTAGCTGCTTGTCATGCTTTAATAACTGGAGGGAAAGGAAAAGAAAAATGAGTTCAACAAAAGGAAAACCTCATATATTATTAATGCAGTTATTATTAGGAATGATGAATGCTCACATGAACGTCATGAACGTCATGTGTTTGTCATTTTGCACAGATCATTGAAAAAGCTCATCTATAAAGCTACACTCAGATACACCAATCACTCTATGTGCAGATTACGTATACTGTAGCTGTTACATGAAAAGCTTATATCAAAAACTGAGTAAATCAATTTTGGTTCAAATGATTGTCTCTTACAGCTTGTGCAGTATCCAGACTGTTTTAAAATAAATGATTGAAGGTTATTGCTTCTTATTACTTTAAAATAATTTATATTACGTTATCAATGGATTTAGTGTCTTCTATTTCATATATATCAAAATATGCTTAAAAGATTTGACACAAAATTAAAAGACAAATATACAGAACAATGGCAAAATGAAAATAAAATACAACACAAACTCCTCAATCCCTGAACAGAGATATCCAACTGGCCGAATATCTCAAAACAAAAAAATCAAAAAGAACTTTTAACAGAACACAGAGTCAGTAACCATGAGCTGGTCGCCATTTAAAATTGTGGAGACCAAGAGAGGAACGTGTCTGTACACACTGCCACCAGGACATCGAAACAGAATCACATTTCCTATGTACATGTCCCAAATATGAAGACTTAAGAACCAAATATTTCCAAAAATTTGAAATACACATACCAGGCTTCATAAAAAGCTTCCTTTTTTATTAGGGGAAGATTAAAGCGTGGCATGGCTAGCAGCCAAATATGTCTTCTCCTGCCACAATATAAGGCAAAATAAGTAGAATTGTATATATTGTCATTATTCTTCTTTTTTGTGTTTTTTTTTAAATATTGTTGTTTTAACATACCCTTTGAGGGACACATAATTTGTTTAATATCTGACTGCAATTAGATCACACTTATCCTGTTTACTTGTATTATTATATCAGATGTATTTACTCCTTGTTGTTGTTTATATGTATGTTTGTTCTCATGCTTTGGAAACACAGATGTATTGATATTGGCATGCCAATAAAGCAAACTGGAATTGAAAAATTGAAAAATTAAGAGAGAGAGAGAGAGAGAGAGAGAGAGAGAGAGAGAGAGAGAGAGAGAGAGAGAGAGAGAGAGAGAGAGAGAGAGAGAGAGAGAGAGAAGATCTGGTCATTTACATTATCTCTACCCATTAACTCTCGATAGGTATGTACATCCACACACAAACACACTTAAAATGCTATATTTCAATCCACTGAGCAACTTCAGACTGACACTTTAATCTGCCAGATCTTATTGGAAAATATACTGGCTGCACTGTTTGATGTACTTTTACTGCTGTGTTGGCCGTGACTACTGGAAACCGTCTGGAACCAGTTTGGAAATCATAACTACAGGGGAACATGCAATATCTGTTTAATTTTTATCATTTTATGATACTTTTTTATGTTTCTGGAATCATTCAGTGTAGAAGTAGCAACATCCTATTTTTCTTATTTAAAAAAAAGGTATCTGTATGATGAATTCAGAAGATTTCCGATGAACTTTTGCTGTCAGCTATGTAAGTAATTGTGTCCAAAATTAATAAAGTCTTATCCTGTATGTTAAGGCTTTAGTTTGATATTAATGAACATCTGTTACATTCAAGCCATTGCGAAATGAGTTGCTACAAAGCTAATTAAGACTATCAGCTCCACACAACTCTCTCTGTATTTATAAGTATGGCTATGTTCAGAAGATTGTGGCGTCCGGCGACTTTCCCGCGCAGAAGCTCGAGTGAAGATAATTACCTCTTCTGAAGAGTCCATCATATTTTTGTTATCCTCCGTGTCCTCCTTGGCTACTGCAACTGTGGAGAGGGGGGAGCACCGAAGGCTTGTATCATGTGGAAGCACCGACAGTTTTGTTATCATTACTTAGAATTCCTTATGGGGGAGAGAGAAACTACGCACTAAAGCATTTACCACTTTGTAATGTTGCCATTCCTTTTCACAACACTTAAAAGACGTTTACGAACTGAAGACACCAAGTGATGAAGTGTTTCAGGTGCAATTTTGTCCCATTCTTTGATCCTTTTCTTCTTTGGTCTGGAGCACACGGCGTCCATTTCTCCCAAAAAATACCTGAAATACTGATTCATCTGACCACAGTACACGTTTCCACTGTGTGATGGTCCCAGATGCCTCTGAGCCCAGAGAAGTCGACGGCGCTTCTGGACACTGTTAACATAGGGCTTCCTTTTGGCACAGTACAGTTTTAACTGGCATTTGTGGCTGTAACTACGTATTGTGGTACTTGACAAAGGTTTGCCAAAGTAGTCCTGAGCCCATGTGGTGATATCGCTTATAGATGAATGACGATTCTTGATGCAGTGCTGCCTGAGGGCTCAGAGATGGTTGTTCAGCTTAGGCTTGCGCCCTTGTCCTTTACGCACTGAAATTCCTCCTCATTCCTTGAATCTTTTAATTATGTTATGCACTGTTGAAGGTGAAATAAGCAAATGTCTTCCTATCTTTCTTTGATGAACATTGTTTTTAAACATTTCAATAATTTTCTCACGTATTTGTTGGCAAACTGGCGATCCTCGGCCCATCTTTGCTCCTAAAGGACTAGACCTTTCTTGGATGCTGCTTTTGTATCAAATCACAATTACAATCACCTGTTGACATCACCTGTTTCAAATCACATCATTATTTAACCAATTTACCTGATTACTAGCCCCTAAATTGCTCTTGTCCCAACCTTTTTTGGAATGTGTTGCAGGTCTGAATGACAGGAAAGGATGTATATTTACAAATGAAATTAAGTTGACCAGACAAAACATGAAATATTTTGTGTTCACATTGTCTGCAATGAAATACAAGTCAAAGTACATTTAGAAATCACTACTTTCTTTTTTTATTTGTGTTTTTCATACTGTCCCAACTTTTTCTGATTCGGGGTTGTAAGATCTAACTTAGTAAACACGGCGGACTGGGAGAGGGACTCAAAAACTGAATCCATCAAGCGGAGTGGATTTGTTACGGTGATGGAGTTGAGTCCCCGTTAATCAATACATGGCCGTAGAGGGTTATCTTTTTTGGAGACAAAGAAAAAAACTGTGCCTAACGGGGACGAGGAAGGACGAATGACAGTGCCGGCTAGATTATCCTTTATGTACTGCTCCATAGCCTCCCTCTCCGGATGAAATAGATTAAACAGGCGGTTGGAAGGAAGGGGTGCGTCCGGGAGGAGGGCTATGGAGCAGTCGTATGGGCGGTGGGGTGCTAAGGATAAAGCCTGGTCTTTGCTAAAGACCAGGGCGAGGTACTCAGGGGGAACGAGAGTCAAATCAGGGGGATTCGGGGAAACAAGAGATTGAGAGGACTTACCGGGGGCTCGGGCTGACAAAAGGCAGGAGGAATGACAGGCTGTACTCCAATTTCTGATCTTCCCCCGCACCCAGTCCACGTTGGGATTGTGGATGATGAGCCAGGGAAGTCCGAGAACAATGGGTGAGACGGGGGAGGACATGAGGTGGAATGACAGGGACTCGTGGTGGTTACCGGAAGTGAGGAGCTGGAGCAGGGGAGTGCAGTGGGTGACCGTGGTGAGCGACTGACCGTTGAGACTGGTGGGGTGAAGAGGGGTGTCAAGGGGAATTTGAGGAATGGAGAGCTGTTGAGCGATTTCGAGATCTAAAAAGTAATTACAAACCCTGGCCAAACAACGGCGCTCTCGTTCTTCGGGGGAGAGATGGGTGCGGCCTAATTGCATGGGTTCGGGAGGAGGCGGAGACGGAGATGCCAAAGGAGCAACTGGACGTGGCTGGGAAGGCAAGGGAGCTGTCCCAGTGGTCCTGCTCCGCGCCCTACTATACCCTGTTACACCTTGCTACGCTCTGTAGTGCCATGCTACGTCCTGCTGTGTCCTGCTATGCCCTACTATGCTCTGCTACGTCCTGTAACACCCTGCAGTGCCCTGCTATGCGATGAACTACTACAACTACTATTTCTGCTCATTGTTCCATTATCTTTGTTGTGACTATTATTGCCATTGTTCATCACACCCCCAACCGGCATCGTCATGCACCGCCTACCAAGAGCCTGGGTCTGTCCGAGGTTTCTCCCTAAAAGGAAGTTTTTCTTATTACTGAGGTTTCTTCCTAAAAGGAGTTTTTCCTTGCCACTGTCACACTAAATGCTTGCTCTTGGGGGAATTACTGTAATTGTTGGGTCTTTGTAAATTATAGAGTGTGGTCTAGACCTACTCAATCTGTAAAGTGTCCTGAGATAACTCTTGTTATGATTTGATACTATAAATAAAATTGAATTGAATTGAACTTATTTCCACTAGTTTTACACTACACTTATTTTTGGAATTCAAAAAACCTTATCCATATTCAAATTATACCTAATATTTTAGATAATCAGAAATTATGAATTATTTTGACTAATAATTAAGATCAGAGGAATATATGTTGATGGATGATCACAGCCTGTTTAAGTGTATGGAACCATGGTTATTTTTATCCGACAATTTTGTTTAAAGAAACCCATATTTATGATTTTGAAACTTTTTTCAAATTTGACCGAGGGCAACATGAGGGTTAAAGCTAAAGCATTTCAATCTAAAGTATTTTATTAGTATTTTTTACTAATATTTTGTATTTTTTTTACATTCAATCACGCCTTAAAGCTATACTGTTCCAACTTTTTTTGAAATGTGTTGCAAGAACCAAAATAGGAATTTAGTTTTTTTGAAAAAAAAAACAACAATAAAAATCATGAGGAATATATTAAATGATGTGCTGTTGTATTGTCTGCAATGAAATACAAGTCAAAGTACATTTAGAAATCACTACTTTCTTTTTTTATTTGTGTTTTCCATACTGTCCCAACTTTTTCTGATTTGGGATTGTAGAAACGCCTACCACCTTGTGCGGATCCAGGAGAGGGACGAATGGAAGACTGTGTTTAACACCCCGCTGGGCCACTACAAATACCTAGTCATGCCCTTCGGCCTCACTAACACCCCCGCAGTCTTCCAGGCCCTTATTAATGTCATTCTCCGTGACTTCCTGCATTGGTTTGTATTCATCTACCATTCTGATCTTCTACCGCGACCCAGTCCAACACACAAACACGTCCGTTTAGTGCTGCAGTGGCTGCTGGAGAACAGGCTATTCATCAAGGCCGAAAAATGCGAGTTCCACGTTCCGTCTGTACAGTTTCTGGGTTTTATTATTGAGAGTGGGCGGCTCCATGCGGACCCAGCAAAGATTAAAGCCATGGTCAATTGGCCCACTCCCACCTCCGTAACAACTACAACGTTTCTCGGGCTTTGCTAATTTTTACCACCAGTTTATCCGCAACTGCGACACAGGGCCCACAAGCAGAACATAGACTATTCTTCCCCCATGCACTGACAGGAGATTGTATCACTGCTCCTCTCACTCGCCACCTCTCCACCTCTGTCCCCTTTGTTTGGTCCTCGTAAACCACTGCAGCCTTTTCCCTTCTCAAGTCCCGGTTCACCTCTGCCCCCATTCTTACTAACCCTGACCGGTTCAATTTCACCTTGTCTTACCACCCCGGATCCCGCAACACCAAACCTGATGCCCTGTCCCATCTCCATTCCCCAGATGACCCGGTGAACCAACCAGACCTCATCCTTCCCAGTTCCTGCCTCGTCGCCTCCCTGGTCTGGGAAGTGGAATCCGCCGTCCACCGTGCCCAGTCCTCGGACCCCGACCCTGGTACCAGCCCCCCCCAATCGCCTGCTCCCAGGTACTCCACTGTTCCTGCTCCGCCAATGGTTCTGGTGGCCCACCGCCGAGAAGGACAGCCGGGACTTTGTGGCAGCTTGTGAGGTGTGTGCCCGCGCCACGCCATCCCATCAGCCGCCCTCAGACTAACGGACAGACTGAGCGGGCTAACCAGGATCTGGGGGCGGCTTTCAAGTGTGTGGCGTACCGTATCCCCTCCTCGTGGAGTTCCCATCTCCCTTGGGTTGAGTACGTGCCCAACTCCCTCATCAGCGCTGTCCCCCTTCATGTGCGCCATGGGGTTCCAGCCTCTGCTTTTCCCGGCCCTGGAAGAGGAAGTGGCAGTTCCGTCTGTCCAGTCTCACCTTCGGTGGTGTCGACGAGTGTGGAGGCAGCCCTGCAATGCACGGTGTCCCGAAACAAATGCCTGGCTGACCGTCATTGGAAACCAGCTCCTGTCTACCAACCCGGCCAGAAGGTGTGGCTTTCCTCCCAGGACCTCCAGCTTCAGACCACCTCAAAGAAGCTCACTCCCCAGTCTGTGTGTCCATATCTCGTCAAAGCTGTCCTGAACCCTAACCATCTTCATTTGATTGTTGCTCCAGTCACCCTGGTGAAACTCTCAGCAAGCTTTTTGAAAACCTTGTATTTTTTCCCGGCTCTGTGTTTTTACTTACCTTTTGTGTTTCTTCCCCGCAGTCACCATCTTCAATACTGTCTGTCATCTCCGCTCAGCTGGCTTCACCTCTCGGACCCCCTCCCACGGCACCCTGCTTCACCTACCTCCATCTCCGCTCCAAACCAGCCTCTCTGCGCTTCCCCGGCTCTCCAGCATCAGTGACTCCCCCTCGGCTCCTCGGTCCCGGCTCGGTCCCCCGCGCTCCCCTGAATATCCTCGCCCTCGAGTTTCCCTGGCTTCCCAGTCGCTGCTTCCCTATCCCTGGCGTCTGCCTCCCCACTTCACTTTTCCCCTCAACCACAATAAACCTGTTTAACAGTTTTAGTTTAACACTAATACTGCTCTAGAAGACAGAGATCTAATATTTAATAGTCCACATCTAATTTTCATTTTCTGTTCTGTCATTGCAGTGGTAGTTTTAATTCCAATTAGGCTGTTAAGTATAGCCCCTCTTTTGTTTACCTTTGATTTAACCGATCTGAGTCGGGGGACAGACACCGCGGTTATGGAACTATGAGCGACTGCTCCAATGGAAGCACAGAGGAACGCGTAGCACTGCACCTCTGATTACTAATATCAAACTTGGGTTGTCATGGCTTTTGACCAATAATAGACTCGGTCAGATTTATTTATCTGTCCAAAGTGGGATGAATGCCGTCTCTCCTAATCAGACCAGGCTTTCCCTAGAATGCCCTCCAGTTATCTACGTAGCCCACATTATCAACTGGGCACCACCCCGACAACCAGCGGTGGAAGGATGTCATCGCCGATCAGTTTGGCAGGGGTCCAGAGAAAACTACTGAGTCCGACATCGTCTTTGCATATGCACAAAGTGACTTAACATTAATTTTAGTGATCTTCAATTTGCGTAATCGGGTATCATTACCACTTACGTTATCTTTAGCCAGCAGCTTGAGATAGGATTCCACATCGCCCGCTCTGGCCCCAGGGATGCACAAGACCGCAGCTGCTGGAGCCGCCAATCTCACGCTTCGCAGTATAGAGCTCCCAATAACGAGAGTTGGCTTCTCAGCAAGTGTGTCACTGAGTGGGGAGAAACTGTTAGAAAGGCGAAGATGTTGGTGGTTAGCCATAGGCTCCGGTTTAGCGCGACCGCCGTCATGTGCGCTCCCCGGTTTAGAACTAGTGCTATGCTTTTTTTGGACAGTCACCCACTCACCACTGCTTGGGGCCTGCCGGGTGACTGCTAACATATTACATCCCTGTCTAGTGACAAGTGACCTGAACATTTTCGCCTGTGCTCTCTCACTGTCCCTGTCACTGCACGTGGAGCCCTGCCGCTCTCTCCCTATGCAGACAGTTGCCGTGAGCGCCCACTCACTATGAGCGGCGCTGCTCAGACATCCTTCTCCTCCCGGCTATGCCAGTGGAATGAGGAAGACAATGACCCAGTGGCCGCTCCCACGCCACAGAGTGGTGAACCGGGCCACTGCCCTTTCGACAAGCCCTACCATGGGCTGGGCGACACGATCACACGTCTGGGCTGGGCTCTACGCTCCTAGCTGACCATGTCTACAGACAACACACAGACATGCGCGCGCCCTCTCTCAGAGCACAGGGTAGCATGGATAAGTCTGACACACATGAATTCATAGATGTCAAAGCTGATAACACGGGGCTACACACTCCAGTTTGCCTCCCCCCCACCTCGCTTTGCTGGCATGTTGGAGACAACCGTGTCATCTCAGGCAGAGGCAAATGCCATGACGTCAGAAGTAGAGGAGCTACTGGCAAAAGGGGCAACTTCCGCGTCCCTCCAGGGGTGGAGAACAAGGGGTTTTACTCCCGCTACTTTCTCACACCGAAAAAGGTAGGCGGGTTGCTCCTCATTTTCTGTCAGGCACGTGCTGGAATGTGTGCGTCACCACGAGTGGTTTACATCTGTGGATCTGAAAGACGTATACTTTCACATTCAAATTATTCCCAGACACAGGAAATTCCTGCGCTTCTTTTTCCAAGGGGCCCATTTCCAGTACAACTGGCTGTTCAGGTACTCACTAGCCCCCCGCACTTTTTTGAAGTGCATGGAGACGGCACTTCAGCAGTTGGGGGAAAAAAGGCATCAGAGTCCTTTTTCATCTGGACGATTTGCTCATTCTAGCCCCCTCTCGGGAAAAGGCGGCACTGCAAACTATGGAAGTTCTGCGGCACCTGCAAACACTGGGCTTTGCCATAAACTGGCCAAAGAATTGACTGGTCCCCGCACAATCGATAGTTTATCTGGGCGTGGACATAAACTCGATTGTCATGAGAGCCAGGCTGTCAGCGCCAAGGCGAGATGTGCTAATCTCGACAGTGTCCGCGCTGTCTGTCTGTGCGTCTTCTGGGCATGATGTCTGCGGGTCACGTGATAGTTCCCCTAAGTCTCCTCCGCATGAGGAAAATCCAGAGGTGGTTCCATCGTCAGCGCCTGGACCCCATACACCACAAGTGGTGAATGCTGGCCATCCCCACCTCTCCAGTCAGACCTGGCATATTGGGGAAACCCCCAAACCCTGTCAACCGGGGTCCCCCTGGGCAAAGTGACGTCATATGTGACAGTGTACACTGGCTGGGGAGGAATGTACGAGTCACAGGTGGTGGGAGGAAAAAGGCCACCTCCCTCTCTCCCCCACATAAACTGCCTAGAGCTGTTCACGGTGCTGAAGGTTTTGAAACACTTCACCCCAGTGATAGCGGGGAGACATGTTGTTGTGCGGACCGACAACGTTACAGTTACAGGTTCATAAACCGTCAAGGCGGCGTGCGCTTTGCTGGGCTATTGGAGATAGCCAGACATCTCCTGCTGTGGGCCCACAGCCATCTGCTGTCCCTCAAAGCGCTTTACATCCCCAGAGTTTTGAACCGGGCGGCGGACCTAATGTCGAGGGGAGGGTCCTCTCAGTGGAAATTGAATCCCACTATTGTTCAGAAGCTGTGGAGCAGGTTTGGGAAAGCGGAGGTGGATCTGTTCGCCTCACGAGAAAGCACACAGGGCTAGATTTATCAAGCCGTTTGTGCCTGTTTCCAGGCGCTAAATGGTCGCAAAGATGGACGTAACCGATGCTGGCTATTTACAAACTAGCCCAGGTGCTCCGAGCTCTGGGGAAACCTCCTTTCGAGCCTCTAGCACAAGCCTCTCTCAGGATGCTGTCACTAAAAACAGCGCTTCTCCTTGCCCTGACGTCAGCCAAGAGAGTAAGCGACTTATGTGTCAGTTTCACCGTCCTGCCTCTCCATTAGAGAGGACGGGAGTGCAGCCACCAGACAAACCCCTCATCACAGTCATTACCATGGCAGGCTTTTATCAGAATAATGGATTATCTGATACAATCTCCTGTCAGTGCATGGGGGAAGAATAGTCTATGTTCTGCTTGTGGGCCCTGTGTCGCAGGTGGCATTGATTACATCAGCTTTTCCCTAACCCAATAGTGTAACCTTAGAGGGCGAAGCCTATAAGAATTAGAACAATAGTTATGTATTGTAACTCCAGATTCTATGAGTATAGGCGCAGCCATCTAAGATTCGGGCCACCTGCTCCTATAACATTAGCTGAAGGAAAAGCTGATGGTGGGAGATGAGCTATGGGTCGGCTCTGTTTATATCCAGCATCTGTGGACGTAGTTGAAAGCCCATGCTGGACGCAATGGCGGGAAAGAAAATCTTCATGACAGCGCATGTGCGAAGGGATAAACCCAATAGCGTGGCCTTAGAGGGCTGTGCCTATACTTATAGTATCTGGAGTTACAATACGTAAGTATCATTCCTCTAATATTGTTCAAAGTAATTCATAATTTCAAAATTAGGTTTAATTTCCTATAATTGAGATTTATTGACCATAAGTGTAAAAGTAGTGGTAATACGTTGGTGTTAGTAATGTAAAAAAAAGTGATAAAAACATTGGGGGGAAAAAGCGTCAAAAGTGCCGAAAAAAAGTGAAAAAAAACATTGGGGGGGGGAAAAAGCTTCAAAAGTGCATAAAAAAGGGGCTAAAACAACAGAAAATGTCAATAACAATCAAAAAAGGATTAAAAAAAAAACAGAAGTGTTAATTTTCAGTTTTGACCCGGGAGGATAACAAGTGCATGGTCGATAGAAAGACAACACAAGGGTTAAATAAACATAGGCAAAAACACAAGCTCACACAAAGGCCAGGTATATGTAGTCAAACAGTCCGTCTTTCTTCCTCTCCCTCTCTCTTGGTTTTATCCATTCAAATTTACAGTCTATGGTTGTATCTCATGAACAAAACCCGAGCAGCTCTTCTCCACATGTAAGCATCACACCAGGAACAACCACTTTACCTGATCATTGACCCCTCTCTAACACACCTTGCCGGGAGCGCTGGCAACACCTTGAACAGGGGAAATGCATAAAGGATTAAATTATGAATGGAGATCCAGCGAGGCAGAAGGAAATGGTTGTGATTATAGCATGACAGCATATTTAATTTGCAGATAATGGCACTTTGGGGGCTTTTAAGGGGCTCGTCTCACACTGGCATTTTTAATGTTGTCACCTAAAAAAAAAGAAGAGCAACAACATGAAAGAAATGGGGTCTGATTGGACTCGGCTCAGATTGTCTTTTGAAAATATACACCAGGCTTTTGCACTTCCACTGTTACATGAGAGCACTCTGCCTTCAGCATTATGAGAGGTATGTTTCTTCTATTTTCTGTTTACATTTGGTAAATGTGTATTTTGTAGCAAAACAAAACCTCCACACACGTATTAGTAGATTTGGGTCCCAGATAAAAGCTTTTCTGACTTAAATGCTTGTAGAAATATTTTATGTTTTCATGCAAACATGCAGCCCAGTATGTGAGTGAAATGTGCGCGCTGTGGAGTGAAAGTAAAAAATACTCTGTTACAAGTCAAAGTCCTGCATTGAAAATGTTACTTAAGTAAAAGTCTGTAAGTATAGTCAGGAAAATGTACTTAAAGTATTAAAAGTAAAAGAACTCAATGCAGAAAAATCCTCACGTTTTAGAAACTGGAAACGATCCAAACCGTTGTGTATTAAATGCTGTAATCCAAAGTTCTTCAACAGGGGGTCCGGGACCCCACATTATTGTGCGTGGTTTAAAAAATAAAAGGAAAATATCCAACATATAAGCTACATATGCAAAATATGAAATGTACAAAGTCTTTGGAGATTAGAATATAAAATATATGTTTTAAAGGGGTAGAGAAATCCAGACATATCCCCCGATGGAGTCTAGACACAGGTGGTGGTTGTGAAAGAGCTCAAAGACCAGATCAAAGGAGTCGATGGGAGCGTCAGCCGAAAGAAGTCCCAGGGTGCCGTGGGTGAAAATGACTGGAGGTGGAAGGGGAGGAGGAGGGTCGTACTCTTTGCCTGAAATGACAACTGACAGCCGCAAAGGAGAGAACATATTTAAAGCAGGGATGTCATGCTGTGATTGGATTTTGAAATACATGACAGATTCTGATTGGTTTAACTGAAAAGGGAATGCTTCGAAACAGCTGATCAGTTAAGGAGAGATGTGATAAAGTTATTGAAGACTCAGGGGTCCCTGCTCTGTCTCTCGTTTAGTTAAGGGGTCCTTGGCCTAAAAAACGTTGACGATAGAATAGAATAGAATAGTTTATTTGTCATTGCTTTACAGTCAACGAAAAGCAGTTCAGCATCTCCGCATTGACGGCATAACACATCATTAAAAACACAAACAGTCATGCCAGGATAAAATAAAGAAATATATTTAAATTAAAAAGTTGCATAAGGGATTAGGGTAGATGAAAGTGCATACAGTGCTAACAGACAGACAAACCGACAACACACACAAACAGAACAGTCCCAGGTGTGATAGCAGTTCTTTTTCAGTGGCCATTTGGTGTTATGGATTTGACAGCTTTTGGATAGAAGCTGTTTTTTAACCTGTTTGAGTTGGACTTGATGGACCTGAATCTTCTACCAGAGGGCAGTGGAGAGAACAGAGAGTGACCAGGGTGTTTAATGTCCTTGAAGATACAACTGGCTTTCTTCTGCAGTCTACCATTGTAGATATCTGTGAGTGAAGGCAATGGTGCTCCAATGACGCGCTCAGCAGCCCTAACCACCCCGCTGTAGGTCCTTCCTATTCTTTTCTGTGCTGCTGGAGAACCACACATTGCAGCAATAGGTTACCAGTAGAAGTTGGTCAGCAGGTGGAGAGGGAGAGGAGTGAGATTTAGCTTCCTTAGGAAGTAAAGCCTCTGATGTGCCTTTCCCACCTGGTGAGGTCAGCCGAGATGTGCACACCAAGGAATTTAAAGCTCTCCACCCTCTCTACTTCCTCTCCATGCATGGAGAGGGCAGAGTGCTATGGGATTATTTTTGTGACTTTAATCACAAGCAAAACTTCTCAAGTATCAAACAAAAAACACTAAGTCAAGCAAAAAAGTTGTCACCTCAAAGGTAAAACTTAAAACTTGCAAACAAAACATTTGTGTTTAGTCTGTTTAGTATTAGTCTTTTATTTGTTTAAAGCCCCAGTGTGTAACATTTGTAGTTGTTCATTATCAAAATCTGTATTGCCCTTCACAAACTTGTCTTTTTTTATGAATATTACAACTATCAATTCCAAGTATTCCTATTGGCTTAACATTTTACATTTGCGCTTACATGAACTGGGGTAGACGCTCCATAGCCATGCACCATTTTGAAATACGGTAGCCCGTAAGGGACATACAGGCTATACTGCTCCGCATTTCGCGCTTTTCACTCAGTGGCACTGACTGTGACCGACTGTTTTCTTTAACTGTATACGACTGTGACGTATGCCAGGGAGAGAGGGGGAGAAGATTACTTGTGACTCACTGCCGTTAGATTTGAAAGCCTGTTGCGTCTATTATTGAGGACATGTAACTGAGTCGCCGAGGAAATTAAAACGACAACGTGACAGGCAAAGCAACGTGACCAAAGTTAATATTGTTGTGACTTTTCCAAGATGGAAAGAGCTGATGAGGAGCAAGGATTTTAAAAGGGATGCGGAAGTTGCCTGCTTTCTTCTCAACAGGTAATTCTGCATATTTGTGTAAAAGTTTTATACAACCCCAAATCAGAAAAAGTTGGGACAGTATGAAAAACACAAATAAAAAAAGAAAGTAGTGATTTCTAAATGTACTTTGACTTGTATTTCATTGCAGACAATGTGAACACAAAATATTTCATGTTTTGTTGGGTCAACTTAATTTTATTTGTAAATATACATCCTTTCCTGTCATTCAGACCTGCAACACATTCCAAAAAAGGTTGGGACAGGAGCAATTTAGGACTAGTAATCAGCTAAATGAAAAGGTTAAATAATGATGTGATTTGAAACAGGTGATGTCAACAGGTGATTGTAATTATGATTTGGTACAAAAGCAGCATCCAAGAAAGGTCTAGTCCTTTAGGAGCAAAGATGGGCCGAGGATCGCCAGTTTGCCAACAAATACGTGAGAAAATTATTGAAATGTTTAAAAACAATGTTCCTCAAAGAAAGATAGGAAGACATTTGCTTATTTCACCTTCAACAGTGCATAACATAATTAAAAGATTCAAGGAATGAGGAGGAATTTCAGTGCGTAAAGGACAAGGGCGCAAGCCTAAGCTGAACAACCGTGATCTCCGAGCCCTCAGGCGGCACTGCATCAAGAATCGTCATTCATCTATAAGCGATATCACCACATGGGCTCAGGACTACTTTGGCAAACCTTTGTCAAGTACCACAATACGTAGTTACAGCCACAAATGCCAGTTAAAACTGTACTGTGCCAAAAGGAAGCCCTATGTTAACAGTGTCCAGAAGCGCCGTCGACTTCTCTGGGCTCGGAGGCATCTGGGATGGACCATCACACAGTGGAAACGTGTACTGTGGTCAGATGAACCAGTATTTCAGGTATTTTTTGGGAGAAATGGACGCCGTGTGCTCCGGACCAAAGAAGAAAAGGATCATCCAGACTGTTACCAGCAACAAGTCCAAAAGCCAGGGTCTGTCATGGTATGGGCTTGTGTCAGTGCCCTTGGCAAAGGTAACTTGCACTTCTGTGATGGCACCATTAATGCTGAAAAGTACATAGAGATTTTGGAGCACAATATGCTGCCTTCAAGAAGACATCTTTTCCAGGGACGTCCATGCATATTTCAACAAGAAAATGCAAAACCACATTCTGCACACATTACAAAGTCCTGGCTGCGGAGGAAGAGGATACGGGTACTTGACTGGCCTGCCTGCAGTCCCGACCTGTCTCCAATAGAGAATGTGTGGCGCATGTTGAAGCGCAAAATGCGACAACGAAGACCCTGTACTGTTGCCCACCTTAAGACTTGTTTTCAGCAAGAATGGGACAAAATTACACCTGAAACACTTCATCACTTGCTGTCTTCAGTCCCTAAACGTCTTTTAAGTGTTTTGAAAAGGAATGGCAGCATTACAAAGTGGTAAATACTTTACTGTTCCAACTTTTTTTGAAATGTGTTGCAAGAACCAAAATAGGAATTTTGTTTATTTGAAAAAAAAAAAAATACATATCATGAGGAACACATTAAAGTATGTGCTGTTGTGTTGTCTGCAATGAAATACAAGTCAAAGTACATTTAGAAATCACTACTTTCTTTTTTTATTTGTGTTTTCCATACTGTCCCAACTTTTTCTGATTTGGGGTTGTAGTTGCTACTTGCTTGACTAACTATAGCATGGTTGTGCATAATGCTAGAACGACGTCTAGGATACTTTTCCTCGCGTCAATGATGAAAAAGGATTGTCTACCTTGTAACATAAACGTAATCATATGTGCCGTGAGTTGTCTGCCAGGGAAATCACGTCATGGAGTTGTAACACAGACTAGCTACTAGAACAGCTGCGTGGAAACGATGGAGATACTAAGAGATCATTTGAGTTTCATTGACATTGTTCATGCTGCTCAGAGAAATATATTAAAAACACAAACCTCCGTTGCTTCTCTCCTACGCTGTAAACATCGCCTTACACTATTAATCTCGTACAATATAACAGAATAACGTTAGCACTGATACTTTACTAACATTGGCTTGCATATGTTTGGAAACCTGATAGCTGATGTTAGCAATGAAATGGTACCATGAAAGTGAAATTCAGTTGGTTGTCATATACAATTTCACCGCTAGATGGGAGAAATTCTTACACACTGGGGCTTTAATATTATGTCCTTTTGTTTACAGTTCCCTCTGCTTCTTTCTCAATGATCAGTCTTTTGCTCTCTCCAGCACGTTTGCAGTTTTGCTCCCAGCTTTTGCTTTTGCGATTCTGACACAAACATTTGCCTGGGCGGGTCTTACAGGGGTGCATCCCCATTGGCTAATGTGTTTCTGGAGTGAGTTTGAGTGACAGCTCTGTGCCTGCCTGCCCCCTGACGTTTCAGAGAAGCTGACTGACACAAGCCACTCCACAGCGGATTCCTACAAGATTAATAAAGTGTAAGTATTGATCATATATATTGTCTGTGATCTACGCTGCAAGCATGGTTACTAGACGTTTGTTGTTTCGTTGTGTTAAGTTACTAGCTAGCTAGCTAGTAAAGCTGTTTAAGTTAGCATTTAACGTTAGCTAACTGCTAATGTTACCTAAAACTTGTAGCTAGCCGAGCTAATTTGCCATGGGAATCATGTGAGGTGGTATACTCAATAGAGCTGTATTAATTATCGTCTTCTCTCTGTAGATCAGTTAAACACTGTGGGACGTGCAGGACCCTGAGACAGACGATGCTGCCCCAGGTAACGTTAGGTCAGTAACTGTTGCTCCATTGAGTAAGGCACTAAGCCTTCATGATTCACATGACAAATTAGCTCAGTAATGTAGCTAGCTACAAGTTTTAGATAACGTTAACAGTTAGCTAACGTTAAATGCTAACTTAAACAGCTTTACTAGCTAGCTAGCTAGTAATTTAACACAAAGAAACAACAAACGTCTAGTACCCATGCTTGCAACATAGATCACATACAATATATATGATCAATACTTACACTATATTGTAGGAATCCGCTGTTTAGACTGTTTCGTGTATTCCCCCAAATCTCTAATGTTCACTGAAACGTCAGGGCAGGTGTCAGTACCCGATCCATTCCGCCTGCCCGATCCGTTCTGCGCATGCGCAGAAGCTCATGCTTTTACGACACTACCTGATCGGTTCTACGCTTGCGCGATTGCCGGTAGTTATGTTTTGGACATTCCGCCGGTTTCTGGGAGAAAACAGACATTGAAAGTACAAGTTGTTTGCTGGAGTTGCCTAAAGTATCTGTTAATGATATACGGAGGGTTGTCCGGGCATCCAGTACGACACCACATAGCAAATTAAACAAAGGCTTACATTGCTTCATTTCTTTGCAACTTTGAAGGTAATTTGCTAACACTAGCTAGCCTGAGCTAGGAGCCTTGCTCCGTCCTGCTTCAGGTTAATCATGCTTTAAATAAAGTCTAATCATGTGTATACACCTCTCACTTCATGTGTTTGTACTTTTATAAAAAATATAAGGTAAAACAGGGCTACAAATGAGATCTCTGTGAGAGCCCAGCATGCTCCTATAGCTAACTATTATGTAGCTGCATGCTAACGCAACATAGCTGTAATCTTGGCCAACGGTGGTGATTTTTCACGGTAAAGTCCTGCTATATACTTCGCTGCTACCGCGAACAATCACCAATAAGGCTTCTAAACCAAATACTGTACTACAAAACCGGACATGTCCTAGCACTAAAGTGACTGGAATTTTGGGAGAAATGATCAGCATTGCCCAAGATTACAGCTATGTCGCGTTGGCATGCTACATAATAGTTAGCCGCTAGGAGTATGCTAACGTTAGATTGTAGTGGAAGGAAGCAGCACTTTCTAACGTCAGAAATCTCAGATAAAGGCTTCTGAACCAAACACTACCCAATCAGACATGTTTCAGCAAGATTGAGACCCAGAATTGGGGAGAATTTAACAACAATGGCTGACAAGATGACATGTTTACTGCCGTTAGCATATAGCTACTATAGTGGTATACAGAAGTGGTGGCTGGAAGAGCTGTCTTTGAAAGGACACTTTCATACGTTTACACTTGGTTGCGTTATAAGTCAAGACCATAGACAGGTATATTAATAATTAATTAATGGTCTATGGTCAAGACAAAGTATTACCAGTAAAACTATCAATATAAACAACACAACAATGTCGCTAGCGGTTTTGGATCAGTGACAACTAGTCTTAATTTAAATATCTTTATAAAAAAAGGAAAATATGCTGCCAGTTGCCGTCAAGTGTTTTTTAACGCATGCGTGGTACAAATCGCACAGATTTTCTGGCTATGCAATTATGCGCATGCGCAGAACGGATCGGGCAGGCGGAACGGATTGGATACTGACAGCAGGCAGGCAGGCAGGCACTGAGCTGTCACTCAAAAATACTCCCCAAACCCATTAGCCAATGAGGACGCACTCCTGTAAGACCCACCCATGCAAGAGCTTTGTGTCAGAATTGCAAACAAAGACTTTGGGAGTGCAAACGCGAAAGCTGGGAGCAAAACTGCAAACGTGATAGAGAGAGCAAAAGACTGATCATTGAGAAAGAAGCAGAGGGAACTGTAAACAAAAGGACATAATATCAAACAAATAAAAGACCAATAGTTTACGACTACACAAATGTTTTGTTTGCAAGTTTTAAGTATTACCTTTGAGGTGACAACTTTTTTTGCTTGAGTTAGTGTTTTTTGTTTGATACTTGAGAAGTTTTGCCTGGGATTAAAGTCACAAAAATAATCCCATAAAGATGTTAGATTAATGTAGTGGAGTAAAAAGTACAAGATTAATGTAGTGGAGTAAAAAGTACAAGATTTCTCTCTGAAATGTAGGGGAGTAGAAGTAGAAAGTGGCATGACAACAAAAGAAAGTAAAGTATAAGTGTTGCAAGGTGAGTTGCGTTGTAGCTCAGAGGAACCATGAAGCAGATGAAACATCACGCTGGCAGGAAGATTTGCTGGGAAAACTGGTAGACTTTTATTTTTCTTCAAAAAAATACATTAAAGATCCCATATTATGCTCATTTTCAGGTTCATAATTGTATTTTAAGGTTGTACCAATATGTTTACATGGTTTAAAGGTATAGTGGAGGATTTTCTTTTTCCGGGTGGATCATCAAGACTATTGGTCCTCCTAGTTGTCATTCATTCTGCTGATATGTTTACGTAAAGCCGTCGTACGTGCTCGTCCTTAGGTAGTTTTTGCTTTCTGCGCCCGACCGCCTTCTCCCCGCTCTCGGCTATTGCTGGCTCTTGCGCCCCCGCCCTGACCTCGTCTCCCTCGGCCTCTAGGCGCACCCCCCCTCCTGGATCTTGGTCGGGATGAACTGTGGTCCGTTTCAGGTAGGAAGATGAGGGAACTCTGGGTTTTCTGTTTCAGAAAGAGAGCTAACTTAACCTCAGAATCAGTTACTATGGTAACTGAGCCTGTGAACCTAACCTGGTCGGGAGCAGGTTTTCTTTAAGAAACCTTGAGTTTCTCTCAGACTCCTCCCCATGGATGTATGAAGATAATTAACGCTCCTCCCTCTGACACAGCGCTCTTCATTTCCTCATTTATTCATTCAGTCTGTATCAGGCACATTTTAGCAGTTTGTTATATTGGCGTGAATAAAAAAAAACATTGTTGGTTTATTAACTGTTAGGCAGACTTTAAAACATTGTTTTTTCTCAAAACATGACATTTATTATTCCTTTTATCGACGATCCCGTTGATGAAGACGCTGTATGGCAGGGAGTTAAACATATGTCGGAAGATGATATGGACGCATTTTAATTTCCAGATAACTTCCTATTTGAGCGGTATGGTTTTTCTTCCCAGTCTATCAAGCTACATAACCTTATCCGTCCTCATATCACTAAAGTCACCCATCGTGGACATGCTGTACATCCCAGCACATTCTTTGGGTTGCATTACAGTTGTCTCTACAACCTTGGTGATGCGGAGCATTTTAATAAAGCGCCGTAAGAAGAGATCGCTCTGAAACGTTGTATAATTGCTATGAATCATCTTATGCTTTGTGTTTGGGCTTAATTAAATCCTGACAGTCTAAGCTTTCAACCGATGTGCTGCATGACCATATATTTTGAAGATTTAATGCGTCAAATTTATAACAAAGTTTAAGCAGCGTCCACTTTGAGCATGAGTGTCCCGTATACAGGTCAGTGAAAGTAAAGAGTTTAAACATTTGTAGTGTTCCCTGGACACAGACCAGTCAGAGCCATTATAAAGGAGTTACACAGTATTGCAGGTGAATGATGTAAACCCTTTGCAATAAAAGATTATTAATTATAATTCTGTTAATGATGGTGCTGCAGCCACAGAATGAGATTAGTAGCCTAGGACTTTTTCGCCTGCAGTATTTTGCACCTAAATGAAATAGATTTTCAGTAATATTAGCTATACTTATGATTAAATATGATATACATTATATTGGAATATACGCATTTACTCTAGCAGCAATTTTCTCCAACGCAAATTCTCTCTCTTGCAGCAGCCGCTGTGTTGCTTTTTTAATGAAATACATGTTCAAACTCGCATATGTGCGCATGAGTATTTCCGCCGACCCGTTTGTTTGTGGTTGTTGCCATGGTGAATCGTAGTATCATGGCTCCATTCATGCTGTCTTTGGTAAACGCGCGTAACCCTGAGTCAACCTACTCCGAGTTGATTGAACCAACTCGAATCAGCTGTTGTGAAACCGAAAACTCAGAGTTTGTTGAACCTCCTACCTGAAATGGACCCCAGGGCACGGGCTCATAGTCAATATCAGATTCCACAAGACTCTCTTCTTGAAAGCTCTAAACGCACCAGCAATAAATAAAAAAACAACTTAGATGTAGTACTTCTTCTGTAGATTATGGTCAACTTGTGTGTGTTGTAGCAGTGCTTTGCCATTGAGAACAAGCTAGCATGCTAATGCTAGCGCTAGCATGCTAACGGTTGTGTTTAGCCCGACGTTTTGGCTAGTGACGTAAAAAGCCGTGCAGATTTTGAACAGCTCACCCAGAGACTGAAGGCAGGACACATTCAGAAACCTGTATCTCACTCAAAACAGCATGTATAGATTTTTTTCCAAGTTTGTATGCGTGTGGAAGCACCAGAGACACAAAATAATACCCCAAATCCCAGAAAAAGTGTTTTTTTTTTTTCATAATATGGGCACTTTAAAGACAGAAAAACACAAAGGGCTCTTTACTCTGCTTAAACGGTTCTGGTGCTGCTCCTCAAACAAAACAGTCCCCAAAAAAGTCTCTCACATTCTACTTAATAGGATTAGAGCCCGCATCTCCAGTTCAAACTGGCCAATCAGGTCATTACTCAGGTCAGTAATCAGGTGTGGTACATCATCCAGTAATTAACATTCATCCAAACAAAATCATTTTTTTGTCTTTGTTAATTGATATAAGAACTTTAAATAAAGAAAATAAAGAAAACCTAGTGAAAGTAAATGTCTACATTCATTAACAAAATAGTTAGTGAATGAGTGGGTGCTTCCCCACAAATTTGTACTGTAAGTACAAGGGGTGGGGGAAAAAATCGATACAGGATAGTATCGCCATATTTTCTGTGGCAATACTGTGTCGATACACAGACGGCAATCACTCTTTTATTATACATGTGTTCAGGGCCGCCTTAACTTAATGTTAGGCCCCGGGGCTGAGAGGTTTTGTAAGCCCCCCATCCCCTCGATTTATAGAGTCTCATTTTAAAAGTGTAATATCTAGGTAATCTACATCACAAAATGCATTAATTTCTTTCGAGGCATACAACAGTGAGTTTTCCCTCTTTCAGCCAGAAAACACCATAATATTGTTATTAACATATCACTGAGTCCACTTGAGCATAAACTCAAGATACTTTATGTAACAACCACACACAGCAACTTATGGTGATGATAAAACCAAAGTGTGTGAAAGTATGATTTCAAACGATATTATGAAAAACATCACCAACCATCACCTGTCTGCACAAACATTGATAATAACTGATAACAGCATTAGCAAAGAACAGCAACAGATCAAAGTAGGAGCCTCTTCTCTGGCCTTAGCAAGCCCTGTGAACCAATCGCATGCACCTGCTGGCAGGAGCTGGATTTTATATTTTTTATTTTTTAAATGAATACTAATTCGCTGTGTGACATTATTTATATTTTTGTATATCAAATAATGAGGCAAATAGCAAAAAATGGTTATGGATAGGTTCTAACATATAGCCTACTAAAAATTAACTGTTATAGCTGATAGAGGTGAAAGTGAAAGTGAGTAAAGCGACGTGACTCGCTGAGAAGCGAGCAGGCTGAGACTAGTTGACTGAACGTTAGCTGTAGAAGAGTATGTCACAGAAAAGGATTCAAGATTTTTTTTTTGACAGGCCAGCCAGCGAGCGATCCCGGGCCACCACCAGCTGGCTGTCCGTCACTTTATGGAGCTTCTCAACTCCGAAAACTTTGAAGCAAATTGTCAATTCGGCAACGATTTTTGGAAGACTGCCTATATTCGAAATCTAAACAGTTCATTTCTCGCCTAAAACGTCAGAAGTGACTTTAATGATGAATAAGATAGTGAAAATTGTTAAAAATGTCCCGCTGTTGCTCTGTCAAGCACAAACCAGTACAGAAGACATCACTCAGTCATAGAGGGACACACCCCAAAACTAACTATAGACATTCTGATAGGTAAGCTCACGGGCCATAGGCGATGGGGCCACGTGGGTCACTCCTAATTTGGATCAATCAGCAGCCATGTAACCTGCGATTAGAGTGATTGACAGAAAACCTGACATGTTAGAAAACAATATGACCTTTTCAGCTCATCATTAACGTGAATATGGGAGGCCCCTGGGCTTCAGCCCAGTTAAGCCCGTGCATTAAAGCGGCCTTGCATGTGTTGGTCAGTTTGTCTGCTTGACAATCCCATTTTGCAGCAATAAAATTGAAGTGAGATGAACAAACGTATATCAAATGTAGATCTGTAGTTTTAGATAAAACAGATGTTGACAAAGTTTCCTTTTGGAGGACATCATTTAAAATTGGGAAAAATTTGAAAATCGCTATAATATCGTATCGTGACATAAGTGTTGTGATTATATCATATCGTGATTCCCACCCCTATTACTGTAAGTACAGTACTTGAGTAGATGTACTTAGTTACATTCCACCATTGAATCGGTGTGTCAGGAACAAGTGAGCACCCTTCACAGCTCACCAGAGTTTTTAAAGTACTTGAGGTTGGAGATTCCCATTTTGCCGATTAATGAGGTAATTCATGCAAATGGTTTAGTTTGTCATTAGCACATTGTAATGAGGTGAGCAACCTACATCACTCACGGCCCTCTTCTTCCTTTTGCCTCAGCATCAGCCAGCGTAGTACACCGCCGTTTACAGGCAAATTAATACAAAGAGACAGCGTGACCTCCTGCAGTGTGTGTGTGCGTGTGTGAGTGTGTGCGTGTGTGCATGTTTGCGGGCGTGGGTGCGTGCGTGTGTGTGAGTGAGAGAGAGAGAGAGAGACAGACAGCTCTGTGCCTACCAGCTGTTTCATTCAGCCATCTGTGGTGTCAGATGTTTGTAAGGATGCTTGAAGTTTCTCAACGTGGTGTGACGAGTGCACACGTGCACATTTTAAGCGTTACTTGGCAAGCATACATGCATGTCAACACGTGCACGCACACATTTCTTTCTCCCTCCTTTTGTGTCAGTTCAGCGGAATTCAATTTAATCTTATTCGACTGAGTTGGGTTTAGTTGGTGCTTTCTTGCCGTGAAATTACATAACTAGCACAGCGGTGGGTGACAAATTGAATTAGTACAGAACAATAACAATCCCACAACATATCAGTAACATTCTGCATCAGTCTGTGTTGTTGAAATTCAGTATCTTTTACATGAAGGTCTTGAATAATATACAGATTTACATGCAGTGAGACTATATGGCGTTATATACAGTATGTGTGAGTAACTGTGTTTTGAGCACAGAGAACTATATTTTGCACGCACATGAAAATAGGTTTTGAACAGGAATTAACACTCGCAAACAAAAACCTATTCCATGCTCAATAAATGTATTTTCATGTTTGCTATTATCCATATTAACGTACACTAATAACCCCTCTCACACAGTTTACTCATGTGCCCTCTCAAAAACACTTTTGCTGCGCGCAGGTATACGCTCTGGTCATGTCTCCCTCGCTCTCAACCTCTGATCTGTGCGCTCTCAACTCTTGACACATTCGCTCAAATTTTTCACAGCGTTACAAGTGTGCTACAAAACCAACCAATCGGAGAAGTAAGGGTCAATTCTGATTGGCTGTTCATCTCCAATTAGATCACAAGTAGCAATAAACACAAATCACCTGCAGTGATTCTCCAGCAAGGGGTATTTCTGCTGTTGCCAGGGAGTACTTCGAAAGATTGTGGAGCAGCTTAACTAATCAAAATAATAATTGAAATTATGATTTATTTAAAACAATATATCAGCCCAAACAGCTCAACACAGATGTTTGAAGATATATCGAAGAAATGAACGGTAGAAAAAAATTGCTAAAAGTAGGCCTACTGACTAAACAGTTCAAATGATTAGCTAAAAGTAATGGATGACTGTTGAAACACTAACCACACTTCAAGTAGTAGGCTTAGCTAGTAGAATTTCTGACCAAACCAACCTAAATGTTTACAGTTTAATTGTATGAAAATGCAAGAATATTCAATTTATTAGGCTTGGTATGTAGGGCGGTATGTGAGTTAATATGGCAGGGCTGTGTGGGAACCTCAGACCAGAAACGTTGGAAAGCACTGATCTACAGTATTTTATATTATTGACCTACCGGTATATTACAGACATGCCTTAATAGTTGTGTTAATCATAACGCTGTTGTGTTGTTTGAATTACATTAACATATCTTCATGTATGACTAACGTCATCCTTCATAAGCACTCTAGCGTTAGCATCCAACATGTCATCCGGACACACCTAAAATGTCACAATACAGCCACATGAAATACGTTTGTAATACTGGTCTCATGTCTTCATAAGCAAATTCCAAATTGATCATAAGTCTTTCACATATCTTAATGCTGACCATGGAAGGTCACAATATATGAACATTTTTCTTTCAAAGCTGGGTTAATAATATTTGATTACACTTACTAAGGTCCTTCATTGTACTGACTTAATAATTAAATACATGAAATATGTTGCCATGCTGTTGCTTTAGATTTGACCATTCTGGGATCAGTTCTGTCTTGAATGTTTTGTCTCACAGCAGTCAAGTCCAATCAAGTCTCAAGTCCACATTTTTTAGACTTAATTCTGACTCGAGTCCAAGTCTCACACACCTCTGCCAGGGTGTTAAAAAACATTAGAATACATCGTAATAACAGCGCAGGTATACGTCATTGCTTCTGGAATTGGTTGAAAGATCAGTTGTAACAATTTGAACTTTAAGCGCAGTGCTTGGCAGCAATTCAGAGCGGTGCACGATGCAAACAATAGCGCTCCATCTAGTTTGGCTCTCCCTATAGGAAAACAATGGATCATGTGTAGGCTGCTTAATTGCAGAAACATACTATGTAAGTAATGAACGTCACGCAATGTTGCGTTCTGGCAAGTGTCACTGAAAATCGTAACGCAATGGCAGCATGAGTTACTTCTGTGTTACTTCTCAGTTGGACTCCATCTCATCATGTCAAACGACTCCATAAAGCTGTTTCTCTTCAGCTGTTTGCCCAGATGATCACAGTGAATGCCAGGACACTGTGGAGAATTACAGAGCTGTTGTCTGAACAGAACAGCAGAGCAGAGAGCCGGTGAGATCCTTCCATGTACCTGTCAGCCTGAAATGATGGCTGACTTCCTGTGGGCTGGAGAAACACTAGTCTCCAGCTGGACAGAGAGCAATCTTCACTGTGTGTGTGTGTGTGTGTGTGTGTGTGTGTGTGTGTGTGTGTGTGTGTGTGTGTGTGTGTGTGTGTGCGTGTGTGCGTGTGTGTGTGTGTGTATGCGCGCTTCTAACAGCAGGAAACTTTACACCTACGTTGGGTCAGAGGATGACTTAAACATATGTGAATTTCTGTGTTCACCTGATGTGCTACTTTCCCAGATGAAGAAAATATTTCACACAAAATCAAACCGGAGGTGACTTCATGAACACTGCTGGGAATGTCTCTACCCCTGTCAGGCAGACGACAATGTGGATGTTTGACAACACTGTGTCCTGTTTCCTGCAGTTGCATTACAAATACCCTACCCATTGTCGGATACCGTAATAAGGGGCAGTGGTGGCCTAGAGATTAGAGAAGCGAGCTTGTGAGGTCACCGGTTCAAATCCCCAAACCGGCAGATTAAAATCTGGGTGGGGAAACTGAAAGAGCAGCACTTGTCCCTCCCTCATTACCACCACTGAGGTGCCCTTGAGCAAGGCCCTTTACCCCAACTGCTCCAGTGGAGCTGCTTAGTGGCCAGCAGATCAGACTGTGGTTGTACTGGGCAGCTTCCAGGTATGAATGTGTAACTGTGTGAATGTGACAGGTCGTCGTTGCAAATGAGAAATTGTTCTCAATCAACTTACCTGGAATCGACTTACCTGGATAAATGAAGGTTAAAAATAAATAAATAATGGAGCTCCAATGCAGAATTGTATATGTCCAAAAATGGACAGATTTAGCTTACTGTATACAACCAGGCCAGTTAGTGAGATTCCTGAAATTTTTGTGTTCATATGGCAGGAGGTGGATGATGAAAAGAGACACAGACAGAACTGTTAGTGTTTTGGGCCCTGCATGGTCCCTCTACTGCAAAATACTGAATTGTAGCACTGAACACTTGAGTAAAAGTATGACTGTATTAGGGATTTTCCATAGTAGGGGAGGTAAGTAGGGGAGGTAGTCGTGGCGGGGCTGTGCCATAAACGTCCATTGGCAGCCGAGCTGTGCTGCTCCAATAAGGCTGAAATCGACCTGTAAACTAAGGCTGATAACTGAAAGAACAAACAGGAATCCAGAAGTGAAACTAAACTCCTAACCACAGAGATTCAGGTAGATGCTACAGAAGAGCTGAACATAGAGATACTTTTACTGTAAAAACACTAGACTCCCTTGTACTACTCTATAAGAAGCAATTATCAACATGCATCTAAAGTAAAAGTATTTACCAGAAAGTCCCTTTATGCCTGTAATATTATATTATTTGATTCTAGACTATGTGTGTGCCTTTAGGTTATCTGCTCTACTGTAGCATCCTGTTTCATACTCTCATATATAAAACCTTAATCTGTATGTAGTGACTACCAGTGTTGGGAGTAACGCATTACAAAAGTAACGCAATTACAGTAAAGTATTCCTTTTGCTGTAACGCAGTAATATAACGCATTAGGGACTTAATTCAATTTCAGTAATATTATACCCGTTACAATCTCAGTAACGCAAGCTACAACGCATTTGAACGCAACATTTAGTGGTGTTTTGCTTTTTTAAGAATCCACCAACACCGGGAAACATTTCTTATTACGATGCGTTAAGCAAGCTGTCCCGTCACTGTTCCCGTGGTCAGAGCCAGAACCAGAGACTGTAGCCTATGGACAACATCTGTGTCCCAAGAGGTGACGGTACGTCAGCCTGGAGAGCATTGTGTCCGAACTGCTGACAGAAACATGTCGGGAATTAATGTTTAGGCTTTCTACACGTAATATCATTGCATTTTATCAGCCGTGGAGACTAACTATGTCTGTAGTGTAATGACGACCAAAAAACGCTTGTCTTTTACTGTGACCATTTACTGTTCAATATGTTGCAGTTTTACAAACAAGAAAGTGAGCAATTTAAGCTTGACAGACACGTTTTGCATCTAGCGTCTCACGATCATCTCAGTAAGCTAGCAAGAGTACACAACAGACAACTTCCCTGTAGGCTACTACAAAATAAAAGCACTTCCTGTGACGGTTCACAGTAACACTAAATTACTGTTATAAGGTTGTGTACCTGTTCAGATATCAGCTGTAAATCAAGTACTGTAAATAATGTAAATAGTGAGTTTTAATCACACTATAATTTACCATTTCCTTTAGACTGTTTTAAACAACATGAATTTCTTAAAGTGCTTTAAACAACAATTTTACAACAATGCTGTACTTCAATACAACTGTAAGGTACTTTTAATTGAGTATTTTCATTTTCTCCTCCTTGCTATTTATTTATAATTTTTTTTATAGCTTTAGTTACTTTGCATATTCATATTAATACAGGGCACTACGGGGCACCGCAGAGCATAGCAGGGAGCAATCTATCTATTTTGAGTGTCTTTCATTATACACACAACATCCCAGATGACATAACGACATTGCCGGGCTCTCCATGGATTGTTGTCGGGTCTAGGAGACGGCGCAGACGGAGGAGGGGGTGGAATAGCGGGGCCGCAGGTCCTGTGTTATGCTAAGGCTAGCATTGCACACAAGCCATCTCTACCGAGCCTGTATCTCTCCAATGCCAGATCCCTGGTTCATAAAACGGACGACTTGGAATTACAACTCACAGGAAATCGCTATGTTCGTGACTGCTGTGTTTGGATTATCACTGAAACCTGGCTTCACCCGGGGATACCCGATGCTAGCATGCAGCTAGCAGGCCGCACTCTGCTACACTGGGACAGGACTGAGGACTCCGGTAAGCAGAGGAGGGGGGCTCTGTATGTACGTGCATGAGAACTAGTGTAATAACAGGACAATTATAGATAAACACAGTTCCCCTGATCTCGAGTACATGTCTGTAAGATGCCGGCCTTTTTTTCTACCGAGAGAGCTAACAGTAGTAATCGTCACGGCTGTGTATATATTCCACCCGGCTGTGTATATATTCCACTAGCGTCTCACGATCATCTCAGTAAGCTAGCAAGAGTACACAACAGACAACTTCCCTGTAGGCTACTACAAAATAAAAGCACTTCCTGTGACGGTTCACAGTAACACTAAATTACTGTTATAAGGTTGTGTACCTGTTCAGATATCAGCTGTAAATCAAGTACTGTAAATAATGTAAATAGTGAGTTTTAATCACACTATAATTTACCATTTCCTTTAGACTGTTTTAAACAACATGAATTTCTTAAAGTGCTTTAAACAACAATTTTACAACAATGCTGTACTTCAATACAACTGTAAGGTACTTTTAATTGAGTATTTTCATTTTCTCCTCCTTGCTATTTATTTATAATTTTTTTTATAGCTTTAGTTACTTTGCATATTCATATTAATACAGGGCACTACGGGGCACCGCAGAGCATAGCAGGGAGCAATCTATCTATTTTGAGTGTCTTTCATTATACACACAACATCCCAGATGACATAACGACATTGCCGGGCTCTCCATGGATTGTTGTCGGGTCTAGGAGACGGCGCAGACGGAGGAGGGGGTGGAATAGCGGGGCCGCAGGTCCTGTGTTATGCTAAGGCTAGCATTGCACACAAGCCATCTCTACCGAGCCTGTATCTCTCCAATGCCAGATCCCTGGTTCATAAAACGGACGACTTGGAATTACAACTCACAGGAAATCGCTATGTTCGTGACTGCTGTGTTTGGATTATCACTGAAACCTGGCTTCACCCGGGGATACCCGATGCTAGCATGCAGCTAGCAGGCCGCACTCTGCTACACTGGGACAGGACTGAGGACTCCGGTAAGCAGAGGAGGGGGGCTCTGTATGTACGTGCATGAGAACTAGTGTAATAACAGGACAATTATAGATAAACACAGTTCCCCTGATCTCGAGTACATGTCTGTAAGATGCCGGCCTTTTTTTCTACCGAGAGAGCTAACAGTAGTAATCGTCACGGCTGTGTATATATTCCACCCGACGCCATGCGCAGAGTTTGCAGGGGAGCAGGGGGAGCACTGCCCCCCCCACCCCCCCTGGTGGCTGAAACAAGTAATTGCATTTTTTTCTTTAATAAAAAAAAAAAAATCTCATTTTAAATAACACAAAAAAACTAAATGGTGGTAGGTAATACATCTAACTTAATATACTGCTTTAGTAAAAAAAATGCTCAGCGCTCTGGGTCATGTGACAAGTGACAGGCTAACGTAAGTCCAACGATTACTAGCTAGCATGTAATAACCAGAGGTGTAGTGGTAAAAAAAGAGGTGGGTAAACTATAAATTCTGGTGGACCACGACGTGGTCACCTTTTAAGGTGGGCCACTGTCTACCGGTGTATGTGTATCCTGATGACATCGCTATAGGCTATCATTTGATGGTACTACCAAGGGTATCACTGGTTGTTTCCTCATCATAGGTCACACAATCACTATTCAATTCATACATTAATCTAAGCTCTTGTTAAAGCGACTCAAGAAGGAATAATAGGGTTGAAATCTATAAAGTTTACTAAATGACAAAACAGAGAGAACAAAAATATTTAAGAGATAGAGAGGGAGGCTTATATCCAGGGCTTCCAATGCAATGCACTTGTACATAATGATTAGGGATTTGGGATTATTTTCATAGTCGATTAATCTGTTGAATATTTTCTCGATTAATCGATTAGTTGTTTGGTCTATAATATGTCAGAAAAATGTGGATCAGTGTTTCCCAAAAGCCCAGGATGACATCCTCAAATGTCTCATTTTGTTTCTGCTCCTGTAGAAGCTAGAGGTCTGTATGAAATCAACCTTGTTACTAGAAAAACATGTTTTTAGCCGCAATCTTATGGAGAAAAACTACACTACCCACAGTCCTAAGCTTAACAGCGACGCCTCTGATTGGTTCAACTCGCCGTTTCCATAGAAACGTTTACCGTACCCGCAAAACCGCGAACGGCTATAGCGATAACATTAACTAGGTTAGGTGACTAGCAAAGAGAGCTTGTTGTCACAAACTTCCAGTGGTTTAAATGTCAGAGAATGCATATAATTACATCCAGTTATTTATCTGATAATGTATCCTGAATTTTACTTGTAACATGGGCTAATGGGAAAAGGTAGAGGTGACTCTTTGAGTCAGTGGCATGAATCTACCGTGAACCAAACTAACCTAAAAAACATGAAGTATTGTTTTTCGAGCTCACTCACTTTGGGCTTGTAGCCGAGGCCGTTTGCTGGCATCAGGAGGAGGGCTGCTGTCTTGACGCCGCTTAAAAAATTGCCGGACATCTATTTTTACAATTTATTACATGAGACATGTAGGCTAGTTTGGGCTAGTGACCATGGATGTATTAAGAGAACTGATGAATCTTGATGCAGTCTGCTGCTTCCTGCTGGCTACGCAAGAGATGCTCGATGGTGTTTTAAGCCCCCAACGTTGACTTCAAGGCAGCGCTGCGACCATTGACTTAATTCAAGGCACCTAACTGTTGCCTAATCCTAGTGCCTTCCAGGCACCGCTGCCTGGAAGGCGACGTTGTGGGCTTTAACAAACAAACACCGCAAGAGATTGGTCAACACTGACAGTAAGCAGCGCAATATGAAAGACTTCGTCTTAGGTTTAACAATCTATGAAAAAAATATGAAACTAAAACGACATAAGCTTAATTTAAAATGGCTTAGGAACTATGGGCTATTTAGAGGTGGATAAACACAATTTAGACGTGGATAAACGCACTTTGGAGGTGGGTAAACGCTATTTCTGAATTTTGGGAGGTGCGTAAACGGCGTTTAGGTGCGTTTAGCCTCCACTACATCCCTGGTAATAACGTAGTTATCTGTTGGACTCGTTACACGAAAATATGGACATAAGCAGATTTTTAAAAAGGCAAGCTCCAAACGACACAAATATTCAGCCATCGGGATCTAACAAGGATACAACACAAACAACAACAATAACAGATGATGACGATAGGCAAACAGACACCGCTGTGAATTTGGAGGGAACTTCGAGCAGCTCTGGATCAGCAGCAACTGCAAGCAATCCTGACGTTCAACCCACAGCAACAGCCGCACTAGGTAACAACAAGCTGGAGAAGCTGCTTTCAATTAGCCTTCAATTAGCGCCTATTTCCGAAACCCTTAAAATACGTACATTTTCAACAGACTTGATGCGACCGCCAAATTTGATGAGGTTTTGAATATGTTAAGCCCCTCAAAAAGGCAATTCATTGCGCGGAAGAAACAGAAAAAGAAATAAAGAATAATTCCTTCAGTTTCAATAGGGCCTTCGGCGCTCGGCCTAGACCCTTGTCAAACATGAGAAATTTTAACCAGATATGACAATGTATACTGTAGTTACAGCCACTTTCTCATTCATCGCTGAACACTCAAAATGGCCACCACGCCCACACCGTCTGACAAAAAGTTTTTCTTTTAATAACTTTTCATCTTTAAGGTGTTGAGATGGTACATATCAAATTTGAAGTCCATCAGATGAAATCTCTAGGAGGAGTTCTTTAAAGTATAGCACCTTGACTTTTAAGCCTACTTCCTGTTGCCATTAGGGGGCACTATGACTTTGAGTAAATATCGGCGATTATATGTCCTCAGGGTTGGACTCTTATGAATCCTGAAAAGTCTCGAGCCAATTGGACAATGTACACTTGAGTTACATCCACTTCCTGTTTCAATGGTGAAACACACAAAATGGCCGTCCCGCCACGGCCATGCCCTATGACCAAAAGTTTTTCTTTTAACAACTTTTCTTCAACATCTTACGATGGCACAGACCAATCTCTAGCAGGAGTTTGTTAAAGTACGAAGTGGAAAAGGCCAAAATCGCACTAATTTCAAACTTTCAATAAAGACTTCCTGTTGGGTTTAGGGTATGGTTCCAATGAAGGATATGTGTACCAAGTTTCGTGAGTCTACGTTAAACGTACTGCAGGGGCTCAATTCTTTTAATATTGTAGGTGGCGCTAGCGAGTCAATTTTTTGTGCCTATTCCCGAAACCCTTAAAATACGTAATTCTTCACCAGGCTTGATGAAATTTGCAGCTGCCGTACCATACTGTGATACAGTAGGCTCTCGATGGAAGAGCGGTAGAAGGTCAGCAGCAGGTTGGAGTCCAAGTTGTGCTTCCAGAGGACCATCAGGAAGTGTAGCCGCTGTTGAGCCTTCTTGATGACCGCTGTGATGTTGTCTGTCCAGGAGATGTCAGCGGAGATAAGGATGCCGAGAAACTGGAAGGTGTGGACCCTCTCCACACACTTACCGTTGATGCACGCACATGTGAGAGGAGGGAGGCCGAGAGTGACCAGTTTGGTGATGAGAATGTCCAGAATGATGGTATTAAAAGCTGAGCTGTAATCCTGCTGCTCCAGGTGGCTCAGCCCTGAGTGGAGAGCTACGGCGATGGCATCCTCTGTGGATCTGTTCACGCGATCACATCTAGGCTGGGGGAGAGCAGGTATCATGGCTCTGTACGCGTGCTTAATGTTGGAGTAAACATGATCTAGAGTGTTCTCCCCTCTAGTAGGACACTTGACATGTTGGTAAAATTCCGGGAGTACAGTCTTCAAGTTGGCCTTATTAAAGTCTCCTGCGATTATATGAACACCATCGGGGTGGGCCCGCTACTGTTCGTTTATAGTGTTCAGCAGGAGAGAGAGCGCTGTGTTTAAGAGAATTGTTGTTGTTTGAGTGCTTGTAGATAAGAATGAAACATGAAATATACAGATTTTAATTACAGAGTTGTAGGGCTTATGGGTAACTGGTAACACACACCTCCCAAACTCAACAGCACATTGTATGGACCCTGCACTTCAAACAAACTAATTGGTTGATCTTCACTATGATCATCAAAAGAAAAAAGAAAAAATTCTGCTCACATAATTATAAGTATAAGACTTCTGTGAAAGAAACAGGTATGTGAACGTCTCCAAATGTAGCGTGTGGTGGATGTGGTGTGCTTCATGGCTGTTTTGTGTCCACGTCTTGCAGAGGCATGAAATGTATCAAGAAGAAATTGCATCAAAAAAAAATGCATTTTAATTTTAGTTGGACTGAAAGTGTTTGGAAGACTTTCTCAATAAAAAAAAAACACTTTAGGAGGTAAGATTGAGTGGATGCTGTAAAAGCTAAGTGCAGGTTGTTAGTTTCATACGAGCAATAGGCTGATCCACGCTCACCTGCGGTCACAGTGACCTTTCTGTAATGGCATCTTAACACTCTCAAACTGAGAGCAGAGAAAAAAGCACACATTTCTATTTCTTCTAACCTAACTTCTTCTCATTCTAGTTATACTTTGTCTGCACATTATTTCATATTGCCATCTGTCTACAGCACGTGCACTTACTACTGTAACATACTTTACAATTGTTTAACCCTCTGAAGTCGAGGGAAATTTTTACATTTCTTTTTAAATTCACCTTTTAAGGGTATTTGCATATATCTGATCCCTGTGCATTTCATATCAAAATGTTGGAACCAACTCAGCTTTCTGTTAGGTGAGGCCTAAATTTGTTCCAGAGCAATGTGTGAGGAGATCAAATTTGGCCCTAAAGCTGAAAAGTTGATGTTCGCTTTCTGAAATGTCTTAAGTCTCTTGAGAAAACAAACCTACACTCAATTGTTTTGGTGCTTGAAATGAGTTTACACAAGTCTTTTGTTTACAAAAGTAGCTTAATATATTAATAAAATAGTAAATAAATGTCTAAAATGACATTTTGTAATTGCTTTTTGACAACTCCATTGCTTTAATTTCACTGCAGTGTCTCACTGGGGAAAAGACAAGCATTTCTCACAAGTCATTCAAAAGTTTCCTCAGAAGTCAAACATCTGCTTCATCAAATATCAGTTGGAAATAATTCTTTGCATTTATTTGAAATTGTGTATCAATAGTAACGTGCATCTTTATTCAGACTTTTGACTATTCTCTTCCGATTTTGTCCCTTGTTGCATTGCTCTGAAAGGCATGCAACAGCCGTTTAACCCTAGCCTAGAAATCTAGACGCACCTTAGCGGCAGCAAATTTAATTTGCAGCTAGGGTCAGTCTAGACACTCTCCGTTGGCTTGCGAGCTGGAAAAGCAATTGTTTTGTGTGGCCAATCACATCGTGACATCGCCACCTTCTTTGTTCGTAGCGCTATCCTATTGCATGCAGAGGGAGTTTGAAAGACAACCGTTTATCCTGCACCTCGGATTGAGCCCTGTCAATGGTGAGTTCCAAGACCAAACATCTTGATGTGGGTCTGGCTTGTCAGGCTAGTTTAACCCATGTCTGACCCACACAAACAGAGGGAATAAAACCATGTTGAAATCATTAGCAAACCTGTACGCTCACGGCTGTATTTCTCCGCCTCTCGCAGGTAAGAGCTGAAGTCAAACCGCAGTGCATACTTGAGATATCTGGCTGCAGGAATGTGTGTGTGTGCCATGCTGCTTTCCATCCTGAGGTGTGTTTTTAAGATCTCCAGGCTGCATGGAGGTCCCTGCTCAGGCCTGCTCCACATTAAAGCCACATGTCTCTGCTTTTCTTTCCTACAGGCATGTCAAACCTGCAGCTCTCACTCTCTCTCTCTTTCTCTCTCTCTCTCTCTCACACACACACACACACACACACACACACACACACACACACACACACACACACACAGCTGAACAGCAAAAATAACTGGATACACTAGTTGCATTACGTGTATTATTGAGGAACACACCATGAAACACCTGGCAGGAAAAATCTTTATCGGTGATAAAATAACTCCCCCCCCCAACCCTAGAAGTAGACAGTGCCATGAAAATACAGACTCCAGTAAAGTACAAGTACCTCAACATTTGTACTTAAGTACAGTACTTGAGTAAATCTACTTGGTTACAGTCCACCAATGGTTGAGTGTGTGAAGAAATAATTAAAGCTAACATGTGCCTAAGTTCAACAAAACAAGTAACACCAAGGCCATGAGTAAATGCAATCATTAACTAGAACTGCAAGCAGTTATGAACGGGGTCCAAGCCTCGTGCGCCAGTCCCCCCCGGCGCGAGTCGCCCCCGGCGATGCCGAGAGCCCGCGAAAACGGAGCCCGCAAAAGGAGAACCCGAAGCGCCGCCGCGGCGAGGCGAAAGTCGGGAAATTTGACCGAGCGCGAGCTCCAAAGTCCGTAGTGAAATGCAATTGCAAATTTCCTCTTCGTTGCGTAAAAGGCCCAAACGCTTCTACTTCGATTGTAGCGCCCCCTAAAGGGCGATCGTCGCCAAATCCGGCGGGGAGCCGCAGAGTGGCATGACGAACAATACTCTCAAGTTTCGTGATGATGGCATTTACTGCTGCAGAGATATTCACATTGCAAATTATTCCCATTTAAATGCATTGACTTATTTACCGAAAGACCTCCACGTTAATTATAGCGCCCCCTGAAGGCCGATTTTGACCAAATCTGGTATGTAGGCTTGGAATGGCATGTCAAAGATCTCTACCAAGATTTGTTCTGATATCTAATAATTTGGCCGAGATATGCCAAAGTACGTGTTTTGTGGCTAGCTACAACAAATTAGTTTGCTTGTAAAGTGCGAACGGTGTAACGTAGCAAAATTCTTTTGACAACTTTTGGTCAGCTCTATATACAGATGACAACTACCAAGTTTCGTGCACATCGGTAACACGGCCTAGGACGAGTTCGAAAACATTTTATTTTGCATTGCGCGATTTTGCGAAGAAACTTTTTAGTCTAAATAGGCGTGGCCTAAAATTTCAGATTTAGATGGATTGAAAGAAGACGTGGATGTAAGAATTTCTCATCTGCAATGTAGACTGTGGGAGTTATACGCAAAAACACGTTTAAATGCATTGACTTATTTGCCAAAAGATCTCTACGTTAATTATAGCGCCCCCTAACCGCCGATTTTCACCAAATTTGGTGGGAAGCCGCAGAGTGGCATGCCGAACAAAATACTCCATTGGTTTGTGATGATAGTGTGGCAGTACGCGAGTGGCCTATGACACTCGAGAAGCTAAAACAAAACGTCCGACAACGCCACTTGGGATAGGCCCAAGACCTTCAAAAGCACACAGGTCTGTTCTCAAAATCAGGGGTCAGAGACAATAAAGTAATTATAAAAATATACAATTTTATTTAATTAAATACGTTTGACATAACTATCTGTTCTGTTAAAAGGGTAAGTGATGATATTTAAACAAAATAATAAACAAAACAATTCAAATCAATAAACCACGATGCATAATAATAAAAAAGAAAGGAAAAACCAAACAAAATGAACCAAAATCACACCATGCAGAGATACAGTTAATATGCAACATTAATCTAGAACAGTCCTTTTGTACAGTTATCTAAATTGTCCAACCATTAGCCTATACTCCAGGAGAGCTACATTCGCTCCAGCACCAATCGGTCCAGAACACTCTACATCCAGCACTCTCTAGGCTATATCCAGAATATTTTTACCGGAATCCAGATTTTACCGGAATCCAGAACAGCATCAGCGGGGGAAGAACGCGCCGGGGAGTACTGTCCCTTTAATTAGTTGTGGTACCACGATAGCCCCGCAGCAGCAGGTATAAGGCTGCAGCCCGGTCCAGCTGTGTTATAAAACACACACATTAAAACAGGACCGCAATGGATTCAAAACAAGCAGGCAGACAGGGCAACTTACCGATTAACAGGACACGCCGCCCTCAGACCCCGGCGGAGGCACCCACTCCGCACACCCGCACAGCGGCCCACACTATAAACAAATAAGACTGTAAGATCTTGGTAACGCCAAATGGGTCGAGACAGGGAGGCATGCAGCTTACCAAGACTCCCAACGCCAGCAGCCCAGGGGGATATATCTACCCAGGTGGGGAAATCCACAGCCAAGACATGGTCGGCACTATAAAAGAACGTGTGTTAGTGCCACACGCACGGCGACATGAAACAATAAAAGGCACGAAAGATGGAAAAGTGCCCTTACCACACCGCAGCAGACCGACGACCTAGGGCAGCGGCAAAACGTGCAGCACACCAACCCGGACACGTCTCCACACACCCAGCAGGAGAAGACAAACAGAACGAGTCCACACACACACAGGCTTAAATAACGCCCCCCACCTTTCCCAATCAAGAGGGGATGAGCCCCAGGTGTGCTGGTGCGCACTCCCGTGCACAGGTAAGAGGGAGGGGAAAACCTCATCCTGTCACATCTACCCCCCGTTTTTTTGTATCGTCGTCCCGACGATAAAGACAACCTTTTAGGTCACAACCAAGGCCGAAAAAGGACATATTGAAGATTTACCGTTGGGTCTGGAGGTCTCCCAACCAGACCACTAGCCGTAGTACTCGCAGGCTGAGGAAGCCGATGGACATTCGAGTGATGACCGGCAGTGGGACGAGTGGTCCAACGCATAGCTTGCCCACTCGTACTGGGCTGCTCCGAGGCCAAGGACAACGGCACTTGCGACTGGAAAGATGGGAGCAACAGGCCTCGATCTGGCCTAGTTGCTGTGGAAGGTTCAGAGAGACCAGGAGCTGGAGCACTTGATGTAGTACTGGACACCAATAGCCACAAGTCACTATTCGATGACTCGTCCAACTGAGCCACACCCAATGGTGATGGAGATTTAGTTGGAAGAGAGTCAACCTCAACTGGCTGCACCACAGCCTTCAGCATGTCGCGATGGACATTCCTTACTTTGTGCAGTGAGTTTATCGGTGCCACCGCATAAACTGCCCCTCCCGCTGAAGTGCTCACCACCTGATGAACCTCCGAGCTCCATAAATCCCGCAGTTTATGACGGCCCCTGGCGCCATGATCCCTCACATACACCGGCTGGCCCACCAGCAGCGGCACATCGCTCACATGTTGGTCATGCCGCTCCTTCCGACGACTTGCCGCTGTGAGCAGTCGCTCACGAGCACAAGCAAAGGCAACCCTCAACCTTTCCTGGTGCTCCGCCACCCATCCTTGCACCTCACCCGGCCTTGGTTCTGACCTAAAAGGTTGTCTTTATCGTCGGGACGACGATACAAAAAAACGGGGGGTAGATGTGACAGGATGAGGTTTTCCCCTCCCTCTTACCTGTGCACGGGAGTGCGCACCAGCACACCTGGGGCTCATCCCCTCTTGATTGGGAAAGGTGGGGGGCGTTATTTAAGCCTGTGTGTGTGTGGACTCGTTCTGTTTGTCTTCTCCTGCTGAGTGTGTGGAGACGTGTCCGGGTTGGTGTGCTGCACGTTTTGCCGCTGCCCTAGGTCGTCGGTCTGCTGCGGTGTGGTAAGGGCACTTTTCCATCTTTCGTGCCTTTTATTGTTTCATGTCGCCGTGCGTGTGGCACTAACACACGTTCTTTTATAGAGCCGACCCTGTCTTGGCTGTGGATTTCCCCACCTGGGTAGATATATCCCCCTGGGCTGCTGGCATTGGGAGTCTTGGTAAGCTTCTATTGGTGGGGTGTGTGTTTCCTGTTTGGTGGACACTGGGTCCATGGTGTCCACCATAACCGAGTCTCTTTTCATGGCGCAGTTCGCACCTTGGGGCCAGGATTGCCTTCACGCTTGTAACTCGCTTCAGCTTCGAGCAGCAAATGGTCTGGCAATCCCCTACATCGGCTATTTAGAACTGGATGTAGAGCTGTGCGGAAAGGTCATGCCCCGCTGTGGAATTCTTGTGGTGAGGGATCCCCCTGGTGCTGTGTCTTCTTCCCCGGGAATCTTGGGGATGAATGTCATTCGTAGGTGCTATAGAGAACTTTTTGGTGCGCTTGGACCTTCTCTCTTTGAGTCACCTGCAGTGTTACAGGCACCTCGTCCGGTTGTTGTGGCACTGCAGCAGTGCCATGAATCAGTTAGTCAAGAAACAGAGTCCACCGCCGGTACAGTGAGAGTTCGAGGTAGGAGAGCTGTGCGTGTACCAGGAGGCCACATGAAGTTGGTTGCCAGTACTTGTTTGGAACAGTTTGCAGGTGGTACTGTTCTGCTAGAGCCGCCTGAGACTGGGCTGCCCGCTGGGCTGCTTGTTTCATCTTGCCTGGTGCGGGTCATCAAGGGCACGGTGTATGTTCCTGTGGTCAACGTGGGGACGACAGCTGCTCTTCTTTACCCACGGACCGGTCTGGGTAATCTCAGTACAGCGCAGGTTGTCAGTCTGCCGGCTGGTGTGACTGAGGATAGGATCACTCTGGCAACAGTTAACACAAACTGTTTCTTCCTCTGTGCCAGATAGGGTGGGGTCTGTGGATCTGCCTGCATTGGTCGATCCAGATAAGGAAAAAGTAAGGTTCTTGTTGAAAAAGTATGATTCTGTCTTTGCCACTCATGAAAACAACTTGGGGTGTACTAATCTTCTTTCTCATGACATACCCTTGCTTGATGAGACCCCAGTCAGGCAGAGATATCGCCGCGTTCTGCCTTCAGAGTATGAGGCAGTGAAGACTCATATCAATCAGCTGCTTGAGTCTCAGGTCATACGGGAGAGCTGTAGTCCTTACGCTTCCCCAATTGTGTTGGTGCGGAAAAAGGATGGAAGTCTGCGCTTGTGTGTGGACTATCGCTTGCTAAACAGCAAGACTCGGAAAGATGCATTTCCTTTGCCGCGAATAGAGGAAAGCCTTGATGCGCTGTCGGGGGCCCGCTGGTTTTCAACTCTCGATCTTGCCAGTGGTTACAATCAGGTCCCTGTTACAGAGCAAGATAGGCCCAAAACAGCCTTTTGTACCCCCTTCGGCCTTTTTGAGTTCAATCGCATGCCGTTCGGCCTATGTAATGCGCCGGGCACCTTCCAGCGATTGATGCAGAGAATGTTTGGCGACCAGCAGGGTCAGTCTCTCTTGCTTTATCTCGACTACATCATCGTGTTTTCATCCTCTGTAGATCAACATCTGCAGCGTCTTGAGATGGTGCTCAGGCGCCTCCAGACCGAAGGCTTGAAGGCTAGGCTTGAGAAATGTTCCTTTTTCCAAAAAGAAGTGGGGTACTTAGGTCATGTTATTTCCTCCCAGGGAGTGTCTACTGACCCCAAGAAGTGTGAGGCTGTGGCTGAGTGGAGGCGACCACAGAATGTGTCTGAGCTGCGCTCATTTTTGGGATTTGCCAGTTACTATCGTCGATTTTTTGAGGGGTTTGCCCAGCTGGCGTGCCCGTTGCATCGCTTGGTGGCTGAGATGTCTGGCAAAAAGTCCAAGAAGGGTGCCAGTAAGGCTCTGGAGGCTGTGTGGACTCCGCAATGCGAGCAGAGTTTTGAGGGGCTGAAAGACCGGCTTGTCTCCGCTCCTGTGTTGGCGTTTGCGGACTTCTCGCGTCCCTTCATTTTAGAGGTAGACGCTAGCTATAGTGGCCTGGGAGCTGTCCTCTCCCAGGAGACTGACAGTGGGGTGAGACCGGTGGCTTACGCCAGCAGAGGACTTCGGCCGACGGAGCGCAATACGGTGACTTACAGCTCCATGAAGTTGGAGTTCTTAGCCCTTAAGTGGGCTATGACAGAGAAGTTTCGAGACTACTTGTTGGGTCACAAGTGCACGGTGTACACCGATAACAATCCATTGAGCCATCTCCAGTCTGCTAAACTGGGGGCTATGGAGCATAGGTGGGCAGCTCAGCTTGCAACTTTTGATTTTGAGATAAAGTACAGATCCGGTCGTAGTAATTGGAATGCTGATGCCCTTTCCAGACAGTATGCTTCGGGTTCAGATTCTGTTGTCCCATTGTTGCTGGGAGGCCAAGTTCTTCTTGACCTGCAGCATGGCCAACCATCGGAGCAGTCTGTAGTAGCCACTTTGGCCCTGATGTCTGCACTCCCAACCCATTCAGCTTCTGACCTTGGGTTGCTACAACAGAATGATCCCTTGTTGAAGGAGATTTTGGTTTACTGGCGACAGAAATCTCCACCTACCGCAGTTGAACGGCAGCGTCTTTCTAAACCAGCTTTGATGATGTTACGCCAGTGGAAGCGCCTGGTGGAGCGGGATGGGGTTTTGTTCCACCGGGTTCTCCGCTCAGACGGTGGGGAACAATTCCTCCAACTTTTGCTGCCTGCAGCTCTCAAGCGGGAAACCCTGAGTCTGCTTCATCAGCAACATGGCCATCAAGGTATCGAAAGGACCACAGAGTTGGTCCGGCAGCGTTGTTATTGGCCCGGGATGTCTGCTGACATCCGGAACTGGGTGCAGGAGTGCGAACGGTGCCAGGTCGCTAAGGACTCTAGACAGGTGCCACATAGTTTTATGGGCCATTTACTTGCCTCTCGACCAAATGAAATATTGGCAATTGATTTTACACTGCTGGAGCCTTCTCGAAATGGGTTTGAAAATGTGTTGGTCATGACAGATGTGTTTAGCAAGTTCACAGTAGCTGTGCCTACCCGTGACCAGACAGCCTCTACCGTGGCCCAGGTTCTCGTGGCTGAGTGGTTCTATAAGTTTGGTGTGCCAAGTCGCCTGCACTCCGATCAAGGGAGGAGTTTTGAAAGCACGTTGATCCAACAACTTTGCTTGATGTATGGGGTAACCAAATCTCGTACTACCCCTTACCATCCGGCCGGAAATGGGCAATGTGAGCGCTTCAATCGTACGCTGCACAATCTTCTTCACACAGAAGCGGGATTGGGCGTCTTGTCTACCCTATGTCCTCTTCTGTTATAATACGACACCTCATCAGGGTACTGGAGAGTCCCCTTATTACTTGATGTTTGGCCAAGAACCAAGGCTTCCCATTGACTTCCTTTTGGGGCGTGTGGAAGAACCAAGGCCGGGTGAGGTGCAAGGATGGGTGGCGGAGCACCAGGAAAGGTTGAGGGTTGCCTTTGCTTGTGCTCGTGAGCGACTGCTCACAGCGGCAAGTCGTCGAAAGGAGTGGCATGACCAACATGTGAGCGATGTGCCGCTGCTGGTGGGCCAGCCGGTGTATGTGAGGGATCATGGCGCCAGGGGCCGTCATAAACTGCGGGATTTATGGAGCTCGGAGGTTCATCAGGTGGTGAGCACTTCAGCGGGAGGAGCAGTTTATGCGGTGGCACCGATAAACTCACTGCACAAAGTAAGGAATGTCCATCGCGACATGCTGAAGGCTGTGGTGCAGCCAGTTGAGGTTGACTCTCTTCCAACTAAATCTCCATCACCATTGGGTGTGGCTCAGTTGGACGAGTCATCGAATAGTGACTTGTGGCTATTGGTGTCCAGTACTACATCAAGTGCTCCAGCTCCTGGTCTCTCTGAACCTTCCACAGCAACTAGGCCAGATCGAGGCCTGTTGCTCCCATCTTTCCAGTCGCAAGTGCCGTTGTCCTTGGCCTCGGAGCAGCCCAGTACGAGTGGGCAAGCTATGCGTTGGACCACTCGTCCCACTGCCGGTCATCACTCGAATGTCCATCGGCTTCCTCAGCCTGCGAGTACTACGGCTAGTGGTCTGGTTGGGAGACCTCCAGACCCAACGGTAAATCTTCAATATGTCCTTTTTCGGCCTTGGTTGTGACCTAAAAGGTTGTCTTTATCGTCGGGACGACGATACAAAAAAACGGGGGGTAGATGTGACAGGATGAGGTTTTCCCCTCCCTCTTACCTGTGCACGGGAGTGCGCACCAGCACACCTGGGGCTCATCCCCTCTTGATTGGGAAAGGTGGGGGGCGTTATTTAAGCCTGTGTGTGTGTGGACTCGTTCTGTTTGTCTTCTCCTGCTGGGTGTGTGGAGACGTGTCCGGGTTGGTGTGCTGCACGTTTTGCCGCTGCCCTAGGTCGTCGGTCTGCTGCGGTGTGGTAAGGGCACTTTTCCATCTTTCGTGCCTTTTATTGTTTCATGTCGCCGTGCGTGTGGCACTAACACACGTTCTTTTATAGTGCCGACCATGTCTTGGCTGTGGATTTCCCCACCTGGGTAGATATATCCCCCTGGGCTGCTGGCGTTGGGAGTCTTGGTAAGCTGCATGCCTCCCTGTCTCGACCCATTTGGCGTTACCAAGATCTATCAGTCTTATTTGTTTATAGTGTGGGCCGCTGTGCGGGTGTGCGGAGTGGGTGCCTCCGCGGGGTCTGAGGGCGGCGTGTCCTGTTAATCGGTAAGTTGCCCTGTCTGCCTGCTTGTTTTGAATCCATTGCGGTCCTGTTTTAATGTGTGTGTTTTATAACACAGCTGGACCGGGCTGCAGCCTTATACCTGCTGCTGCGGGGCTATCGTGGTACCACAACTAATTAAAGGGACAGTACTCCCCGGCGCGTTCTTCCCCCGCTGATGCTGTTCTGGATTCCGGTAAAATCTGGATTCCGGTAAAAATATTCTGGATATAGCCTAGAGAGTGCTGGATGTAGAGTGTTCTGGACCGATTGGTGCTGGAGCGAATGTAGCTCTCCTGGAGTATAGGCTAATGGTTGGACAATTTAGATAACTGTACAAAAGGACTGTTCTAGATTAATGTTGCATATTAACTGTATCTCTGCATGGTGTGATTTTGGTTCATTTTGTTTGGTTTTTCCTTTCTTTTTTATTATTATGCATGGTGGTTTATTGATTTGAATTGTTTTGTTTATTATTTTGTTTAAATATCATCACTTACCCTTTTAACAGAACAGATAGTTATGTCAAACGTATTTAATTAAATAAAATTGTATATTTTTATAATTACTTTATTGTCTCTGACCCCTGATTTTGAGAACAGACCTGTGTGCTTTTGAAGGTCTTGGGCCTATCCCAAGTGGCGTTGTCGGACGTTTTGTTTTAGCTTCTTGAGTGTCATAGGCCACTCGCGTACTGCCACAATAGCATTTAATGCTGCAGAGATATTTACATTGCAAATTATTCCCATTTAAATGCATTGACTTATTTGCCGAAACGTTAATTATAGCGCCCCCTGACGGACGATGTATACCAAATGTGGTAGGGAGGCTTGGAATGGGATGTCAAAGATCTCTACCAAGTTTCGTACTGATATCTAATAATTTAGCCGAGATATGCCAAAGTTCGTGTTTTGTGGCTAGCTACGAAAAATTAGTTTGCTTGTAAAGTGCGAATGGTGTAACGTAGCAAAATTCCTTTGATAAGTTTTGGTCAGCTCTATATACAGATGGTTACACGCCCTAGGACGAGTTCGAAAACATTTTTTTTCGCATTGCGCGATTTTGCAAAAAAACTTTTTAGTCTAAATAGGCAAGGCCTATTATTTCAGATTCAGATGGATTCAAGGAATACGTGGATTTAAGAATTTTTAATCTGCGATGTAGACTTTGGGAGTTATAGGCAAAAACACATTTTACGTCATTATAGCGCCACCTAGTGGTCTATGTAAGTAATATTTGGTATGTAAGATCTGCAATACATTGTTCATCTACACTGTAAATTTTAAGTTGCTCACATTAGGGCAAGTGGTGAATCTAAACCTGGATTCCATAGGCCACGCCCACTTTGACGAATCAGTACGCCACTGTAGGCGTGGCCTCAGGAATGGGTCTAGATGGCAAACTCCAAATTTCATAAAAATCAGATGAGACGTTCATGAGATATAAACTTTTTGTACTTTTGGCGCCCCCTATTGACCAAATTTTGTAAAATTAGTTTTCTTGACTTAGAGGCTCATGCCAAACAAGGATCTAAAGATTCACAATGATATCATTTATTTTGGCCGAGATACGGCAACGTTTGTGTCTTCGTAGCTAGTTACACAAATTTGTTTGTGCGTAGTTTACGCAATTTTCATCCGAAAAAAAATCGTTTGATAAATTTTTGTCAGGTCAGTCTAGAGATGCTGCAGACCAAGTTTCATGCAGATCCGTTGCATGGTCTAGGATAAGTACGAAAAAGCAGGTTTACGATAAATCGCGATTTTCACGCATAAAAGTATAGGCGGAAATGGGCGTGGCCTATATCACGAGATTCAGCTGGATCCAAGGAACGCGTGGATATGTGTATTTTTAATGTGCGATGTACGGTTCGGGAGTTATAAGGCCAAACGCGTTTTCTCTGCTATAGCGCCACCTAGTGGTGAAAGTGGATGAATTTTTTCGTCCGAGGTCCCTGCAGGGTTCTGGACCAGTCCTGAAAACGGCAACCTCCCACCATGTACGGTTTAGGCTGTAGCGGGACTTTTACGCGGAGAAGAATAATGTATGTATGAATGTATGAATAATCAGTAGAAAAAACAATCAGTTTTAATAACTTTCTTTCTATGTAATGGAATGTTTTAATTTGACTTCAGTGTACTCATGGTGCAGATAAAGTGTTAACACAGAGCACAGAAGGAGATCCTCCAATGAGGATCTTCAAAACCTGTTGCTAGGGAGTCTAATGAAGATGTAATCTTGGGCACAGCCAACAGAGGTCCGTCATCCTGGTAAATTTCCCCTCTGGAAAGTACCAAAGATGACGTCATCTGAACTTTTGAACTCAGCTATGTTTCTGTCAAGTCAGCAATCTCCCGCTGTGCAGAAAACTGGCACATTGCCAGCTCTTTGTGTAGAAGGATGATGTGTAAGTAAGCTATATTTGAAAATAGGGGAAGGATTGACACACATAATAAACATGCCAGTCAAATGTTTAAGGAACATACATTATATATTTGCTTTTAGTTTGAACTTTTAACCAGTTTTGACATATTTAATACAACATTTAAAAACTAGGTATATCATGTTTCAAGGAGAATCCCTCCCCTCAGGAGACGTCTGGAAAAACCATTGGACGCACAAAACAGATCTGACACCTGCCGGAACCAATGAGAGAAGACCGCGGCCAAGTACAATAGTATTTAAACTGTTAAGACAAAGGAATCGGAGCGCAGTTTGCGCAGCTTTAAGAGCGAAGTAAACTGTTGCCCACAGCTGTGTATCCTGTACCCTTTTCTGCTTTATTGCTTGGAAATAAATCTTGAACAGAAGGAGAGAAGTTGTAGACTTTTTTATCTGAAGTTGGAGTGACTTTTTTACCTTCTTCTCAACAAACGAACACGCTCACAAGTGTGAACCAAAACAGTAAAAGTTGGGGGTGGCAAAACCCAAATAATGAGCTGAAAGATGCTATAACGCTTTGTGTGACTGCAGAGTTGGTTATTATACTCTGTGAGTTTATCACTATGAGTGACCTCTTTTGCATACAGTGCATATAGACATTTAATTGATTGATTGGTAACATAAACATATTGATTATAGCATCTCCGAAATGCACCACAAACTGCAAATCAAAGCATCAAATGTCATTGACTGTGTGCAGCTTTGCATTATATTACTTCGGCTAGAAAAACGCTTTGTGGATGATTTATTTATTTATTTATATACATTTATTAGAGGATAAAACCCCATGAGATGCAGCATCTCGTTTTCATGGGGGTCCTCAGGATCATGTCCAAACAGCATAGAGCAGCAGTACAGTTTAGTAGAAATAAACAAAATATAATTGGTAATAGATACAATCATAATAATAGAAACTAAACAAAAGAAAACACAATAATAATAGAATAATAATACAACAACAACAACACAACACACAAATTCATACACACACACACACACAAGCTCCCACTAACCCCATCCCCATCAGATGGGAAATGTTTCAACACAACGGAGATAACATTTTACACATAACACAATAATTCATATAATCATAAATGTACTTTTATGTACATAAGTACATTCATATTTACATAGATAAATAACATGACACATATCAATGATAAATCTAAGGAGCTAGAAACATTGACAAGTATTCTGAAGATGTCTTAAAGCATTTCGGAACCGAGGAAAAGACGTAAGCGAGCGAATAGATGCAGGAAGGCTGTTCCAGTCACGAGGAGCTCTAACACAGAAAGCATATTTCCCAATTTCTCTCTTAAATCTAGGGACAGTAAAGAATATCTGTTCATTATGACGAAGGCTATATTGTGAACTGTAAGGCACTAAATATTGTGATAAATAATATGGATATTGAAAGTAAATACATTTAAAAATGAGCTGAAGCCAATGATATTGTCTTCTGGCTGAGGGTGCAAGCCAGGACAGCTGTTCATACATCACACAGTGATGTGTCCTTTAGGGGCAGCGAAGGACGAATCGGCACAAGCTGTTGTATACCACATCAAGAGAGTGTAATCTGGTGGCAGTAGTGTTAGCATATATAGTATCTGCATAGTCCAGAATAGATAGCAGCAATTGAGAAACTATTCTTCTCCTAATCTGATAGTTGAAGCAGTCTATCAATTGATATAATGTTTTAAGACGAAAACTAAGTTTGTTGGTAAGTGCAGATACATGAGCTTTGAATGAAAGATCAGCTTCAAGCCAAACACCTAGATATTTAAATTTTTCGGTTGTCTCTAAAGGAGAAGAATCCAGAAAATGCAGATTAAGCTTATTTCTATATTTCTTCTGGAAAAGCATACAGTAAGATTTAGATTTAACGCTAATACTTTGCGTTTTAGCCGCACACATGTACATGTAGGATGATTTATTTAAAAAGATTATACTACCAGTCAGAGCAAAAGTGCAGAAACCGTAATCATTTATTTATGTTTTTGTTTATTGACAGTACAGTGCACAGTTTTTCAGCTGTACCAAAGTGAGCTATGAGCTAATTTACGTCTGTAGTCCCTGGGCAGGAAACACAAAATACCATCTCTATAGAATAAAAAAAATATACCGTATATTCACTGTACAACAAGACCCAGTTCTTATTTTCACAGTAAGGGTTTGAGCATGAACAGCTTATACCAGCAGAGTACAGTGATATATATTCACACACACATCATACAAACGTGATGTGATATAATCTCTCTCTCTCACTCACTCACTCACTCACTCACACACACACACACACCCACACACACGCACACACGCACACACACACACACACGCACACACACACACACACACACACACACACACACACACACACACACACACACACACACACACACACACACACACACACACACACACACACACACACACACACTCTTTGACAGAGTTGGACAGGAAGGGGTTGGGTTTCATGCTTCCTCTGCTGTATTCCCCAGGCTGTTGGCTGAAGTCTTGATGTGAACCATTCCCAGTTTCCTACAGCTTCCAGGTAAGTGTGTGGCTGCAAAGCTTTTCCTGGGAAATCAGAAATCTCCTATTTTCAGGGCTTTTAAATTAAAACAGTTTATTTAAAACAATTATACTTATCAAACAGATGGAATTAGAAATAAAGGCCTGCCTCGAACAAAAGCCTGCTTCAAATAAAAGCCTGCAGTTCAGGTAAATAAAGACCCTGGTTTTTATTTGAGGAATTACAGTATTTAAGCATGTAAAAGCACAACGTGCAATGCATTCATGAGGTACTCTTCAGGTTGTATGATATTATTCAAATTTAGCAAAAGCTATATGAATGAAATGGATGTTTGTCTGACTGTAGGCTAGATCTGCACTAAGATCTACAGCTTGACTAGAAATTCAAAATATCAACATAACTATTAAAAAATAGGTGAAATAGTAGATATGCATGTACATTACATAGACTGAGGAATTGCTGTTTCGGACTATCATGTCAGTAGGCCTACAGTTTGAAAACGTGTGGATACGTGAAACTTTTTTAGGTGATCTTCATTTCATAAAGTCCAAAGTTTCATTTTCTTTGAACAGGAATTCATTTTAAGGGCACCTGGGTAGCTCACCTGGTAGAGCGCGTGCCCATATATAGAGGTTTACTTCTCGGACGCAGCGGCCCAGGGTTCGTCTCTGACTTGGGCCCTTTGCTGCATGTCATGCGCCCTCTCTCTCCCCTTTCATGTCTTCAGCTGTCCTATACAAATAAAGGCCTAAAATGCCCAAAATATAATCTTTAAAAAAAACAGACCAATAATGCGACTATGTCAAAAATAAAAGTATGCATTGTTTTTAAGTGAATGCATATTGATTTTCATACCTACAGAAACTATTGTCAGGCTGGAAAACACTCACAAAACATCAGACTAAGTGCGTACTGTACATGGATCAGGCCTGGAGCTGCAGTTTGTCTGAAGGTCTTACTCTAAAGCTTCCTTTATCTCTGTCTGTCTCAGTCCCAACTGCTGTAGCCAGTCTTTCCCTCTCTTTTCCCTCCATCTCCTCCTCTGTCTTTCTGTTTCTTTAATGCACTCCTCTCTCTCAGTTTTAACACTGCTGAGGTGGAGTCATCTGTCTTTACGATGTGCTGGTTACGATGCCTCGGGGCGCAAACCGTCTCAATGTTTATCCTCTCCTCAAAACAGACGCAGACATGCTTTGCTGAGCACAATATTTAATGGCAGTGCTGCATTACAATACCTGCAATTTGATTCAAAACATATCAACATGTAGGATGATATCAAAAAGAAAGAGTGTTAGTGTAACAGAGACTCGGGAGTGAATTTAAGATACCTGCAGCCAAATACTTGGAGGTTGAACAGGCCGGAAATTAATCAGCACAACTTTTTATTCGCTGATTCACAAGGGATGAAACAAAACATTTGGCAGTAGCCGTGTCGACATTCAGTGTAGCAGCCTCAGGCTTTCAAATTATTTTCGAAAGGTTTAATGTGTGCGAGAATAGACTCACTGGGGCAACACTGGCACCGTACAATATTATGCTTTCTAATTGGAAATGAGGATATTATGCCCCCTGAGTGAAGACAGTAATTATGTAGTATTATATTATTATAAGTGTGTGTCCATTAGAAGTAAGTAACTGTATTCACTGTATACTCTGAATACTGTTACCAGTATTTCTTCTGCCACAACTGCCACTACTACTACTTCTATCAATACTGATACTACCAGTGTTGTAGTACTCGAGACCGGTCTAGTTTTTCTTGGTCTCAGATAAGAGGACTCTGGACTCTTTTATTTGATTAAATGATTTATGTGTTGACATCATTACTGTGATATGATGTAAAACTTCCTGCTTCAAATGCAACGAATAACTTGACTCAATTTGCAATTTGTCACTGTTAACTCTCCCGCCGCCCTTAACACGCACTCCCAACGAAATGAATGCAGGAGATGGGAGAAGAAGCTCTGGCTGTCTGGGAGATGATAAACCATAAGGAGTTTATTTGGAAAACAACATCTAAAAGAAAACCCACAGAAGTGTATAAATTCTGCCATTTAATGCTGACAGAGACAGCTGGAACCACCTCACATTTGAATCGGCACTTAGAACGGAAGCATAAAGAAGGGTAAGCTGAGTGTAACAATTACGGCAATTCAATCAGGAGAGACTTCCTTGATAAAATGAAAAACATTTATTGTACAAGACAAACTATGCAATGTGCAAAGTCTCTGGAGATTAGACTCCATCAAATCCATAAATGCAGGGGGGGTGTAACCCATCCATATCCCCCAATGGAGTCTAGACACTGGTGGTGGTGATGAAGGTGGACAGGAACCAATCAAGAGTGCCAAGAGGAAGCCAGTCGCCGAAACCCGAAGTACCAGCCAATACTACCGGGGGTTGAAAGGGGAGGAGGCGGGATGCACTCAAAACCTGAAATGACAACTGACAACCGGAAAGGAGAGAGGGGATGTAAACAAGATGCCATGCTGGGATTGGCTTGCAATACATGGCTGTCTCTGATTGGTTTAACTGAACCAGCTGAACCTGATTGCCACTGACGAGCGACAGCCTAGGAACAGATGATCAATTAAGAGTGATGTAAACATGAGTTTGAAGTCTTCCTGAAAGAATTTACACTCAGCTCCATTAAAGGAGGTGAATGAAGAAAAATCTTAATTTGTTTTCTGTGGGTGTTTTTTAAGGGAATGCGGATCTTTCAGATCAATTTGAGGAGTTACTATGGTTTGCATTTTCCACATTTTAAAGTGTCTTGCAGCGTGGGACTCGCACTGTTCTTGGTCTTGGTCTTGACTCGTTCTCACCCTGCCTTGGTCTCTCGATCTCAACCCCTCAAAGTCTTGGTCTTGTCTCGGTCTCGATACAATTACTTGGTAATGACTTGGTCTCGGTTAAGGTGGTCTTAGTCTATATCCACAACGTTTCATTTCCGGGATTGCTCCGGTGCCGACGGAAATTCTGCCGGATGTCCCTCTTTTTTGTGATTGGTTTAAACAAGTAAACCAGAGTATGTTTTTCTCCCATCCCAGAATGCCCTCCTCCTGGATACTACTACTTATTCTACTTCATTTAAGAATGCTTGATTCTGATTGGCTGGGAGGAGGGCATTAACCCGGCATATTGCCCGCTGACTGTCTGAGCACAGCGTCATCAAATAGTAGATCAATACGCCGCTTGTATTATTTTTTTCTATCACAGAAATTTCAAACATGAGGTCCGTTGTAAAAATAAACCTTGTTTAAAAAAGTTTCTAAAATGTGTCGGAAATCTATCGGAGGGTCAGTCGATACATAGTTTATGTAGCAGCTACGTTATTAAACTAAAGTTAGTGATCAGATGCAGCCTTGTGTGGTTGCTATATAAACTAATTAATGTTAGCTACAGTTGCTAACGTTATTCGCCGTAGTTCTAAACATTAGCTAAAGTGTTTTAAAAATGGACAAATTCATTGTCAATTTTAATATATTTGGAGTAGGGAAGACATTTGAGGACTGGTTAAAGAGCAACGAGGACGACAGAATGACAAAAGAAAAAGACGAAGCCCAGGGTAGGCTTCCTGTTTCCAGATCTGACAGATGAGGAGCTGCGTACAGGGGAAGACGGGGCCCTGGAATCAAACACGGAAAAGGCAACCTGCTAGCAAGGTTTTCACCGAGTGGAAGAGCCACTAGAAGGATAGACTGACAGTGACAACTGACCCGGACACCTGCAGCACCGAAGAATTAGCTAGCTAGCTAGCTAAACGATTTGTTAAGACGGCAGACTTGTGTGGTTGCTATAGAAACTACTTAGCTACAGCTGAGCTAGCTAACGTCATTCACCGTATTCTAAAGGGGACTACATTTTTAGGGAGATTAACTCAAACAGCGTATACATTTAATAAGCATGCAATACGAATAAGAAAAAGCATAATTATTAAAGTATTTGAATTGTTTTATTATGTTGGCAAGGAAGAAGTAGAATAAACGGGATAATCACCTCAAGTCCTGATCACCCTGTCGGGGTTGTATTCGCTATAACAACCGCCTCGCTCTACATTATCCCTTACTTGTATTACTACATCTTCTACTACTATGATTATATATGGCTACATCTGCCATTACTACTACTTGCAACAGTAACACAAATCGAGTGCAAAGGTTCCAACACTGCTGCTCTCTGATGGTCTGATATCATTAAAGCCAAGAGTTAGGCAAGGATTTTCCCTGTTCCCCAATTCTCCGTACAATCTGTTTTCTACATTTACTTTTGTGGAAGGGAATCATAGAATCTCAGGTACAGTTGTTATATGCACACAGGGGAAAAACAAACCTCTGCAGCAACAGGGGATTAGGGCCGCCTGTGAATACCTCACTCAGCTAAATATAGCCGGGAGATGCATGTCTGTCAGCCTCCCCCTCCCCTTTCCCTTCACCGTCCCCTCAAGCCCTTATCTTAATCATTTCCAGACCTTTCAAACGCTACACACACACACACACACACACACACACACACACACACACACACACACACACACACACACACACACACACACACACACACACACAGCTGATAAAAAAATACCAGTGTTGTGTTTATAGGCCTTCCTGCTGCCTTCCTCTGTCAGAAGAGGGCGTGACTGTCTGTGTGTGTGTGTGTGTGTGTGTGTGTGTGTGTGGTTTGCGTGTGCGTGTGCGTGTGCGTGTGTGTATGTTTTCTGTAAGCTTAGGAATGGGCATTTGTTGCAATGCATACAGAATGTATGTACATACAAATGAGGAATATAAAAAAACTGATACCGAGGTCCAGACCTAAGTGTCCTCAATGGTAGATACAGCCATGATAATGATAATAAATTGTGTTTCCATGAATTATCCATTAACATTACCAATGTTAGATCATGCAGTTTAACCACAGATTGACTTGAAAAGTCTCCACAGCCAGATATTGACATGTGTTATGCATTCTTCTTCCTCGTCAAAAACCCGGTGCCTACTAATTGCAGCTAAGGCCACTTTTAGCAGAGAAGAGGAGCGGGCTTCACAGCTCTGATAAGCTCACTTCTCTCTCCACTCATTGTAAACATCATAGAGTTTCACTGAAGAGCTGCCATGGAATGTACATAATGCACAGTTTAATCTTAAAGCAAGTTAGAGGAAAAGTGCATGTTAAGAGGTTGAAGTGGACTTCAGGTTCATTGGGATTGAGAAAAAGTCAAGTTGTGTCCTTAAACAGTAAGTTGCACACTGGTCAGACACATCTTAGTTTCTGCTAGGGCTTATTCCGGGCGCCATGTTTGTACCGTTTTGTCTTCCGGTTGAGCAACTCTGTCCATTGCAGTACAGCTATTTTTGTGAATATGTCTAGCATTATGTGTTGTCATAACAATTGGATTAAAAGATGGGTATCCTTGCAACAATACTGTGTTGTCCATGGAAAAACCAGAGCAAAATGTTGTGGGGCAGCTATTAATCTTTATCCTCCGCCGTCCAGCGATGAGGGCTGCCGTATGTGGCTGAAGGCGCTAAACTTGAAGAAACCTCAGAAAAACCCTACGTCTGTTCTTTTCATTTTTTGGACGGCAGACCGTCAGACTAACACCCATACCCCGAGAAATGGTTGGGACATGGTACTCTTCCGACGAAAAAGGCTCGTTGAATACTTGTGAGGCTCCCAGGTAAGATAACGTTTTGCTAGCGCTAACAGCTATCAATATCGCTAGTCGTTAGCCAGCTAGCGTCTAAATGAGTATGATCAGCATTATCATATCAGTAATTTTTTTTAAAACTATATACAGTTATGCTGTCTAACATTTTCGTTTGGTGAGGGTTTGTTACGAAGTATGGCTCGAAACTTCCTAGTTAAACAGAGTTGAATCCATACCAGTATGCTCGTAAATAGCAATAGCAAATGCTATTGTCTCTTTGCAGTTGTCTGTTGTTAGTGATTGCTACGAGATTTAGTGATACAAGTTCCTAGTTACATTTCCTTCCAGTTAGTCCCGACAACACACTGAGAATAGTAGCCTATGAAATTGCACAGAGCATTGTTGCGGGCAGACTTTTTTTTATTCTCCTTAATTGCTTGTTTGTAGGCTTTGGGATGATGCCATGGGGAAAATATTCAGAATAAATCTCTCACTTATTCAGATATTAGATTAGATTACATTACATTCAACTTCATTGTCATTGTGCAGAGTACAAGTACAAAGATAACGAAATGCAGTTTGCGTCCAACTAGAAGCGCAAAAAGAGCAGAAAAGTGCAATGTGATTTTCAAGTATAGGCAGGACAAGAAATATGGTGCAGTGTAGACACTAGTGTACAGTTGGTTAACAGAAGGTGGTTTAGAGTAATGTAAATTAAATATAAATGTGTGCAGCAGTGCCGATCCTGACCTCCCTGGGGCCCTAAGCAAAATTCTGCTAAGGGGCCCTCTACCTGACCCGTGATGCCGTGAGCTATGTAAACCATTTGCCATTGCCACACAGTCACACCTGACACTTCAGTGCTCCCAGTACAAGCCTCCCTCCTTTAAACAAAACGGTCAAAGAATAAGTACAACAATATAGAACAGAATGAGGTTCAAACCAACAATATTTATTGAATAGAGTATTTTCTATAATATTAAGATAAGTGAATATTATGAAATAAGTGAATATTAACGTAAACATAAGTAAGAAGAAAATAATAAATTATAACCCTGAACTTTGGCTTTTGGGATTAACTTTGGTTCTCTCTACAGCCTGGGCATTTTCGGCATCAGTATGGGCACCACCAGACTATTTGGACTGTCTAGAATAAACTGAGAAAAATATCACATAGTTAGTTAAGCAGTCATTTACATGTTACAAATGTGTAAACATTTGAATGTTTGAATTAAAATCTTACCATCAAAATATTCCTTTTCTGCACTTTCTTGTAATACTTAAATAGTGAACTAGTGATGCAGATAGCAATAATCCCTGTGAGTGATATCAATAATTAACTTTTGTACGTGAACATGTAATTCCTGATATCAAAAATAGACATTGGTAGGTAAAAATTAACTAAGGGGCCCTACTAGTAAAAATAATCAAAAATTCACTTTGCAAATAGTAAAAAAATCGAATTCTTGATATCAAAAATGCATAAACTGTGAATGAATGAAAGCTAAAATGGCTTGCCATAGCATGTTAAAGTTTGTATTATGCATGTGGAAGCAATTCTTGATTTATGGTTATTATTTACTGAGGGATGTGCATCCATATTGACCAGTATGTCCAGCTAATCAACATTTTAAATTCAATATAGCCTATAAATCAATGTCAAATTGTCAAAACATCGCTTTCCATCTTGCATAATTAGTGCAGTTGTTTAGAGTTTTTAACTACACATTGTCTGAGACTAGATAAGTGTCTTAAAAGTATGTATAATGTGTACTTTGATGAGGAGTGCCATCATTCATGCCCATATATTGTAGCCTACAGTCTGTCTGGTCTTCACGTATATTTCTGCTTGAAAAATGCGCGTTTCATTTCATGTACGCGCCTAACACATGATAACACACCCGACACGGTTATCTTTTCCGAGCTGCAGTAAAGAAAAAACGTTGCACTTTTTCGTTTATCAAATGTAATAAATAATTGTATTTTACTCTCACTTTTCTCAGGCACAAAGTCACAAAACACAGCCCTGGAAGTGACTGGCGTTAGCAGCTAGACAAGAGATGCACTGCCTGCCTGCCCAGCTAGGTTAGCAAGACCGGAAAAAAAACACAATAGCAATGATGCTGACATCAAACTTGGAGAGGAGAGAACACAAGTTTACCTGATTGTTGTTCTCGCAATTCACTCTCATGGTGTTTTTTTTCCTCTTTCCGTGACCAGAAGGATAGTTTTGCTTCATTTTGTCATGGATGTTGTAACCATTAATTGACGCGTTATGACACGAGGGGGATGCGGGGCCTTGAGTAATTTGCGGGGCCCTACGCAGCTTGCCTAGTGAGCGTATAGGGCGGATCGGCTCTGCAGTGTGCAGTGTATTAGCAGTTACCTTATAAGAGTAGAATAAATATGGCTATGTAATATGAACAATGTATGAACAACATGTACAGATAGGTGCAATGTAGCAACAGTAACATTATAATAGGAGTAAAACACAATATAGATAAATGTGTGTATTAATATATGAAAAACAGAGTAAACTAGAACTGCAAGCAGTTACGACGGGGTCCAAGTCCCCGATGCATGAGATTCAGATTGATTGAACGAACAGGTAGACGTATGGTTTTCTAATGTGGGAGTTGAAGGCAAAAAAACATAGCGCCACCTAGTGGTCCACATATGTAATTTTTGGTAGGTGCAGTCCATGGCCCATTCTACATCTACCATGTAAATTTCAATTGGCTCACATCAGTGTAAGGGGTGAATCTAGACGTGAGTCTCATAGGCCACGCCCACTTTGACCAATCAGTACCCCACGGTAGGGCTGGTCTCATGAGTGACCCTAGATGGTACCCTCCAAATTTGGTAAAAATCGGACGAGCTGTTCATGAGATTGTTTTGTACTTGTCTACTGGCCAATTTTTGTAAAATGTGTTGGGCCCCTCCAGAGGGTCATGGGAAACAAGAATCGGAAGTTGCGCATTGATACCATTTATTTTGATCAAGACATGGCAAAGTTGGTGTTTTCATAGTCAGCTACACAAGTTTGTTTGTGCGTAATATGCGTAATTTGTATCCTATAAAAATTCTGTTTATAGCTTTTTGTCAGGTCGGTCTGTAGGTCCTACCTGCCAAGTTTCGTGCAAATCGGTCACACGGTCTAGGAGGAGTTAAAAAAAGTAGGTTTTTGATAAATCGCGATTTTTCACACAAAAGTCTAGGCGGAAATGGGCGTGGCCTACATCATGAGATTTCGTAGGATCCAGTGAACGCGTGGATATGTGTATTTTTAATCTGCGACGTACGGTTTGGAAGTTATAGGGTCAAACGCGTTTTTTCTGCTATAGCGCCACCTAGCGGCGGAAGTGGGTCAATTGTTGCGCCTCAGGTCCTTGCCAAGTTCTAGACCAGTCCTGAAAAGGGCACCCGCCCATCATGTACGGTTTAGGCTGTAGCGGGACTTTTAGGCGGAGAAGAATAATGGAAAATAATGAATGGAAAATCAGTAGAAAAACAATAGGGTTCCACAGTCCTACTGTGCGAACGGCGTAGCTGCTACCGCCGTTTCTTCCAGACTCGGACTTGGACCCCTAATAATAATAATCAGTAGAAAAACAATAGGGTTCCACAGTCCTACTGTGCAAACGGCGTAGCTATTGCTACTGCCGTTTCTTCTAAACTCGGACTAAATATGGATATTCAGTATGAACCATATAGATAGATATGTACAGTATGTACAGCTATGTGCAGTGTGTTAACAGTACCATTGTAGTGCAGAAACAGTAACATTATAAGAGTTGTGAGAATAAGAGTATGGGCAAGATGAATAGTATGAAGAATTAGTAGAATAAAAGTAGAATATGGCTATGTATAAGTGTAGAAACAGGATGTGCATTTGTAAATAAATAAATAGGACACTATGGGTAGGATAGGGGGGTTTGGGGGATTAGTTGGTTGGTTGTCACCGGGATGCAGAGCTAGAGTTCAGTAGGGTGAAAGCCGCAGGAGACCTGTAACACCTTCCGGAGGGGAGTGGGGTGAATAGTCTGTGGTTGGGGTGAGAACAGTCTTTGATGATGCTGCGTGCCTTAGGCAAGCATTGCTTGCCCTGGATGGCCTCGATGGAGGGGAGTGAGGAACCGATGATGTGTTGGGCAGTTTTCACCACCCTCTGCAGTGCTTTTCGGTCGTCGGCAGAGCAGTTGCTATACCAGACTGTGACACAGTTGATGAGGATGCTCTCGATGGTGCAGCGGTAGAAGTTCACCAGGATCTGAGGAGACAGGTGAAACCCCTTCTCGCAGGGGTTTCATTACCGTAACTCCTGTATAGTACGGTTGGCGGGCATTGCTTCCTACTATGAAATACATAAAGTTTAAGCGAGCGCGTTGGGGCAGGCCACATCTCTTTCTTTAGGGGGCATATTAAGTAAATCAAGTTATATTTTAGACATCTGCTATGTTAGCATGCTCAACATCTCAATTGCTTCTTACATTCACGTGCGCGTTATGGTGTATACGACACTACGGTTCCTGTTAACTGATGCCTCTGCGGGTCACTCTGTACCATAGACAGTTAAAGAAAGGACCAACAGATCCATTGCTCTGGACGGAGACCAGCGACGTATATTAGAAGCACTTTTCCAGTGAGGACTGAGCGTAACTGTGCAGCTGCAAACTGAGCTTGCCGACGTAGATGTGACGTGAGTCTGAAAGTTGTAAGTCTTGGTAGCTGTGCAAGAAAAATCTCAATCATTCCGGATCTTGCTGAGACAGAGAGTGTAGGTAGACGTAAGGAGATAACATAGGCACATGCTAATTATTGCTAACTCAATGCTAGTTAACATTAGCAATTAAACTAAACAGCTAATGTAAGTCGAAACTGCCTGCGAGCTTCTCCTGTACTATACGGTAAATTTCTACTATGCGACAGTAGGTTGCGTGGGTATGACACAATCGTTAGCCTATTTTTTACAAAACGTCTGCTACGGAGCATAACGTGAGATACAAGGTAATGGAGCCTTTTATACGTTGTCGTGTTTCTTTAGAAATAAACAAGGTACAAATTAGTATTTAACGCTTCAGATGTTAAGTTATTTGCTGTCAAGGTGTCGTCAAAATGAATGGCAATGGAATGGTATCGGTGGGTGAGTGTAGCATCAAAATGGCGCATGGAAGGTACGAGTTGTGGAGCGAGGCATACCCCCTTGCTCCATCCAGGCTCAGGGGATCACAGGCAAGCTCCATTTTTAATATCATGCGCAAATTGCTTGATATACAGTACTTGGTATAAGTTTCAGACACATCAACATGTAGGTTTATATATCGATGTTGTACGTATTAGGTGTGGTGTAGCTTCTTATGCATCATCATATAATCGTGACATGCGCTGGGGGTAAATCCCTGATTCCCTGTTCTAATACTTGGGCAGGTGTATCATTCTTTCATTATAGAGAAACTCACGCAAGGGTAAAGTTTCGCTATCACATCCTGTTCAGTAGTTCATCGCTGACGCAAGCAGCGTGCTTGAGGTCTTATTAAATGAATGTTTATGTATATTCATCGCATCTAAAGCCTGCTTACGCATCTACGGCCTGCATAAATATTGCTGCGTGCCTCATGCCCACTTCATGACAAGTAGGGCAATATTCATCATATCTGGTAAGTGGTCGGTCGATACAAGAGTGTTCTCAGCACTAATTGCGGTCGTATTATACAATGACCTCATCGTTTTGGCTAAGTTGACAATTTCATTGTTCTTTAATTATCTTATAAAACAGGCTGCAATCGCTAACTACCTTCATCTTCGGCACATTTTCTGTAGAGGTCTTATTGGTTTAATTCTTTGCAAGATATTCATTCAAGTAACCTATTCCCTAGCGTATTCTGAGTTCTTCAAGGTTGGTAGTATCTGATGTCAATGCGCGCAGTGTCGTTCCATTTTCTGCTAAATTTCTACATAGCCTATATCGGCGCTGTCTTCTGAAATCTCTGATGTCTGGCTATTCTGGTAAGTGATACATGGAACCGGTGGTAGGTCCGGTTTCATAGTATCTCCACTGGCATCGCCTTTTTAGTCGAGATGACCTCGGCAGGTAGTCATGCATCATTTTACGTCACTTCACGTGGAATCAGAGGTGGGGAACTAAGGCTAGATTTGCTAATAGGTTCTCAGTTGGTGACATTGTGTACAACTGACAATCGTTCAAATGTGAAGGGTGAGAATTTTTCCTAAATATGGGAAGTCACGCATGCATGCAACATTTGTTTGTATGCTCACATAAGATTCAGCAGCGGATGCTCGTTATTATGGCCTCATGTTTTCACACGCCTAATGCTCTAGGCTACGCCTCACAGTTGGTGGCTGTCATGCACCTAGTGTTATGCCAAAGCATTATATCAGTGGAAGAACACGCATCCAGACCATAGCACATTAACGCTGGCAGTCGTAAACCAATCGTCCTGACTTCAGTGACGTTCTCTCAAATCGGAGAGCACTCAAACCATAATTTGTGGTAAGCATGGACATAACTGGTGGTGGGGTAATGGTCAATTATTTTACATATTTACAGAGTATTTTGATTCAGCGTTCTATCAATCATAACATATTTCTAGGTGATGATAATGTTGCTCGCTACCAGCCCAAATTGCCGAGGTTCATGTTGCTTCTGGCCTGAATTGCCAAGGTTCATGTTGCTTCCGGCCTGAATTGCCGAGGTTCATGTCAACTTGCCAAGTTTTGATTTAGTTAAAGGAGAACTCCGGCCAATTTTTACGTTAATCTTGCTAAATATAACTATGTGTAACAGGCCCCGGGCGTGAGGCTTGTGGACAGATTAAAATATGGTTCTGAAAAAGAACAGGAAAAATGATGAGACCGGCAACAGGTTGTGTTTCCTTCTCTCGCTTCTGCCAGACTTTATTTTATACATAAACATGTACTTTAAATTTGTTCTCAATTTCACATTCCTTCTCATAAGAATATCAAGTTACCATAGTCACCACATAACCTGAATTCAGTTTCTCAAATAAACATCATTTTCAGAATCCATATGTTCTGTTGGTCTTCATATCCAAATTAAAATAAAATACACCTTTTCCCAAACTTCTTTGGTCTACTGCTTACAGCTTTAATAACTGTGCTACTAACTAATAACTGCAGCGTCACTCGTGAATACGATTCCAAACGCACAGACTGAATGCTAACATTTTAGCAGAATGCTGTTAAATCTATTAACAAAAGAGTACAGCTGGCGGGAGACGTTACACAAGCAAACATTAACTCTGTACATAATAACAGTATTTCAAACACGCACTTTCTTAAACAGCATTTAACATGACAGGGTTTTACGAAATAAAATCACAGGAGCCTCAAAATAGGAAACCATACCCAACGTTGCACACACGTTCTGTAATTCAAGCTAGCTTACTCTGCTTTAGCTGTAGCATTCCGACCACGTTACTCTGTGTTCCTCTAAAAAACTACTAACTACAATCTTCTTCCAGTATAAAACATGGAAAGCATTCATACATTGTACTGACATTATGTTTACCACATGTGTGTGTTTTTGCTCACAACCAACCTGAAAAAGAACAGGAAAAATGATGAGACCGGCAACAGGTTGTGTTTCCTTCTCTCGCTTCTGCCAGACTAAAGACAAGAGTCGGCTACAGCCACAATATGCCGTCTCACTGGGAGGCGAAGCCCCCTTGTGGTGGAAATTTAGAATACAGTTTACAAAATTAATTTACACCAAATGAAAGAAATGCGGCTCTTATAAAGTAATATACATATGCCAGCTATTCAAAATATACATAATTAAACCAAATAATGTGACCACACAATTCTGGGCGTCACACGCTCCCCGACAAAAATCTAAATGGCTCCTGACATTTGAAACCCATATGTTCAAAAAAAAAACTCAACATAGAATTTAACCATTCAATACCACAATGGTGTGGTGTATGTGCGGGGCATGTAAGGATATGTGATGTAAGGTGCAACACCTGTTAGCTGCGGTAAATGGTAAGGTGTTGGCCAGGCGGGTGTGTATGGTGAGGTGAGTGTGGTGACTTTATTGACAGTGGTGCGCGGCTGTAGTGAGGGTTCGCCTAATGTCTGATATGTGAACATCTGCTTTGGCCTCCTCTCTCTTACTGACCTCCTAACCTGAGTGGATGTGCCTGCTAAAGGAGCGTTCAAAAATCTCTCTGCGTCCCCAACAGCTACAGACTCCTCATCTTCCTCACTGTGTATTTCGGGTGGTACTGAATCAGGTAATGACTGTGTCACAGACTGACTATCTCTCTGGCTTTGATCCTCGTTGACTGGAAGGCTACCAAGTCTCTCTCCCCTCACAGGTACTGTGACTTGTCTTTCTTCCCTAACAGCTGCTTGTAGAGGTCTGTTTGTTTCTACGGGTGCGGGATCCCTCTGGACCACGGTAGGTAAATAATGGTAAGTGCTCTGCCTTTCATGTTCTCTCTCTTCCGCAGGGACCCTTAACCAATACCTTGTAGTGCTCTCTTCTGACTCTGAATCACTTGTGTCATTTGAGTGTTTTCTCCAGGTTTTGTTACTCAACTGGTTATTCCTTTGTCTCATTTGTCTCTTTGGTACATGTTCAAATCTTTGTGGCGGGGCTTCAACAGGTAGGTCATTAACTAGTAACAGTAAGTTACGGTGAAGGACTCTGGTCTTCCGTTTTTCTCCTGTCTCAGGGTAGACTACATACACGGGGTTGTCTGCGACCTGCTCTTTGACTACATAGATGTTCCTTTCCCAGTATGACCTGAGTTTCCCCGGACCCCCTCGCTCACTGAGATTCCTCACAAGTACTCTGTCTCCGGGATGCAAAATCACACCCTTCAGTTTCTTGTCGTAATAGGACTTGCCCCGTGCACTTGAAAGTTTACTGTTCTCACTGGCTATCCTGTACGCCTCAGTCATCCTCTCAGCCCATTTTTCTGCATAACTTTTTTGTGATATTGTGGTTTTCTCGGCCATTAGACCAAACAATAAGTCCACAGGGAGACGGGGATTGTGTCCGTACATCAGAAAATAGGGGGAGTATCCTGTCGACTCGTGCCGCGTACAGTTATAAGCATGCACAATTCCTTGGAGATGATCTTTCCACCGCTCTTTTTCTTTGTCAGCAAGTGTCCTGAGCATCTGCAAGAGGGTTCTATTGAACCTTTCTGCCGGATTCCCTTGCGGGTGATATGGCGTTGTCCGTGAGTGTCCAACTTCGGATTTCTCCCGCAGAGTCCTGAAAAGTTCGTTTTCAAACTCACGACCCTGGTCGTGATGTAACTTTCCGGGATATCCAAAGCGTGGGATGAATTCTTCAAAGATGCGGTCAGCTGCTGTCCGTCCAGATTTGTTTTTTGTTGGATACGCTTGCGCAAACCTTGTAAAATGATCCACTACGACCAGGATATACTCATACCCGCCTCGACTGGGTTCCAGATGCAGGTAGTCTATGCACACAAGGTCCAATGGTGAGTTTGATGTGATTGTGCCCATCGGAGCACGAACATGCACTGTTGGTTTCTTTTGTTTTATGCACGGACATTTTCTCGTGACATATTCCTCCACTTCCTTCTTCATATACGGCCAGTAAAATCTTTCTCTAGCTAGAGACAGTACTCTCTCTGTACCGATGTGTCCCATGTCATCGTGGAGACACTTTAACACCATGCGTTTGTATTTGGCCGGGAGAACTACTTGTTTTCTTTCACTAGTCTGTAAAGAAGTCCCTCTCTTAAGTGCAGTTTGCTCCATTCATGAAGGAGCTTTCTTGCTGCTCTATTCACGGTTAGTCGGGTATCACTTGTTAGTACTGCGTTTGTCTCCTTTAGTTTAATGATCTCTCCGACTGCTTGATCTTCCCTTTGAGCTTTGGCCAACTCCTCACTACTGATAACTGGAAGCGGTGCAGGAGGTTCTTGGTTAACATTTGTGGTGAGAGAAAGTGCAGCAACCCACGCTACATCCTGTTCCTGAGCCACTCTAGTCCCATTCCAGGTGGCTTCCACTACTTCCTGAGACAACTCTTCAGTACATTCTACCACATACTTGTTGATGTCGAGGGGCACACGAGACAACGTGTCAGCGTCAGTATTCGTCTTTCCAGGTCTGTACTTTATCTCAAACCTGAAGTCAGATAACTCTCCAACCCACCGATGTCCGACTGCATTGAGCTTGGCAATACTCATGACATAGGTTAGTGGATTATTGTCGGTGTAAATGGTAAAGTGTGGAGCGTAGAAGAGATAGTCCCTAAACTTTTCACACACTGCCCATTTAAGTGCCAAAAATTCCAATTTCCCACTGTGCAGACGATAGTTCTTTTCAGCCGGGGTCAGTGTTCTGGAACCATAACCTATGACCTTCAGTTTACCATCTTGGTGTTGGTAGAGTACAGCGCCAAGACCCTTTTCAGAGGCGTCTGTGTGGAGCAGGAATGGTAGGCTGAAGTCTGGGTAAGCCAAAACTGGAGGGTTGGTGAGCCTGTCAATGAGGTGCTCCAGTACTCCCTGATGTTCACTAGTCCACTCCACGGGGGTTTTGGAGGACAGTTGAGGGCCCTTGTTCTTTACTTGGTGGAGCTGCCTTGTTGATGCACTACTTTGAACTTTGAGCAGCTCATACACAGGTTGTGCAATGCGTGAGAAATCTTGGACGTAACTGCGATAGTAGCTGAGAAAGCCCAAAAGTCGTCTCACATCACCAACTGTCTCTGGTTTTTTTACCTTGAGAGACTGCACCGCTTCCAAGTCCCTTGGGTCGATGTGCACCCCTTCCGCAGACACAAGGCGACCAACATATCTCACTTGTCTGCGAAACAGTTCACATTTTTCAGGTCTTAACTTCACGCCATGTTTTTGAAGTGCTCTGAGGACTTTGCGAACTCCCTCAACATGCTCCTCGAAGGTTTTTGAATAACACAGAATGTCATCCAAATAGGGGATACAGCATTCGTCCCTGAGTGAGTCCAGCATCTCTTCCATACTCCTTTGGAAAGCTGCAGGGGCATTGGAGAGGCCAAAGGGTATCCGGACCCACTCATATAACCCCCAGGGAGTTACAAACGCTGTGACATGTCTTGAGCCTTCTGCCATGAACCCTTGGTGATATGCTTTACCTTGATCAAGGAAACTGAACCAAGAGTGACCCCCGAGCGTGTCGGTTAGATCTTGGATCCGAGGTAGTGGGTGTCTGTCAGGGATGGTTTTCTGGTTCAGTAACCGATAATCAATACACAGGCGTAGTGAGCCATCCTTTTTGCGGACACACACGACAGGGGCTGCATAAGGGGACTTCGACTTGATGATCCATCCCTTTGCTAAGAGATCTTGGATGTACTCCTTTACTTCCGCAAACAGTGGTTTAGGAATAGAGGAGTAGGCTTTCTGTACCGGAATGTCATCTCTGAGCGTTATTGACATGTGTAAACTTGGAATACAGCCAATGTCATCAGCATCTCTGGCGAAAGCAGGTGATTCCTCAAACAGCAGTTTCCTGACAGTCTGTTGTTGGTCCTCGTTAAGGTGACTTATATCAACTGGTGGCTGCCACCGTGTGGGTGTTCTGGCTGAGTCAGATGGAATAGTCGTAATACCCTGAACCATCACTTCATCTTTATCTGGTAAGTCAGTTTCAACAATTTTTTTGATTGGCTGAATACTGCCAATTGGGGATTTTCTAGGCAGGATGATGTCATGTTTTGTAGGGTTCCCTAGAGGCACAGCTACATAGGGGTTCCTCTCATTCTGAATCTCAAGCAAGCCCTCACCTATGTCTAGCTGCTGTAGCTGCACACAACTTTCCCCTGGTTCAAACAATACTAATGAGTCAGACAGGTCAAGCTGAGGGGGGACTCTACACTTCACCCAGGTTACACTACCCGCAGGGAGTACTCTCTCTTTCTGTCCTATTTTCAAATGTCCCTGTTGTGCAACTGTTTTCCTGGTTTGTACAAAGTGTACAATAGTCTGTGCTGTCTCATCGGGAATGGACATGGCTCCGCCTAGCAGTCGGGCCAAGGTGGGGCCTAGTTTCTCAGGCTTTCCCTGGATTACCACTTCCACCACATTAAACCCTATCAGTGGCATTTCGAGAGGTAATGTGCTCACAAGAAAGGGTACATTGATGGATAAATCAGGATCTTCATTACCAGGCAAGTTCACAGAGATAATGACCCAACCATCAAAGGGAACAAGTTCTCCATTCACTGCATACACTTCCAACTTCTTTTTGTCTTTCAATAGGTCGATGAGCTCAGAAAGCGGACGCATATCAAGGTCAGGTAAGTATTTGTCCTTCCAGGAACTATCTATTATGCTGACTTGAGCTCCAGTGTCTACTAGCACATTAACTGCTAGGCCATTAAGGATACACTTGGTTAACGCTTTTCTGCCTATTAGTTTGGCGATTTGTACATTGCTGGAAGCTGCGGGGTCTTGCACAGGCATAACAACAGTTTTCCTACTATTACATTTTTTGTTTACATTAGCTGTCTCAGTGGTTGTGTCTCGCTTATTAGTGCTGATACCCTGGCTGACATTTAACACAGTTTCTGTACCCATGAGGTGGGACATGGGAAGGGCTCCGGTTACTGTCTGTCCACCCTCAGCAACCGGTTGGCGTTTCCCTGATGCTTAGGGTGTTTTAGACAGCCTCTAGCTCTGTGGCCCTCTTCGCCGCAAATAAAGCAATGTCTACAGTCCCTCAAGCCCTGCTCTACACACTTTGGACAACCATAGGGTCTCTCTTTTTTGGTCATTTGCACCTTTGTAGGATAACAGTGACACGTTTGGTCTTTTTGTACTTTTTCTGTAAGGGAGTCAACTAGCTTGGTGAGCACATCTAGTTTCTCTGTAAGCTGCTGTACAGTATCTATTTTGGCTTTCTGCTCAACAATACCTTTCTTTGCGTGTGGCTGTCCCACGTTTTCGGCCTCAACTTGAGCACTGTGTACAGCGGCGTGTTTCGAGCGTTGCGTTGAGCCCAACCTACGCTGTCGCTCACCCTCATCACTTGTGATTTTCATGACGTGCTTCAGGATTGTCTCGTCTGTCAGTGTGTGGTCTGAAAGTAAAGGTTTCAACTCCCTGCGGATGTCATTATGTTTGTGTCCTATCACTTGATATACTGTGTGCAGGAAGACACCTTGGACTGTGTCTGGACTGTACTTAATCCCATCTTCCGACTGTTTTGATGAGAGCAGGATTCTTTGCTTCAGTCCAATAACACGGTAGAGAAATTGCTGAGGAGTCTCATGCTCACTTTGTTTTGCGCACATTAGCTCTTGAAATAGTTCTGTGCTATTTCTTTCCCCTAAGTGTGACTGCAAAAATCCCCTGAGCTCAGCTACGGTCATATCTTCCTTGTTAACAAGCATGTCCTTGAAATCTCCTGGTTTTATGATTCTAAGCACACCCCTAACTAACTCTGAATCAGTGAACTTATCTTTAACTCCCTCTTCCATCTGCCTACACACACTGTTGTAACTAATGTCAGATGAGTGATCCCCGATTTGGCCTCCCTGCACCTTAAATTCACGGCGCTGGATGTAGGGGAAATCTTTTAGGGACAACACCTTTTCTGGTGCCTGGTATGTGGCAGCGTCTGGCTGTGTGCTACTGTGTAGTGGAGCACTGTTCACTAGAGTAGATTGTACAAGTGTAGGTTGTGTTGTGGCCTGTGACGTGGGCATGTTCACAAACTGGAGGAGCTTCTTACTCAACTCATCATAGTTCAAAGGCATTTGCTGTACATTTTCTGGCAAAACATTAGCATTGCTATGTGTAGCAGCATTGGTTGTGTCAATGGCTGACTGTGTGTTCACTGTGGCAGTAGTGGTTACACTTACCGCTTCAATCACTGGTTCATTAGCTGTGGCTGGATTGGCTAACTTGACAGGAGGAGAGGTAACACCATAAGACTCTACAAGCTCATCAACAGCATCTTTTAGTGCTAACAATTCCCCCATCCCACTGTCTTCAGTGTCTAAAAGGTTCTTACTGTACATACGAGCATGGATGTATTCAAAGCACCCTTCTGCGTCCTCACTAGAGAGCTCTGAAGGATCCTTGTCTGGAACCGGGCCCACATTAGTAGCAATCTGGAACAGTTCATTAGGCGACAGTAAAAGCAGGCTTTTCCTGATGTCCCACACCAGGCTCTTCCTCTCCTTGTCGGCCATCGTAACGTCCCCTCCAGTCCTTTACAGCAGGTCCCCCAGCACCAGTTTCAGGTATACCTCATCCCAGTGGGTTGCAGTGGCTTCTCAGTCACAGTTTCAGGATCAGCGTCTCCAAGCATGAAGAGCCAATCCCGGACGAGCCCCCAAGAATCTGTAACAGGCCCCGGGCGTGAGGCTTGTGGACAGATTAAAATATGGTTCTGAAAAAGAACAGGAAAAATGATGAGACCGGCAACAGGTTGTGTTTCCTTCTCTCGCTTCTGCCAGACTTTATTTTATACATAAACATGTACTTTAAATTTGTTCTCAATTTCACATTCCTTCTCATAAGAATATCAAGTTACCATAGTCACCACATAACCTGAATTCAGTTTCTCAAATAAACATAATTTTCAGAATCCATATGTTCTGTTGGTCTTCATATCCAAATTAAAATAAAATACACCTTTTCCCAAACTTCTTTGGTCTACTGCTTACAGCTTTAATAACTGTGCTACTAACTAATAACTGCAGCGTCACTCGTGAATACGATTCCAAACGCACAGACTGAATGCTAACATTTTAGCAGAATGCTGTTAAATCTATTAACAAAAGAGTACAGCTGGCGGGAGACGTTACACAAGCAAACATTAACTCTGTACATAATAACAGTATTTCAAACACGCACTTTCTTAAACAGCATTTAACATGACAGGGTTTTACGAAATAAAATCACAGGAGCCTCAAAATAGGAAACCATACCCAACGTTGCACACACGTTCTGTAATTCAAGCTAGCTTACTCTGCTTTAGCTGTAGCATTCCGACCACGTTACTCTGTGTTCCTCTAAAAAACTACTAACTACAATCTTCTTCCAGTATAAAACATGGAAAGCATTCATACATTGTACTGACATTATTTTTACCACATGTGTGTGTTTTTGCTCACAACCAACCTGAAAAAGAACAGGAAAAATGATGAGACCGGCAACAGGTTGTGTTTCCTTCTCTCGCTTCTGCCAGACTAAAGACAAGAGTCGGCTACAGCCACAATATGCCGTCTCACTGGGAGGCGAAGCCCCCTTGTGGTGGAAATTTAGAATACAGTTTACGAAATTAATTTACACCAAATGAAAGAAATGCGGCTCTTATAAAGTAATATACATATGCCAGCTATTCAAAATATACATAATTAAACCAAATAATGTGACCACACAATTCTGGGCGTCACATATGCGAGACCTGTCTATAGCAAAAACAATTAGCGCAATAGCAGCTACCTACACAGAGCTGCTGAAGCTAATGCCCACCGCTCCCACTTAGCTAAATGGCAGTCATGGGGGCATAAATTAAATAGTGCCTTTGTGTATCTTAACAGACACAAAATGCAATTAAAATGTCTGTGTAACATGAACAGGGCCCTTACATGACAACAAGAAGCGTTTTCAACATCCACCTACCCTGTTAGCTGCTAGCTAGCTAGCTGTCATCTGGGACGAGAGTATGTTCAGTCAGGCTTCAGTAATAATCATCATGCACCAGTCCTGTGTGTATTTGTAGCATATATAGATATTAGGGCTGTCAGTTTAACGCGTTATTAACGGCGTTAAAGCAAACCCATTTTAATGCCGATAATCTTTTTAACGCACGAGTAACGCATAGAGAGAGCAACGGGATCTGTTAGTCCACTTCTTTAACTGTCTATGGCCACGCCATGTCCCGCCCTACGAAGCAGCTGATTGGTTTGGTTTAAGCATTTCACCGCGAGTGGTGAGGATAGTGGATTGGTCAGGGGATAGGACCTGAACAAATGGAGTTACGTTACCTTCGACGCCTGGCCAATAGTAGTGACTGAAGGGCGGATCTTGTAATTTCGCAGACCGCAAACAAAACAGACACAAGCCTCGGCCGGTTTTAGCCAAAAACAGTATGGTTTGAGCTTGCTAGCCGCGTAGCTTGTAGGCTCGTGACGGCGATTATCTTCAGAGCGAGCGAGTAGTGACTCTACAGTCAGAGAGAGAAACAAAGTGTCTCCTCTGTTCTTTCTGACCACGGGGGGAAACCTGGAGCAGGAAAACCCTCTCCTTGATTTTACGTTGGTTATGAACGAGAACGAGAACCAGGAAATGAGTCACGGGAAACCAGTTGCTATGAGCCCATAGACAGTAGGACCAGCCACGCTCGCCTCAGGCATGAGGCGGTACTACCTGCAGTACTATCTGCAGGACTATCTGCAGTACTATCTGCAATGGAAAATCGAGGTAACAGCGTTACATTATGTGACAGATTATTAGATCCAAGTATGAATGTTAGTGTGAAATTGAACATAACGTATATGACAATGTTGTTTTCAATAAAAAAACAGTCCCAAAGCAGCCAATCTACTTTTCCATGCTGATAAGAGAATTAAAATGAGAAAATATAATGGGACAAAAAGAAATCAAGGGACATTTAGAATAGATAAAAATGTGCGATTAATTGCGATTAATAGCGAGTTAACTATGACATTAATGCGATTAAATATTTGAATCGCTTGACAGCACTAGTATCTTTTGGTATGCATTTCAGAAAAAAATGGTTAGGATTCAGGTGTAATTGCAAATAGTGATTAATCATGATTAATCCACTGAAAATTCTGATTAATTTGATTAAAAATTTTAGTCATTTGACAGCCCTAATAGATATATATTATATATATCCATTTTGTGTGCGATCCATCTGGCGTTGGATAGTAGTATTCTCTGCTGTGGGGATCGTTGTGGTAGTTTCCAACCGGCGGCTGTGCTTCTGCTTCCTGCCCGCCATCCTTGCTTGCCGCGGCCGACAACAATCACGAGAGCGCCCGCTGGTCTGGAGGATGTCCTCCTTGACACATTTGCAGCATTTATTTTATTAATGCTTGTTAATGCTTTGACAGACTACAATGTGATAATTTGCGTAACTACATATACCGCTCACAGGCGACCTTCACTATACTCGTCTGAAACAAAAGGAAGCATGTCTCTTAAATAGAATTATCTTAGTCTAGCCACAATCTTCGCACACAAAGCCTCATCATAAGTAATGTGAAGCATCACCTGTTTTGAATGAGACCAAATCAGTAACTTGCATGCCTTTAACTTTGTACAGAACAAGCCAATTTGAATTTGCATGTAGAAGCCGCGGGGACCATTAGGCTGTAACTTAGGAATACCCTCAACAATCTTTACACCATATTTTTGACTCCTCATTAATTCATCCAGTGTTTAATTTGCTTTCAGGAAATGACATTTAATTTCTAGCAGCTCCCCTGAACTCAGAACCCCATCGGGGCTGGCTGACAGCCAGGGCTCTTCAGGACACAAAACTGTGCCATGGCGTGTTACCCTGTAGCCACCGTCTTCTAGCCATTTCAGGGCCAACACCTCACCCTCCACACCATGTCTGGTAGCAGCATTTACATGAAAACGCGGGAAGACATGTTGCTGTAAGAACACTTGGGGGCTGTTTCTGACCGGCACCTTCTTGGCAGAGCTGGCAGTTATTCTCAATCTGCGAGAGTCATGCCAAAGGCGAGACACACTCTGCTCCTGAGTCAGCAGCTCCAGTCTCCCCGAGTCTATTGCCACAAAAGCCTCATAAAAAGCAGAGCAGCGAGGGCAGAGGTTGCTGCTGGAGGTGTTTCAGCATTTACACACTTATATAAGATAATTGACATGGGCAGCTTCAAATGTTTCAATCCATTACGAAGAGCCTCTTGGTTCTTGATAAGAAGGGTGGGAGGCAGAGATAGATGGTGGGGCCCTACATCACGTGCTTGGAAAGCATCACTGGCCCTATGGTGGGTAAAGGAAATTTCAGTCAGCAGCTTTGGTGTGACGTTCCTTTGGGTCCCGCTATTCCAGTACCCATCAGTACTGGCAACTCCTGTCAGGCCATTGGACACTGCATTTTCCACCTTGAAGGAATAAATGTGACCTGTTGACCAATTCTGGTCTGGCCCAAACAGCCAAAACCTAAAATCTGACTCCAATTTAAGGTCACTTACACCCTGCACCTTTAACTTAAGTGTTCGTTATCTGGTGGATCAGAAATAAAACTCAGGATTCGTTCAGTTAAAGTTATAACACGCTTTAGTGAATGATATAGCAGAATACAAAAACTTGTGCACAAGGATCATTTCCTTCAAGACAAAATCAGCCTCTCGCTAACCCTAGCAACAGACAAAGTGTCTCCAGGCAAAATGATGCCCGCTACCTTCAAACTACACATTCTTATACTCTTTTCCAGTCCCCTGGTCCATCCCTGTCCGTGCTGTTCATCTTGGATGTTGTCCAGGTCTTCTTGACCCCTGCTGCTGCCCAGTCCTTTTCGGCTCCTTTCACGATGTCGCTCTCTCTGCAAAAATACATTGGCTTTTCCTCAACCCAAGGCCATACAGTCTGTTTACTATTGGAATACTTTATGGTTGCATTCTATTTATCAAATGTATACACAGATTACAAAGTTTTAGATGTTTCACCAATCAGGGGCGCCTGTGTATTTTCTGTAGACCTGTGAGTTGAGGGAAGCCAAGGCCACACTCCAAACTGCATCACATTTTCTCAACACTCAGAACCCATAGCTATCATTCTCTGTTTTTCCTTTGATCAGATGGTTTCGCTTTTTAATTAGTCCTGTATCTTTGAAGAGTGTTTATGATTTATGATTTAAGTTTTCTTCTGTACTTTTAATGATGTCTTATCACTCGGAAGACCAGATGGCTTCTTCGTGACTTCTTCATGACCTCTGAGGTCTTACACTACATTCTAACAAAATAATCCTACAACCTAAAACCATGAATTTGTGTAATTACAATGCATAGTTATAAATAGCTAACAATAGTTATGATAACAACCCAATTCAGTGACTATACCCAAATTATTCTACCTTTAAATGGTTATCAATATTATTCATGACCTTACCTTGTTCCCAGCAAGACAAGTGATTAGACTCAACATTTCAGGGTTGTCAACTTTCATTTTTTTCAGTATGGGATTAGCAGTAAGCATATGACACATTTGCACACATTTCTATGATGTTCAGTTTGTTTGGTTATGATATTCCTCCAAGATAACTCCATTGGGAGTGAACAGCTAACCTACCTTTTAGATGTAGTCAGAGGCCTGGCAGTATAGTTCCAACATTAGTTCCAATATTATTCATATACCAAGTAAAATAAATACTTACTAGAATTCAATTTAAGGTATGCTTCTTAATACCTTTGATAAAAAGTTACTTACCTGTAGTCCTTACTTACTTTAGTTCTTGTAACCATGATGGGATTAGACTATTTACAAATGGTTACCAGTTGAGCAACTGTTTGTCAAAAGATAAAATATGTTAATATCATAAATACACAAATACAATCAACAAACAATGTACATTGACAGAAATAAAAGCATAGGATGGGTGTAACAGCTACCATAACATGCACAAGAAAGTACTGCTATAACTCCGAGTAAAGTGCGAGAAACTCGGTCTGACCAACATGGCATAGCATTATATAATACAGTATGTAGATAGATAGAGATACTTTATTAATCCCAAAGGAAATTAAGGTGCCCAATAGCTTATACACATACATACACATAGGCACATAGACATATGACATCCACGTACACATACATACATACTACGTCAATGGAATGCTAGCAGGAGGTGATTTATTGTTAGCCTATGAACCTCCCCATAGGAGGTACACTTTTCAGATGCTCGCTTACCTCCTTGGTATAAGCTCCTCAGGCGTAGTTCATAGAGAGGCAAAGTCCCTCCCCTTCCGATGGACCTCATGGGACCTTAATTCGGAAAAAAATATGAATGGTAGTGAATGGGGAGAGGCAAATTATTTTTTGATCCGTTTGAATTGAGCCATGGATTATGAATATGATGTTCATCAATTTAAAAGATAATTTTTCAACCGAAGAAAGTCTCAGTTAGCTGTAGGTTTGTCATATGACCACTTAGTTTTGTGTGAAACCGCTCAGTGAACTACATCTCTTGTCTCACACAATTTACGTCACCTAGCTTGATGCTCAACTTGCTCGCTAGCTAGCTAGCTTAGCTCTGTTCCACAACACATGTAACGTTATCTTACCTGATGTGTTTTATCCAGTGAAGTGTTTTCAGCAGACAAGCAAAAGAACAAGCAAGATCCGCTGCTCATTTGAGTAAGATGTCATCCGTGCGACTTTGAAGTGTGTAGTCTTTCTAATTACGTACATATTTTCACAGTCTTATACTTCAACAGTTTAACAATAAACTGAGACTTTCTTGACTTGCGAAATGTGTAATTCATGGCACATACAGGATTTTGAAGTGGGGGGAGACCCCTGTCCCCAGTGGAAATTACGTCCTAGGGGTGTGGCTGATGGTGACGTTTAGAAGTCATCCGTTCAAATTAATGATCGTCTACAGTCTGTTGTTTATTAACATCATCAACAAATCCCATGTAGAGCGTTGTGACAGCTACTCTGTCATATCAAAACAACTGGAGACTGTGTCCAAGCTGATATATGGGTCTGATAACATTTCATTAAATCAGAATCGGACCTAACAGGATGTGAGTGTTTCTGTGACTTCCTGTTCAGCCTGAAGGCTGCTGGAAACGGCTGCAAACTATCCGACTTGACCACGTTTTTTCGTCATCATCCCCAACGGCAGTCGCATGCTCTCGTCCACTTTACAGGCGAGGCACAGCTCATCCCCAACGAGCCTATACTGTTGGAGTTAAAGTTGGTTGAGTTAAGGTGTGGACCTGCTGCTAGATGCCCCATAGCCATCGGCCTAGCTTAACTTGTTTTGTTTATTGCCTGAGGGCTTTCCTCCAGGGTAACCAGGGTGTGTGTGGAGATGGACATGTGTGTGTGTGTTAGCAGTGATTAGATTATGTCCATCCCCCGGCCCAGAGAGCTCTGAGCAATGAGCTGTGAGATCCGCTTACCAAATCTGACTCTCCAAACACCTGAGGAAACACTCCAGCACGCTCACACAAATGTTAGCATGCAGAGTCATGACTGCTGCTGGGTCCAAAGCCTGTGTCTACATTATGGAGAAAATCAGCCTTTAACCAAAGTACCTTCCAGCAGCAGGGGCGCATACTCAGGGACACAATTTAATTTAATTGTCTACTCATATTTTCTGAAAACCTGTCGATTTGTTAAATTATAAAAATGCATTTGAAGAGCCATTATCAGTCCTACTCATTTCTGTGTGTGTCTTCAATTCAAGCAATAACGGTAGATGAATCTCAGTGGGGAAATTGGGTTGCAGTAGCAGCAAAGAACAAAATGACACCCAAAAACTGAAAATGGAGCTTTTATAAACATAACCTGACAATAATATATATGTTAAATGGCTTTCAAAGAACTGTTGCCTGTGAGAACCTCGGCAGGAAAACACTGCAGGCTTATTATCTTTCTTACTCCGTCATATCGAGACAAATTCTCTAATAGCATGAATATCGACTCAATTCATAATTTCATTCAGCTATTATTAGTGGTGGAAAACACTGTAAATGTCAAACACATTCAATAATTAGTATGTCTCTGTCATAGTAAATTAACATATGAGTGGTCCTGGATACTGAAAAATAAAAACATTCTTTTTTATAAAGCTAAATAATGAATGGAGGTTAAAAAGCTGTTACCTAATATATTTCACATAACATGTCTATTAAATCTTGCAAAGGAGATATAAGAAAGCAACTGAGATTAAAACATCATTAAAACGGCAACTAACATTAGTTCAATCAAGAGAGACTTCATTTAAGAGTGAAATAAGTTTATTTAACATGATACATAATAGGTTAATATGTTAGAGTCGTTGGCGATTAGACTTCATCGCAATGTTAAATTATAAGGGGTATACAGGCCATGAATATAAAGGAATATCCAGTCTAGACACTGGTGGTGGTGATGAAGTAGAAAGGAAGCCTGAACATCTGGATGGATGTAGTCATAGCTAGACTTTCCTCTACAGCGCCGCGGAGGAGGGTCTGGCTAGTCCACACAGCATTCCTAGATGGGAGAAAAATGTGCTCTGGTTTATTGGCATTTCTTTAAACCAATCAGTGGGTCTAAATGCCAGACGGAGCAATGGTGCCTGTGCAAAATAGCCTCGGGAAGGAACTTGTTTTGGTGGAACATGTGTACATGTTATTTTAGTCGTGCAACAGAAAACTCAGATTAGACAGATAGTCTAGCTAGCTGTCTGGATTTACCCTGCAGAGATCTGAGGAGCAGTTAACCATAGTCCTCATGAATCCACCCGAGTTTAGAATGCCAACACAAAGAAAGCGGAAGGTGACGGACATGCGGCCGAAATGAGGGACAACTGACGAAATTTCCGGTGGCAACGGAGCAATCCCGAAAATGAAATGTCGTTGATATAGACTTGGATCCCAGTGATCTAAAGTCAGCCTGTCTAAATCAGAAAGACATGGTATTAAAATCTCATAATTTGGAGAAGAAACTAGAATGTATAATGGGGACGGGGCTCCAGGGAGACTCAACCCAACTAACCTTCATTTTTTCCTCCTTCGCTTTTATACATTCATACACAGTCGCACCTGGGAACCAACAACCTGTAGTAGAGTGCTCAGATCACTTATAGTAGAGAGGGGGAAAAAAGAAATGTACTTTGAAACGTATTCTCTGCCCTTTCTTTGCTGCCCTTGATGGTTTTATCTTCACCTAATTTGTTCAAGAACACAAGTGTCATGCAAATGACTTACAGGCTTTATCTTCAAGCTGTGAGAGTCATTTTTAAAAGTGTCATTTGCCATTGTCATCCCATATTATCACATTATAAACATTTTTTTACACTTTACACCTCCTCGTCTGTCTTCCCTTTATGATTCATTATATAACTGCTGTACCCCCTCTTTTTTTGAACTCTTGTTTCTTATCTGTCACAAGCTCTTAGGCTTCTCTATATTTCACACACACACACACACACACACACACACACACACACACACACACACACACACACACACACACACACACACACACACACACACACAGTAACGTTTTGTCTCACGCTGTGTATGAGACAAAGCTACAGTTTGCTTCACTTTATTCCACCCACTCAATTGGAATAATATGTCAAGACAAAAAGGAAGATATCATGCATGAAAGCTAAGTAAAAAACTCAGACAGACACAGCCTTTTCTACACAGATATACGTACAGTTTGAGCTATATGTGCAAAACTTTAACTACAGTCTGCACAGCAGCAGTTCATGTGGACCAAACTCTAGTTCGTTTTTCAATGCTTGAACACAGTTTTCAAAACTCTGCACACACATCCCATGACTTTAACACAACATGCACAACACTGTGGATTGACAGCACTTTGTTCAAATCCTAACCCACTACTGTCAAAACTGTGAACCCCACATTCAAAACAGAATGGATTTCAGCCTTGTGCATTTCAAACACTGCTGATTGCAATTTCAGCTGAAACTTTTCCTTTTGGTTTGCATTTTATCTCTGTTAGTTTCTCTGTTGGCCCTGCCTCTCTGTGTTTTTACCCCCTCCCTCTCCTGCCCTCAGCCAGCTGACTGCACACACCTGCTCGTCATCAACATCCACACTCCCGCCGTACACACCTGCCAGTCATCAGCCACAAGCAAGCTCAGCATTTAAACCCCGGATCTCCACTTCATCTGCGCTTGATCGTTGTCTCAGCTACTCGGGTGAAACGCTCTGCAAGCTACTAATGTTTCTGAACTTACCGGTTTCTGTCTGTTGTCTCGCCTAACGTTTTTTTCTGTGTTCTGTTCACTGCAGCCATTCACTCCACTCCTTTCTGTTTGCCTCCAGTCAGTCTCTCTCCCAACTCGTCAAATATCTGACGCATGGCCAAGGACCCATGGCGTTAAGTTTCAACGCCAGGGAGGTACCCCTTGCGTTATTTTCCGATGACGTAATTTATTTAACTAATACAGCTGTGATGTTAAATCAAACTAAGTCCCACACATAACTATGATTATGTTTTTTCCCTTTAGTATTTGATATTAATAGTCATCAACCGCAACATTAGAAAATTGGTTTTAAAATAACTATGCATGGAAAATAAAATAAAAAATTCTTCTCTTTGTACAACCCCAAATCAGAAAAAGTTGGGACAGTATGGAAAACACAAATAAAAAAAGAAAGTAGTGATTTGTAAATGTACCTTGACTTGTATTTCATTGCAGACAATACAACAGCACATAATTTAATGTGTTCCTCATGATTTGTATTGGTTTTTTTTTCAAAAAAAACAAAATTCCTATTTTGGTTCCTGCGACACATTTTTTTTTTTCCTGCAACACATTTCGTTGTCCTGCTGCAGAATAAATTTGGGGCCAATCATTCACCTCCCTGATGGTATTGCATGATGGATAAGTATCTGCCTGTATTTCTCAGCATTGAGGACACCAATAATCCTGACCAAATCTCCAACTACATTTCCAGAAATGAAGCCCCCAACTTGCAAGGAACCTTCACCATACTTCACTGTTGCCTGTTGTACCGCTCTCCAGCCAAAATTTTGACTCATCAGTCCACAGCACCTGTTGCCATTTTTCTGCACCCCAGTTCCTATGTTTTTGTGCATAGTTGAGTCGCTTGGCCTTGTTTCTATGTCAGAGGTATAGCTTTTTGGCTGCAACTCTTCCATGAAGGCCGCTTATGGCCAGATTTCTCCGGACAGTAGATGGGTGTACCTGGGTCCCACTGGTTTCTGCCAGTTCTGAGCTGATGGCACTGCTAGATATCTTCTGATTTTGAAGGGAAATAAGCTTGATGTGTTTTTAATCTGCTGCACTAAATTTCCTTGGCTGACCACTGCATCTACGATCCTCAACGTTGCCTGTTTCTTTGTGCTTTTTTTTTGAACAGCACATCTGAAACACCAGTCTGCTTTGAAATATTTGTCTGGGAGAGCCCTTGCTGATGCAGTATAACTACCTATATACTTTCATTGGTTGATCATACACCTGACTACAATCCTACAAAATCCCTGACTTTTTGTAAGTACCTATAAGAATTGATGCTGGTTTGAATGCAAAGGGTAGTAACACCAAATATTGATGTTGTTCGCTCACTTTGCATTTTGTAAATTGATAAAAATAAACAATAATTATTTATATTTTTGAAAGCATTCTTAGTTTACAGCATTTTTTCACTAACCTGACTCCGCCAGATGGATTGCTTCGCATTTGCTCGGCATATCCATCTGGGAACGTTCCATTGGAGAACTATCACTACCTATGTTGGTGATAGATGGGCCAAATCAACCAATCAGATCAACGAAGCGTATGACGTACTAACAGAGCAACAACAAAAATACAACCACAAGCCAGGCTACCCCTGCTGCTGCAGGCAAAGCATAGCTTGTTAGCTCAGCAAGCAAGCAACAAGTTTGTGTAACGAGAATTTACGAATAAAAGGCACCATTTCAGGTTCCCGGTCCATATTCCAAAAGAAGGATCCAAGAGAAAAAAGCATTAGCGAGCGGCTAACAGAATTAGGGCTACCGCTGTCTGAAAATGTGTCTAGATCAGGTCGTGAGACCATCCTGATCTCACAAGCTCCTCGTTGCGTCACACCTAAACCCGCCTCAAAACCAACGCTGATCGTTTGGCGAACGGCTCCAAATTGTCTCTATCTCAAGATGCCAGAATGATCTGCGAGTGGAAAACTGGAGCTTACGAGATCAGGATGGTCTCACAAGGCTATTTTTTCACACCTGCCTAAGACTTTTGCACAGTACTGTACAATAAGTTTGACTGTAAAATATATTTTTATAACAGGACCCAAAAGCTGCCCCCAACAGGAGGAAGAGGAAGAATATTTTCAGATGCGCAGGAAAATGCTATTATTGATATGGTTGTTGTCAACAATGCAATAAAACTGCAGGAGATTGAAGATAAAGTGCTGGCTGATAATGATATATTTGAAAATGTTAATTCTGTCAGCACAAAAACTATTGCTTGAGTCCTAAAGAAACACCAAGTTTCAATGAAACAGTTATACACTGTACCGTCTGAGAGAAACAGTGAACGGGTAAAAGGGCAAAGATACCAATATGTCCAGGTAAAACGTCTGAGGTTACATACACAGCTATAAAAACTATTTACAGTAAAAGAAAAAACACTAGCATTACTACAGTAAAACTGTGCACTTACTGTTTTTCGGAGCGTAATGGAGGTGGAAGCACTGGAAACACCACATTCATTTGTATTTATCGATGAAGCTGGATTTAACCTTGCCAAAACAAGGTGCAGAGGAAGGAATGTTATAGGTCAACTGTGGAGGTTCCAGGCCAAAGGGGGGGAAATATCACCATGTGTTCTGCAATGGCCAATGATGGTTTGCTTCTCAACACACCAGTCATTGGCCCACACAACACAGAAAGGCTTATAGCTTTCCTAGAACAGCACTATGCTCAGCTAGTGCCAGCAGAACAGGGGGAGCCAGTAAGAAACCCCCAAGTTTTTGTCATAGTTGGTGATAATGTTGCTTTTCACCACTCTGCAGCTGTCGCAGATTGGTTTGCAGCACATTGCAGATTTATGGTTTTGTACCTGCCTGCATATTCACTAAGGGTGCTCCGATCAGGATTTTTGGGGCCGATCACCGATTGCTGGAAGACGTATCGGCCGATACCGATCACCGATCACTTTTATGAACTCAAAATTATGCCATTACGTAACAGTCACACATGTTTAGAGAATGTATCAGTAATTGTTTGGCTTTTTGTCCTAGCTCAAAATCTAAAAAGTCCTTTCAATCACTGCAGACATTTCTTCAGCACACACACACACACACACACACACACACACACACACACACACACACACACACACACAGACACACACACGGACCGACACACACACACACACGGTTTGAGTGGTGCCGGAGCTGCAACACTCCGCTCTGCCTTAGCCTTAGCTAACTTTGAATACTCCTCATACTGCTTTCCGTGACTAACCTTCAAATGTCTGATGAGGTTGGTGGTGTTGAAATGTCTTTCCGCCTCGTGGTATTTTCTTGGCACACACGTTGCAAATCGCTAATGTATTGTCTTTTTCCCAGATAGCAATGAGTCGGCGTACCACCAGCCGTGCTCCAGAGGCAATAGAAGCGTCAGAATGGCGTAATCGCAAACACGTTTGCCGGCTCACCACCGGTGGCAGCCACTTTTTAAAAGCGGTAGCCGCCTTCCTACTGCCTTGGTTCTGCGGCCGGCCCGTGGGCCAACTGCTGTTGTGCCGCAGTTCAGACATCTTGTAGAACTGCCAGACCGGTGAATGTAGGGAAGCCGCCATTTTAGCTCCATGTAGAAAATGTTCTCACGAGTAGTGCACTCTTAATACATCCATGGTAGTGCGTCATCTGATCGGCCTATCTGATCGGCATTTATGGAGACCAAAGCCATTATCGGCCGATACCGATCGGTGACCGATCAATTGGAGCACCCTTAATATTCACCCTTCCTAAACCCAATAGAGGAGTTTTTCTCTGCCTGGAGGTGGAAAGTGTTTGGTCAACACCCACAAATTGTTGTGTCCTGTTAATGCTGTCAATGCTGTTGGTGAACACTAGGGGCGATAGGGTGTGCATGAGATGATACAAGTGAATGTTATGTACGAAGATGAAGAAGAATAAAAAAGAGAAGAATAGGATACATGTCTCTCGGCTTGTACTTAAAATACCTTTACAAAACACCACATTTTGGCGACGAGGATGGCTATTAACGTACTTTTACCTACACTGTTCATGCCTTGCCCAGGTGAACCTGCTATGCCCTTCCCTACATGGCTGAAAATGTTCGAGAATTACATGCTAGTAATCGATGCTAACGGAGAGAGGTGGCCCGAGGCAAGACGGCGCGCTATTCTGCTCCATGCACTTGGTGCTGAGGGACAAAGACTGTTTTACACACTACCGGATACAGGTACTACATATGCTACTGCAGTGGATGGACTTAAAAAAAACGTTGGTCCTAAAGTAAATGTGATTGTGGAATGTCACAAATTTCGCCAGAGAGCACAGCGACCGGATGAGTCAATAAACCAGTATCTAGCCTCATTACGTGAACTGGCTGCACTATGTGAGTTTGTTGAAATGGAGGAACAAATGCTTCGAGATCAACTGATAGTGTGTGTTGCCAACACATGCGTACGAGAGACTTTTGTTAGAAGCGGATCTGACCCTGGCTAAAGCTACTTCACTGGCCCTGCAGATAGAGGCTGGGTTACGGAATGCTAACCTTATCTCTAACAGTACTACTGCTGCTGCGTCGGTGAGAGCCATACATAAACAGCAAAGGAATGCCCACCAAAAAGAACAAAGGACGTCTATTTCGCCTACAACAAACCGCCGCTCCTGCTACCGTTGTGGATCCATCACACACCTTGCAAATAAACTGTCATGCCCTGCTGCTAAAGTGACGTGCAATTCATGTGGAAAAATGGGACATTTTCCCAAAATGTGTCGATCTGGACAAAAGGAGGTGCGTGACATAGTGATAAACGAACTGACTGTACTTTTAATGACAGGTACTGTGCAAGATAAAATTCTGTACTGTGCAAGTGAATGCAAATGGACATGATATTGAGCTAATAGTAGACTCCAGAGAGCACTTACCATACTCTCTTTTCTACATGTGAACTTTCTGAGCCTGCAGTAAACCTGTTTACATATTCAAGAGAGAAAATACCTGTTAAAGGGTGTATGCATGCCACAGTTACTCATGATGGGCATTCTACCACCGGCTCATTTATAGTGGTAAAGTCAGGCACTGCTCTATTAGGACTAGAGCTCGTTGTCATATTGCACATGCGTATTGAGGGCTCAAAAGTTATTAAAGCTGACAGCTCTGATGATTCTACTGCACCGAGGGCACCTATGGCACCAAGCACAATACCACAGATTGCAAACCAGATCCAGGACCGCCAAGGGAAACTGAATGTGACTGCCGACTGCCTGTCCAGGCTTCCACTGCCTGACACAGGAGAAGCAAATAAAGAAAGGCTGGCCAAAATGCAGAAAGAATGTACCAAATGAGCTGGCTTCATACTTCAATGTACGAGACGAACTGGCTGTAGACAAAACACTTGTCATGAGAGGTACTAACCGCTTGATTGTGCCTACATCACTGCGATCCAAAGTGGTAGACTTGGCACATGAGGGGCACCACGTGAGCTGTGATAAAACCTCTTCTGAAAAAACCCACCCTCGATCCCGAGGTCTTAGCCAACTATAGACCTATATCTAATCTTCCCTTCCTCTCCAAAATCCTTGAGAAGGTAGTCGCCAATCAGTTATGTGATTTTCTACATAGCAATAGCTTATTTGAGGACTTTCAGTCAGGATTTAGAATGCATAATAGCACAGAGACGGCACTGGTGAAAATTACTAATGACCTTCTAACTGCTTCAGACAAAGGACTTATCTCCATACTTGTCTTACTAGATCTTAGTGCTGCATTCAACACTATTGACCATACCATCCTGCTACAGAGATTGGAACACTTAGTTGGCATTAAAGGAATTACACTACGCTGGTTTAAGTCCTATTTCTCTGATCAATCTCAATTTGTTAATGTTAACGATAAATCCTCCAGGTACTCTAAAGTTAACCATGGCGTTCCACAAGGCTCAGTGCTTGGACCAATTCTATTCACCTTGTATATGCTTCCTCTAGGCAATATTATTAGGAAATATTCAATTAACTTTCATTGTTATGCAGATGACACCCAACTATACCTATCAATTAAGCCAGATGAAACCTGTCAGTTGCCTAAACTCCAAGCATGCATCAAAGATATAAAAGCATGGATGACCTACAATTTTCTGATGTTAAACTCAGACAAAACTGAGTTGATTGTAGTTCCAGGCTGGACTACTGTAATTCCTTATTATCAGGATGCTCAAATAAAACCCTTAAGACTCTCCAGCTGATCCAGAATGCTGCAGCACGTGTTCTGACAAGAACTAAGAAAAGAGATCATATTTCACCTGTATTAGCTTCTCTGCATTGGCTTCCTGTAAAATTCAGGATTGAATTTAAAATCCTTCTCCTGACCTACAAAGCTCTAAACGGTCAAGCACCATCATATCTTGAAGAGCTCATAGTACCTTATTGTCCCACTAGAGCATTGCGCTCCCAGAATGCAGAGTTACTTGTGATTCCTAGAGTCTCTAAAAGTAGAATGGGAGCCAGAGCCTTCAGCTATCAGGCTCCTCTCCTGTGGAACCAGCTCCCAGTCTGGGTCCGGGGGGCAGACACCATCACCACATTTAAGAGTACACTTAAAACTCTCCTCTGCAATAAAGCTTATAGTTAGGGAGTGAGGAGTTGCAGCGTCCGCCTAACCCGGCCAACCTGCTTCGTTAGATTCATCTATCATATAATCAATGACATAATCAAAGTAGAGGGAGGCAGGCCAATACAACCCAATCCGGGTAGGGAGAGTTCTAAGCCTGACTGGGCACCTCTCTTTCACCTGTCTCTCTTAGTTATGCTGTTTTAGTTTTAGACTGCCGGGGGACTTCCTTCGACACACTGAGCTTCTCTCTCCTCTATGTTCCCATTTCTGTGCATCCATGTCCAAGAAATGCGTGTTACTAACCTAGCCCTGGGAGCTTGCTCCCCGGAGTCTTTGTTTCTTTTCACCCAGGATGATGTCCCGGGATTAGGATGGCACCAAAATCATGGTTCCAGCTAGGGATGAGCGAGTACAGCATTATCTGTATCTGTATCTGTTAACCATATGAATTATCCGTGTCTGTATCTGTACTCGGACTGGGCGGGGCCTAACCCGGAAGTGGGTCGGTTTGTCTTGAAATGCGCGGGGCTTTAACCGGTATGTTATTTTAAGCACGCAATTGATATGGGTTGATCAGAAATTGTTATATTTATTGCTGATTAGAAAACTATTTACATGACAGAATCAGCATTGAGCTTCAGATCAATGGTTTTGTCACGATAACAAACTATATACAGAACAAGTTTTGCAATAATGAATACAACATATGCGGTTGCAATTATGAAGTAAAATGTAATGAACAGAGTTTTCATACTCAACATAACTTTCTTTTTTTACCTTTTAATTTTTTATGATCAGTGTGATTTTTTATTTTTTTTTGGATCTTTTTTTTTTTTATTTCCACACCAGGTATGTGTGTGTGTGTGTGTGAGAGAGAGAGAGAGAGAGAGAGAGAGAGAGAGAGAGAGAGAGAGAGAGAGTGTGTGTGTGTGTGAGAGAAAGAGAGAGAGGGTGGCGGGGGGACTGTGTTCTATGGATCAAATAGTCCGACGCTGTTTTTCAGATCTGCATTGACTTCTAAAATACAGCAAGAAAGTGTCAGACACTGAAGTAAAAAAAACTGGTTAGAGCCATCTGACGGTTTAAAAAAGAAAAAAAAAATCTCCGACAGGCAGAGGCAGAGACGCAATGCGAGTCGCATTCTACCGAGCACTTCGTCTACAAACCCCACGTTTACCAGAACTCTACTGGTTAATAAGTACTACAAACCAAAGTAAAAAACAAACCTGAAGCTGAAGAGACCAACGGAAAAGACCCACGAACCTGAGTGACTGAGAGAGAGACAGAGACAGCTGTTCTCCTCTGTGTTCTGTGAGTGAGTGAGCAGAGCGGGAGAGGAGGGGCGCTGTGACTACTAGCCTATCACAGAATGCAGACACAGTCAACTACCCAATGAGGATTTGTATTCAATCCGAGCACGGATATTGACTCGTATTACCAAGGGGCCAGGCTTCTCTCCTCAGAGTGAAGCCTCCTATGGCGCCATTTTGATGCTAATAAGCCATCACCCCCCGTTAGCATCCCATTCACTGCCATTCATTTTGGCATCACTTTGACAGCCAATAACTTTACATCAGAAGCGTTTCAAGACTTCATTTGTCCCTCGTTTATTTCTAAAGAAACACGACAATGTATGAAAGGCTCCATTACCTTGTATCATAACCACGCGACTTACTGTTGCATAGTACAGGAATTACCATATAGTACAGGAGAAGCTCGCGGGCAGTTTCGACGTACATTAGCTGTTTAGTTTAATTACTAATGTTAACTAGCATTTAAGTTAGCAATAATTAGCCTGTGCCTATGTTATCTCCTTACATATACCTACGCTCTCCGTCTTTGGGAATGATTGAGATTTCTCTTGGCACAGCTACCAGAAGACTTACAACTTGCAGACACGTTGGTCACGTCACATCTACGGCGGGAAGCTCAGTTTGCAGCTGCGCAGTAACGCTCAACCATCACCGGAAAAGTGCTGGTAATAGACTTCACTTGTCTGGTTTGGATGGTTCTCCGCCAAAAACAGCGGAGTGACTGGGTCCATATTATATATAGGTCTATGCGTATTACTCGTATAATACTCGTATTCGGCAAAAGTGCTTTATCCGTACAGGATACTCGTGGATACTCAACTCTAGTTCCAGCTGTGGCCGGGATTCTGCCGCAATTCCCTGCTATGCCATGCTGCCCCCTGCTACGCTCCTACAACCACAATTTCACAATTCTGTTTCATTATCTGTTCTGTTATTGCCCCCATCTGGCTGCGTCAGCCACCGCCTACCAAGAGCCTGGGTCTGTCCGAGGTTTTTTTCCTAAAAGGGAGTTTTTCCTTGCCACCAGAGGTGTAGTGGTAAAAAAAAGAGGTGGGTAAACTATAAATTCTGGTGGACCACGACATGGTCACCTGGTAAGGTTGGCCACTGCCTACCGGTGTATGTGTATCCTGATCGCTATAGGCTATCATTTGATGGTACTACCAAGGGTATCACTGGTTGTTCCCTGGGAGGACATTTTTGGCTCCTGTGGTTTCTGCTGTCTGCCGTGAATGGGCTTCATTCCATTTAGCAAACAGTACATTAGACAAATACATGAAACTGTATTTTATTATTATTATTATTATTAATATTATCTTCATTGTTTAAATCCTCAAATACAACGTTAGACAAAAACATCAATATTATGAATATTTTGTATTTTTTATCTTCTTATTCGCCAAGCGGTACGTACTACGTCACTTCGGAGTCTTCAGCTGATTTTTTAAAATGTTATTACGGTGCACAATTTACTGGAACAAAGCTGAGCAACATGTTGTTGCTGGTGACAAAACCACATTAAATATATGTACATTGAAGCGATATTGTCGTTAAAGACCCGCTGATCGCTGTCCGAGTCTCTGAATGAATGCCCTCATTGCATTGTGGGATATCGGCTTTGAATCCGCTCAGCCCATATAAGATGAAGTGCAGTTCATGTGTATCTGCAGGAAAGCCCATCTGCATGACATCACAATAACAAGTATAAAAGTACACTTTGCAACTTATAATTTTCACTTTTTTCCACAGGTGGGCAGTAAAGGAGTTGGTGTATTATCATTTTCCAATAAATAATATTAAAATAAAGAAATGAATACCATGATAAAATCTAAATAAATGTTGATAGATGCAGCGTTATAGTTTTAAAAATATCAATAAACAAGAAAATAATCCAGCTTCCCTGGCAACAATGCCTGAGAGACTTGTCTGCTTGCCGTTTGATTTCAAATGTGTTTCAACTTTGTAAATGTTTGTTAACTAAATAATGGGTGAAGGTAGTGTTTGGTAACTGTTAAAAGTGCTTACTGCGTCAGGGTTTGCAGCAAACATGGTGAGATAAAATGTTAAGATTAGCTAATATATAATGCTTTTGATGTTATGTATGGTGTTGGTTTAAATACTTGCATTTAAATATGTTAGATAAGTATGATAAAAATGTTTAAAGCCCCATTGTGTAACATTTGTAGTTGTTCATTATCAAAATCTGTATTGCCCTTTAAAAAGTTGTCCTTTTTTATGAATATTGACCACCACCATCAATTCCAAGTATTCCTATTGGCTTGAAATTTTACATTTGCGCTTACATGAACTGGGGTAGACGCTCCATAGCCATGTGGCATCTTGAAATACGGTAGCCGTAAGGGACATACAGGCTATACTGCTCCGCATTTCGCGCTTTTCACTCAGTGGCACTGACTGTGACTGACTGTTTTCTTTAACTGTCTATGACTGTGACGTATGCCAGGGAGGGAGGGGGAGAAGACTGTGACTCACCGCCGACAGATTTGAAAGCCTGTTGCGTCTATTATCAAGGACATGTAACTGAGTCGCCGAGGAAATTAAAACGACAACGTGACAGGCAAAGCAACGCGACCAAAGTTAATATTGTTGTGGCTTTTCCAAGATGGAAAAAGCTGATGAGGAGCAAGGATTTTAAAAGGGACGCCGAAGTTGCCTGCTTTCTTCTCAACAGGTAATTCTGCCTATTTGTGTAAATTAGAAGTTTTATAGTTGCTACTTGCTTGGCTAACTATAGCATGGTTGTGCATAATGCTAGAACGACATCTAGGATACTTTTCCTCGCGTCAATGATGAAAAAGGATTGTCTTCCTTGTAACATAAACATAATCATATGTGCCGTGATTTCCCTGGCAGACAACTCATGTCATGGAGTTGTAACACAGACTAACTACAGCTAGAACAGCAGCGTGTAAACGATGGAGATACTAAGAGATAAATTCGGTTTCATTGACATTGTTCATGCTGCTCAGAGAAATATATTAAAACACAAACCTCCAAATCAGAAGAGGCTTGACATTTATTATTGGTATTTTTAGCTGTTTTAATCCTTATTTAGCTTGAGCCCTCGGCAGTATGGGGAAGCGCTAATGACGTTACGTCCATGTAAAAGGCTTTACAGCATACTTATGATACATCCGAGGGATGAATGTATGTAGCTATAGCTACATTCACCCCTCGGATGTATCATAAGATAATAATACCATGGATGTATTAATAGAACCGAATAGAACACATGGTGAATTAGCTACAGCCTCCAATTTGGATGTGCATTCAGTGAGTCTGACTGAGTTCAGCTCGACTCGCTGTATAATGCTGGCACCCATGTCAGAGCTTTCTTAAAGTTGTTAACCAAAATCTCTCACCTTGTTGTCCATGTTCCTTATGTTGTCTAAAACATCACCAAGGGAAGGTTCAGTCTCTGTCGCCAACTTTGATGTATCCATAGGCTAGCTAGCTAGCTGTTTCCCGCGTTAGCATTCGGGCTAGCACTGCTAGCCTAGCAGTCTTGAGAGGACATCTTTAGTAACTGTTGACGGTCAACAATGTCTTTCTTGGCATCTTTGTCCTACCTTCCGTTATAACACCGCCGGTGAGGTGTAGTCAGCATATGTTTTAGTCAATGGCAGTATTTTAGTTCGAATTTGGGACCAAAACGAACAGAGCTAGAGAACGGCGTGCCGCTGGCATGCACTGTTCACCGGTGTACAAAGTTAGGACAGACCTTCGGTCACCTGAAAGCAGACTGCCTTCCCCCTACTGGCGCGGGGGTGTAACAGTTGGCTTTGTACACTGAACCGAGCCACTTGTTAGAAGTGAAATGAAGAGGTGAATTTTCATAGTTGTGAAAATCGTTGTATTGATAGACTCTTGTTTTAAGTAGTTTCATCTAGCTAATACAGTTAAAAACTACGGAAGCCATGGAATTTTTTCTCGTGATAACGACTGATTAATTCGTTATCTCGATATAACAAAGTTTGTTTTCTTGAGATTTTGTTTTTGTTTTCTCGAGATTTTGTTTTCTCGAAATTTCTTTTTTTTGTTTTCTCAAGATTTTTTTTTTTTTTGCCTAAGACACCCTTCCATTTAACCCGGGGAATGTGGCTCCATAAGCGGATAGAAATCTGCCGTTTCTCCCTCTACTTCTCCGGTCAAATACTTGGAAAAAAATCCCACTATGACACCCTTCCATTTAACCCGAGGAAGAGGCTCCATGAGCCGATAGAGGTCTGCGGTTTGTTCCTCCTCTTCTCCGGTCAAATACTCAGGAAAAATCCCACTAAAACAGCCTTCAATTTAACCTGGAGAAGAGGAGGGAGAAATGGCAGACCTCTATCCGCCCATGGAGCACATTCCCAGGGTTAAATGGAAGGGTGTCTTAGGCAAAAAAAAAAAAAAAAAATCCATAAAAAAAAAAAAAATCTTGAGAAAACAGAAACAAAATCTCGAGAAAACAAACTTTGTTATATCGAGATAATGAATTAATAAGTCGTTATCACGAGATAACAGTGCATAAACAAAACTATTGTTTTTTAGCAAAATTGATATCAGCCTAAAAACTTACTTAGCTACATTTTATAAGACCAGTCATTTGGAGCTGGTTTGAATAAACATTTTCAAAACCGCACTCAGAACAACCAAAAACAACTAAACGGGAACGTTGTGTGTTCGAGCTGCGGCGTCAACAAACACCTCAGACTGTTTAATGTGTTTGTAATTAGGTTTATTAAAACAGGATTATGCAGTATTTAAAACAGGCATCGATACAGCCACCTACATGATCATTCATGCAGAGTTTCTCATGGCAGGCCTACGTCGCATCTGGAGTGTCACGAGTTAATTCAAAAACCAGTTAAACCGTAACACCGAACGTGTGGCTACAGCTAAGCTAACGTCTATAACAGCAGAAGCGGTTTTCAGCAGTCTCTGTTCATTCAGGGCTCAGTCTCTTACCAGCTGCCATTCGGGTGTTGTAGATCATCAGTTCCGTATGCTTTAGCTGGCGATCACGGCAGCTTTTTGAAGTCTCTCCTTTTAACTCTCACCGTTTACTGCTTGTCAACTTGTGTTTTCCTTTACTTCCGATGTCCCCTTTATAAAGCCCCACTTTCAATTGTCCGTTTCAAACAGTCCGTTCTAAACAGCTTGACTTGACAATAAAACCATAGATATACATATAAACTATATATATATATATATATATATATATATATATATATATATATATATATATATATATATATATATATATATATATATGAATAAAACTGCCACAGATTTCGAGTTAAGGGGGGGCGTGTTTTTTCTTTCGTCTATTGAGAATGAGGACATACGTCACGATTTGGGAGGGGTCTGAGCCCGTCGGCCATTTTTGGGTGCCTACACTATCGGTTGCCAGGGGCAACATTGTACGAGCGAGCAACACAGAGATGGACCTGAAAATTATTATCACAGTGTTTAAACTTAAGAAAATGATGAGGAAATGGAGAAAAAGGCAGCAAAAGAAAAGGGACCTTACAGTGAGAAACTTACTACCAGCGCCAAGCAGAGGTATTTAGAGAAGCTGGCTAATATCAACCACGTTGACCACACGCATATGAACTTGGAAAAAAATCTATCCATGCTGTTTTGAGTGAGATACGGGTTTCTGAATGTGTCCTGCCTTCAGTCTCTGGGTGAGCTGTTCAAAATCTGCAGGGCTTGTTACGTAACTAGCCGAAACGACGGGCTAAACACAACCGTTAGCATGCTAGCGCTAGCGTTAGCATGCTAGCTCGTTCTCAATGGCAAAGCACTGCTACAACACACACAAGTTCACCATAATCTACAAAAGAAGTACTTACATGTGCGCCCTCCTTTAGAAGAAGTCTCAGTTACAAGTCTAATCCTGCCTTGTAACTGACCAAAGTTGGAGAAACAACCTTTCTTTTACTGTCTATGGAGCTAACTGACATGATCTACGATCTGAGCTACTGCGCATGTGCGAGTGGAAACAAAGAGTACAGAAGAAAAGATGATTCACTCTGTCAGCTAAAACAGAGACCTGAACACAAGGTGAAAACAGGAGCTGCAGCAGTGAGAGGGAGCTGTGCTGTACAACACAAATATGGTGTTTTTGGAAAATTAAATGTAAACCTGTTCTGGTACAACCTTAAAATACAATTATGAACCTGAAAATGAGCAAAATATGGCATCTTTAACGGTGTCTGGGTTTGGACAGAAAAATTCGGCCTTATCCATGCTCTAACCTACGTGGAGATTATTAATTACTTGGTTTTTGGCATCAGTTATTACATTATGCAAGAATTCAAAAGCATGAAATCCTTGGAAAGCTACGAGACTTTCTGCTGCAGCTGGGTGCAAGACTTGGTCATCTACAAGCCCCAAAACACAGAAGATATTTGTGCTGATAGTTACATTAATGCACTGTTCATTCTAAAGCACCTTAAAGATGTATGGCATCTGATATATTTTAAACTGAGTAACCCCCTGTCATGTAAATGTGTTAGATGAAGGACATGTTAGTCACGTAAACTAATTTGACATGTCAAAATTTGCACTATACGAAAAAACTGTGACATGTGGTTCCTACGATTTCCACGAAAATCGTGTGAGGAACTTAATCAGTTTTTTCCAGACATTCTAAAATAGTTAATTATCTTGAATCTAGACTATAGAAAAACAGAAGAACCTCCTCTGCTACCAACACAAACAATGAACATGAGCACCTAAAAATGGCGGAAGGGGGCGGGGCGCTGTGTCTTGATGACATCTCCTCATTCTCAATATCTGACAGTGAGGGAATAACATGAATGTCTATCTAACGGACCCACCCCATCGAAAAAATAATGCAACAGGTACACCTCTTTTGTTGAAACTTAATGCCAGGGGTCCTTGACCATGCGTCAGACATTTAACTCATTAACGCCAACAATTATTTTATCGCGCATTAACGCAGTTTTTATTATTTCTTTTATTATTGTAAAAGTCTGTTGCTCACAGGCTTTTATTTTGTAAAAGGCTGTTGCTTACTGCTGCCGCGCTTACAGGAAACGGAAAAGAAAATAATTGGTGGATAAACAAAACAACAAACATGAAGGGTATGGAACTTTTACATGGGAATTTTCATTTTAAAGTTCTTCCAGACGCGCAGTCGACAGAACCAAAGTTATTTGTAACCACTGCAAAGTTGAATTTTCTTATCACCGGAGTACTTCCAGTCTGAAATATCACCTAAATGCAATACACACAGTTGATACCAGCAAATTATTCATTGAAACAAAGGCTTTAGCGCAAGGCTTTGGCAGACTACGTTAGATGCAGCATGTGGGAGAACTGAAGTATAAATAAACAAAGGCAAGAGAAGCTAACAAATGCCACAGCGAAGTGGATAGCTACAGACTGCAGGCTGATTAGTGATGTGGAGGACATCGGTCTGAGCAACAAATGACGGCAGGTATGAGATTCCCTCAAGACGCACCATTACAAGAAGAAAACTCAAGTTTTATGAAAAGGAGAGAACTGCAAAAGCGACTTTAGAACGTGCACCCGCTGTTGCTCTCACTGGGGACTACTGGACATCATTGGTTAACCACAGTAAATCCTAGCAGTAAACTTTTTTTGTGCTAACAGGGACATTTGGTACTGAACATAGACTGGTTATGCTACTCCCTGATAAAAGAAAAAAAATGTTTCTGCTGTTACCTCAGAGATTGCCTGCTTCAATGGTATGATTGTGGCTCAGGATTTTGTGGGCAGTTTTTTTATACATATATATATATATATATATATATATATATATATAACAAACAGGATAACATTAATGCCCTGGCAGTGGCAATACGCTTTTGTATTTACATTGTTTAACTTGAGATTTACACTAAATATTTTATTTAACTGCAGCTGTATAAACAAAATAATGTTAAGTGTTTGCAGAACAAATGTTATGGCACTTTCATTCATATGGCAGAACATTTAAAATAAAATGCTCTATACACTACTTTTTTATTCATTATTGGATTTTGCTTATAACAGTGTGATTAATCGCGATTAATCAGGGAAATCATGCAATTAATCGCGATTAAAACCTTTAATCGTTGCCCAGCCCTAGTTATTTTGCTTACCTTAAATATTTACACAGCTAGGAACTAGGAAGAATGCTCTCTTCTTCTTTTTCTTCTTCTTCTTCTTCTTCGAGTTTAACGGCAGCTTGCACCCTTAATGTTGCATTGCTGCCATCTGCTGGGGTTGGTTAACTCCTACAGTGTCCGGTATGCCCCTTGTACTCATCAGTCTGTTCTAAACTGACCAAGCATGCAGCCTTGTCCACTTTCACCACACTCCAGTATGTTCATAACCCCTGCTCCTGTTATCCCAAATCATTTACTTCTTCCAACATGTCCTTTCTCTCTGATATTTCCTGACACTATGGTACATCAAAAATATCACAAACCAGTTGGATGCTTCACTATGATGTGATGTTTGATTTTTAGGTTGCTGTGTCCAATTATCAGCCTGCTTATTGCTACTTGCTAATTGTTACTTTCTGTTTTGTTCTCCTAGGGTGAATTAAGGGGGATTGGGATTGTTTTTGAATTTACGCCTAAACTTTGATACCATACATTTAAATAAATTGCCTAACACAAAATACTACGGAAGGTATTGCATTCACCATACAATTTTTTTTAGACACCCTATCTCGTAATTACGAGATCCTGATCTCGTAATTTTGAGAAAAGATCTCGTAATTACGAGATGAGGATCTCGTAACAGCCTATTTTCATCTTCGTAACATTGCCAAAATAAGGAACATCCTGTCTCAGAACTCTGCTGAAAAACTAGTCCATGCATTCGTTTCTTCCAGGCTGGACTATTGTAATTCCTTACTATCAGGAAGCTCAAACAAGTCACTTAAGACTCTCCAGCTGATCCAGAACGCTGCAGCTCGTGTTCTGACAAGAACTAAGAAAAGAGATCATATCACTCTTGTATTAGCTTCTCTGCATTGGCTCCCTGTAAAATTCAGGATTGAATTTAAAATCCTCCTTCTGACCTACAAAGCTCTAAATGGTCAAGCACCATCATATCTTGAAGAGCTCATAGTACCTTACTGTCCCACTGGAGCACTGCGCTCCCAGAATGCAGAGTTACTGTGGTCCCTAGAATCTCTAAAAGTAGAATGGGAGCCAGAGCCTTTAGCTATCAGGCTCCTCTCCTGTGGAACCAGCTCCCAGTCTGGGTCCGGGAGGCAGATACTGCCACCACATTTAAGAGTAAACTTAAGACTCTCCTCTTTGATAAAGCAGCATCTGCCTAGCCCGGCCCACCTGCTTCTCTGTCCCAGAAATGCTTGTTACTAACCTAGCTCTGGGGAGCTTGCTCCCCGTAGTCTTTCTGTTTCTTTTCACCCAGGATGAAATCCCGGGATTAGGATTGCACCAAAATCATGGTTCCAGCTGTTGCCGTGGTTTTGCTGAAATACCCTGCTATGCTGTGCTGCTCCCTGCGCTACTACAACCACTATTTCTAGCCACTGTTTATTAACTATACTGTGATGCACCCCAATGTCAGGCTGATTCAAGAACCTCCGCTTCGCGTCGGGGTCCTGATCACCCTGTCGGGGTTGTATTCGCTATAACAACCGCCTCGCCTCGTAGCTAAGTGTAACACACTGTTTCCATGCATAGCAGAGGTTGCCATCAAAGCCGTTTATATACAGTTTGGCCAACTAGGGAATCAAATGTTCTGATCTATCCCATTATGCGATTGGTTCCAACGCTAATTAGTTAGCTTACAAACATGTTCAACGTTACAGGTGTGTCAACTGCAGCGGCTGTGAAAAGAGGAAACGAGATGAATGACATAAAAGGACATAAACATCAACATAAATAAGAAGTCCCATTCACCGTGTCTCACTTCACCGTCAACGTTCAGTTTAATGTGAATTAGAGCAGCTGATAGCCCGCTAGCTCACTACAACACTTCAGCAATTCTTGCAGTGATTAATATGGTGCTAAAACAGTATCATAACCATTTGTAACTCGTGAAACACAATTCACAAATAAATTCAGAGAGATCCGTATCTGTAAGTACAATTCACAAATAAATGCAGAGAGATCCGTGTCTGTAAGTAAAATTCACAAATAAATGCAGAGAGATCCGTGTCTGTAAGTACAATTCACAATAACAATATTCCTTTATTTATTTACAGATATACCTTGAAGATGAATGTGATCCCTTTCATCATGGTCGGAAGCCATTTACAACATAAGTCTACATAAACTTATGTGAAATAAAGAAAACACGTTCTGTTCAATTGTTTTTGACCATGATTTATTAGCCTAACTTATTATTATTATTATTATTATTATTATTATTATTATTATTATTATTATTATTATTATTTATTAGCCTAACTTACACAATTATGTTGGAATGTTATATGGTGAAGTCCACCCCAGCCAAACCAGTGAACCTTGGCCGCTAGGCCAAGGTTGGCCCCCATGGTCTCTCTGGCCCTCTCTTCCCCACGACGTATGTAGCTGCTGCCTATGATCCAAATCACTGGACCTGTTAGCATACAGTAATTACAATCACACAATATAGGTATTACAAAGTTGACTTCTTATTTTATTCTCTCTTACGGTCAATGTGTTGATTTCCATATTTGACTTTAATCTAAATTATACTATTGCTTACCTTTGTTGTTAGGCACGGTACAGGCCATTTATTTAATTGGTGGCTAGCTTGCTATTTGAACCTATGAGGAAAGAAAAATGAAAAGGGCAATCATTAGCTAGTTATAGATGTTATTGGTGACATTATTGTCCATCTATCTCTCTGTTATTTAACAGGCAAAGCAGATGCTTTTTGTCTAAAGCGATTTACTGATTAACGTTTATATATGGCTGATTCGTCCATTTCTCTTGCCATGTAGCTAGCTAGCTAGATAACAGTTAATGCAATTTTGTGGTTATATTTCGGCGACCTTTCACGTTATGTGCAAGCAAGCATCTTATATTTACCATGTTTTTAAATAAATAAATACTATGCAAAATGACCAAAGAATTAATCAGAATACTTACTAAAAGTTGCTTCTGCTAGGCTATCCGTCTCTGATAGATTGGGAATGATTGAGATTTCTTTTGCGCAGCTACCAGAAGACTTACAACCATCTTACAACGTTCAGAGACGTTGGTCACGTCACATCTAGGGTGGGAAGCGCAGTAACGCTCAGTAACACTTTCCCATCACCGGAAAAGGGCTGGTAAGAGGCTTCACTTGTCTCCGTCAAAAACAGCGGGATCGCTGTGTCCATTTTCTATATACTGTCTATGAATGTTTCAGACAAGAGACGGTCACCTTTGGCACAATCGGCTCTGGCACAGTCTACTTGAAATTCCTCTGGGTAAGTTGACATTATTAGGACTTTGTCATCAGATAAATTACATTTATGTTTCAACATCATTGTTGCAGTGCATTTACTGTACATTTATTCAGTGTGTTTATTTGTGTTATGGTGGCATTGACACCTTGCAACTTTTTAGAGCATGCTAACTGCAAACAGCGATGCTAACTTAGCTAGCTTGTTAATCAGCCTTTAACATCAACTCGCCTGGTCTTTGTATGGAATTTGCAGTCTGAGTCTGAAATATTATTAAGCGCTGCGTAAACTATTAGTGGGCCCAGTTATAAAGCTAGTGAATATATTTGGTAGGCCTTTCACGTTAAACTAGCTAGCTAAGGAATCAATGAACGATGTTGTAAGTTAGCTAAACTTTAAAGAGTTTAAATGTAACATTTGCTCAAGATATTGTAACCATGTTTATTAGCTAGTACAGAAATTGCCACACACAAATACCTGCTTCTCCTGTAAGACTAAATGTATGTACAGTTGTACACCCTGCCAAAAAAATGATAGTTTAATCACTGAATCTGCCATGTTTTACAGATCTGACTGATCAGATGCTGTCCTGAACACCTGTTTGACGAGGTTTACCTGGACCCACAAGACTCTCCTCACAGTATGAATGTATTGTGGGACAGGTGCCATAACTCTGCCAACCGATGGTCTGAAGACAACACAGCAGCATCAGGAGAGATTCAGTATCCAAAGGATGAATTCTGTGACCTGACAGCCTACATTATCAGCTGACACATCCTCAGTAGAAAATAAACCCTCTAGGCTGGTGGAGGACATGATCTGGACAGTTAACATCTGCTGCTCTGTGCATTATGTATACACACTTTATATTTCCATTTCATTGACTGTGAATAAAGTGCTTTATTTCTAAGCAGGGTTTGATCATTTTTAAGTATAGTAGTAAGGCTCCTTAAGTGTTATGCAACATGTTTATTCACAAAGACTGTTACACAGGTGATATGTCTGATGTAATGCATGTAGAAGGGTCAAACACTGAGTCAATTTAACATCCTGACTATAAAAATGTAATCCTTTAAGATAGGTTATAGTGACAGAAAGCAACACAAAACATTTGTTTAACAGTAAAACATTGTTTTGACAAACAGAAAATAGAAAAAATCTAATCTGCAGCTTGAAAAACATTTCACAGCATAACTATAACTGACAGATACAAACTTCCAGTGAAAATCTCTAAGTTACTTTTTAAATACAATTGTCCCTTTCACAAAGCCAAATATACCAGAGTATGACATGAAGAGCTGAGAGATGTTTCTTATTCTGTGTATTTCTTCCTCTTGTGTGAGTTTGAGTGTGGTTTCTATAAAGAGAGAAACAAAATACAAATGAATAAAGGAAACACATGTATACACTCATTCTTCCTTAAGCAGTAATATATATTACCAAACATGAAATAAACAGTAGTCGGAATATGGCTATATATATCTCAAACTCCAATAATGTAAGCAGAGAAAAAGGATTCAAATGCTGTAATATGATTCATATTATATGGGATTCTCAGACATTTTCGCCCATCTGTTAAGTTACCGCTAACATAGACAACAATTCCTGTTATCTATGATACGCTTTAAAGCCTCCAACTAATAAAACGACTAACTCTAGTCAATCATACTGCTTAACTGTGTGACGTCAGTTATGATATACCCAAAGATATAGGTAGCTAATACTGAGTATATATCTCTACGTAATATACCAACCAGCACGCCAGCACTGAATACATGGGAGTAAACGTGAAACATAAAACACAATATGGTTAACTGTACTAAATAATAGCAACACTAACAAAACTTTGGGGCCTTTTTTACAAGCAGCAGTTATTTAAGCCAGTGTGTGGCAATTACTGTACTAATAAACATGGTTACAATATGTCAGGCAAATGTTAAATTTAAACTCTTCATAGTTTAGCTAGCTAACTTTCAACATCATCGATTGATTCCTGAACTAGCTAGATCATCTAGCTAGTTTCATATGACCAAATATATTCACTAGCTTTATAACTGGGCCCACTAATAGTTTAAGCAGCACTTAATAATATTTCAGACAGCAAATTCCATACAAAGACCAGGCGAGTTGATGTTATAAGGCTGATTAACAAGCTAGCTAAGTTAGCATCGCTGTTTGCAGTTAGCACTCTCTAAAAATTTGCAAGGTGTCAATGCCACCATAACACAAATAAACACATTGAATAAATGTACAGTAAATGCACTGCAACAATGATGTTGAAACATAAATGTAATTTATCTGACGACAAAGTCCTAATAATGTCAACTTACCCAGAGGAATTTCAAGTAGACTGTGCCAGAGCCGATTGTGCCAAACTGCTGGGATCGTCACTTAACACCGCCATCACCTGGAGACTGCTGGGATCGTCACTGGAGACACAAATTGATTTTGTCCACAAAACGGCGCGGAAAAACAGTCTCAAAAGGATCCACAAGGATAGAAGGAGTTTTACTAATATATTTCCATTCCATTTGATTTACAAATGATGAAATATGAGTTACAAATTAGAGGCACAGATACAAATCAGATATACACATACAAATGGGCGCGACTTATAAGTTTGACCAATAAAGTAGACCTAGGAAAAGGGAAAATGCAAAAGACCCTGGTCTGAAGTAGGAGCTGAAAGAGTACGGTACTGCAGCCAGAGGAACCTAAAAATCCCCAAATTTGTACTCGGAACATGACAAAAAAAGTGTTCTAGGAACGTTAAGTTCTAGGAACTGCAAAAATCCCTTATTGACAGTCTGCACGTAAACAAGAACTGCAAGGTATTTAAGCCTGAAATATAAACTGTATAACTAGCTAACGTTAACGTTACCAACTCAAGCTTGGTAACTTTATGTGGCGGCACGAGAGCTTACAGAATAGAGGAGGTGGTCCTCTAGAGGAAGCCTACCTCAAAAAGAAACAAACACCGACAACGCCACCCTGGGAATTTCACCCAGAGAATATCACTTACTAATGAATGATTTTACTTCCAATTGCAAGATTATTGATATATTTAAAGGTCACACAGGTCAGTATACAACGCAGCCAGAGACGAGGTTCAATTTTTAAAAGAAGTACATTTTATTTCAATACATTTAAAAACAAAACAGTTTAAAACACATTCTTACCAAAACAGGGGGAGAAAATAATTGTGCTGAGGCTTACCAGTGGGGGAGAAGGGAGTACGAGGTCAGTGAGGGATCCCAGGGAAAGTCACCCGTGAACACACAAAAACACACAACAGTGGACACAGCAAATTAAAACGGGGAGACACAGCACACAGGAAGGGGATACCACCACCCGGACACCAGCACCACACACACACACACACACACACACACACACACACACACACACACACACACACACACACACACACACCACCACTAGTGGTTCCAGGAGGCAGTACAAAACAAGAATATGAATTCAAAAGAAAAGACTTGGCAATAAATTCAAAAGAAACAAAACAAAACACTAATTATAATTAGAACAAAACATAACCAAAGAAACAACATTTTTAAGTAGAAAACTCACTAATGAAAAGAAAACTAAACAAAATATAATTGCAACTTTGAACTAAATTGAAAACAAAATAGAAAGAAAGTACCAAAAAAAGTAACTAAATCAACCAAAAGAAACAACTAAATCAACCAAATTAATGTAAGGAGCCAAACCCCTCCGCTACATTCACCCATTTAAAACAATGGCTCATACATGGCCCAGTAGCCGTGAAGGCAAGACAAGCAGCAATGTAGCAATAGCTATGATACTCAGACTTTTCAAAGAAGAACAGCAGTCTTGGCAAAAGCCGTCTCAGGTTAAACCAGGCAAAACAGCAGCCAGTGGGTGCCCGCTATGCGGCTACGACGATCTCCAGCTACCAGCCCGGTTCCTATTGTTTACAGAAAATAATTAATCACAAAATTCTGAGGAATAAAGCCCACCCCATTTAGCCTACATACCGATCAAGCAGCGTTTACGTCAACTTGAAGGAGACAGCTCCCAGCGGCCGAACCGCACGGAAAACTCAGTGATATCCGCTTTCTTTGAAGGTGATTGAAATGGTGAGGTTCGAAGACTGGCCCACCAACCGGAGATCTACGAGCATTCAATACATCGTAAAATAACGGCAGCTGATAACAGTGGAATGAGTGTGGAGGCAATAGAGCCGCTACCTTACCTGTAGCGCAGCAAAGCAACACACCGGAGTGAGCGACGTGGAAGTATGACGCACTTCCGTCACCGAGCAAGAAAGGGCGGGAGGAGGGAACCCCCTGCTTTTATACAGGGGCCCTGCGGGCGTTAGGGATGGGCGATACCACACTTTAAGGATTCGATACGATACCGATACTTTTTCTTGCATTTTCATCGATATCGATACCGATACCGTTAATTTTTTATTGGCAATTTTTGTCAGTAAAAATATTATTACATTTAAGACAAATCACAAGACAAATACAGACCATTTATACAAAATGTATTATGGTCAATAGATAACAAAATTAAAATAAATAACATAAATATGAATGACATAAATTAAATATGAACAAAAACATACACATTTTCACTTTTCTTATTTCTCAAAAAAAGAAAAAAGACCAATCTTGGTAGAAAAAGCTAAAAGGAAAAAAAAAAAAACTAATCATCATAACAATGTTATGTTTCAAACCTCTTTGTAGAAGTAAACATGTAACACTTCACTGAAGCAAAAACAAGAGGTCATAAAGATCATAATAAATTAGGATTTCCTTATCCTATAAACCTGCATAAGAAAGACAGTTGTTCCCTGAGAAAATTAACTTGGAAAAATTAACTAGAAAAATGTCTGACACCATCACGCCGTTAGTGCACTCAAGATACAAATTTCGTGCTGGGCTGGCCTTGGCTGTGTCGCTGTCGGCTGTGTCGCTCGTTGACGTTCATTCGCTCGTCTCCTGTCACCAGCTCAATACGCCGCCAGGTACATGGGTGTCCCGGCACATAGTAATTTAAGTAAGTAATCTAAAACAGCTGAAAGTGATGCATACACCTCCAATTATAATCTTTTAGCTTATATCGATATTTTTTTAAGGAAATCAATGCCAAATGAGTAGCGTGAGTATATCGATCTATCGATACCACAGGATCGATACGCCCATCCCTAGCAGCCGTGATTGGCCAAAAGAACGCCAAATAGTTAGGAGTTACACTCATACTGCTACATTTAGTTAGCATAAATGTTAGCTTGTTAATCATTTACCAACTTTGACTTTACTCCAGCTTGGCAAATGTGCTAATTCTGTATTGTGACCTGAACCTCAATGTTAACGTGGTTAACAGCAGACATGGGGGACTCGAGTCACATGACTTGACTCGAGTTAGACTCGAGTCGCAAATTTTAGGACTTGAGACTTGCTTGATAAACATTCATAAAAGACTCGACTTGACTTTGACTTGATACTCATGACTTGAGACTTGACTTAGACTTGAGTCAAATGACTTGAAATGACTTGATTTTCTGTTTAATAAATATATATATTTCCCCCTCTGATATTGAGGAGGAGTTAACGTTACGATTTTAGTGCTGTTGCATGCGCGGGAGCCCGTTGTTATGGTGACGCGCCACACGGCGGCAGACCTGCAGTAAACGAGACTGGCTACGGCTGTTACTTAACGTCATGGATTCCTCTGCACCGAAAATAATAAAGTTTGGCTATAAGGATTACACGTCTGACCAGGCAAAGAAGAAACGAACGGCAGTTTGCAAGGTCTGCTGTACAAAAAAATCCGACGTCAACCACCACCGCGGCGAATTTCATCAGACACTTCAAATCGGGAAAGATTCAGGTTCCAGTCCCCATATTCAGCTGAACCACTATTTGGACGCTTGTGATCAGAGCCGATCCGCCCTATACGCTCACTACGCAAGCTGCGTAGGGCCCCGCAAATTACTCAAGGCCCCGCCTCCCCCTCCTGTCATAGACTGCGGTCAAGCCATCCACCACTTAGAAATGAGCAGTCAAACTAGCCGCTCCTATATTTCGCAGTGCGCGTATACACTTGCTATTACGGTGAGACCGTCAGAACTGTCTGTCAGAAAGAAAGATAAATCGATTTTAGCACACCTCAGAACCTGTCACTGCATGATATGCTGAATTCCAAAATAAGAGCCCCCCCAAAACTCATAAATTAGCTGTTTTGTCCATATATTCAGAAAATCATAAAAATAAAAGTCCTAGCTTTCACAGGCCAATTTTACCTCAGATGGATAGTACACCTTCTCAAGGTGTCAACTACAATGTTTCAGGACATTCTGATGTTGCTTAACAAAATAAGAGCCCCCCAAAACTCACATATACGCTGTTTTGTCTAAAGACTAATTTCACCTCAGATGGAGAGGACACCATCTCACAGCTTTACTTACAAAAGTACAAGACATTCAGTTATTGAATTTCACATTTACATTTTTCTATTTAATTATTTACAAATTATGTAAAACTCTTAACACTTTTATAGTGAATATATATATATAAAATAAGTTAGAAATATCACTGAACTGCTACATACACAGATCCACGTTTTAAATTGCTACTCCTTTTCACTTTACAATTTTGTTTTTTACAAGTGAACAAAAAAACTCACCCAGTTTGTCACATGTTGCCTACTTCCAATAGGCTCTTTCTGTGCGCACATGGAACAGTGATTGGTCTCATCAAACACTAAAGTATTAGAAATAAATAAATGCGTAACACAAATTTATCCCTCATGCCCTCCTCTTGATATTAAACTGCTATTAAATCATCATATATCAATACTTTTTCTGCTTTTTTTTCATAAATCACTTAAACAACTTGTAACTTGCATACTTGGATGGATTTTAACCCTTTAAATGCCAGTTTGTTTAGTTGAAGTATTTCACAAAAAAACCCCACAAAAAATGATTTTTTTTTCCATATAACAAATAATATGGAGATGGGGTTCTGGTGGGGATTAGAGACTTCGATATGTCAAAGATAAACAACAAAATTAATTTGATTGCATTAGCATTTTTAGCCTAGAGCTAAATACTCCCTCTTACCCTCTTCGTGGCAAAAACGTACACGGTACACAAAAACTGCTATTAAATCATCATATATCTATATCTTTTCTGCTTTTTTTTCATAAATCACTTAAACAACTTGTAACTTGCTCAAAACTACCAAATATTCAATACTTTTCAGGATTTTAGTGTAAGAGAGGCTTTAGAAATGGTCATGCAGCCTTTGTCTGCCAGCGAACTGCAGGACTCATCTGAAGATCCTCAACCGAGGCACTGCGCTACATTCAAGCACTGACCGGCATGATGCCAGGGCCCACAAGATATGCCATATCAAGAATCCATGATGTGTCATTCTCTTTCGACCTTTTTTTCACTCCTGACTTGATCCAGCTGATTCAGCAAATGACAAACCTACATGGGAGGCGTTCAATCTCAGGATGGAGTGATGTGGATGCTCAAGAGATTCGAGCATACATGGGACTTCTCATCCTGGCAGGTGTGTACCGGTCCTGGAGCCTGTGGGATGCCTATAGTGGGAGACCATTCCCAAACAATTTGAAATGATAAGAGCTAGCACCGGTTGGTGCTTGAATGAAGCCCAGCATCTCAGTATTAGAGGGAGACCAGACTTGCCCATTCTTCGTTGTCCACTCACTGTTAGGATGGACAGGATCTTCAGAGTCCTCTCCACGTTCAGAGGAAGGGTTAGAGGCACTCACAGAATTGTTGGACTCCAGTGACCATTTTGTGTCAGACTCCCCAACCTCATCTTCAGATTAGTCCTGCCGTTCGCTGGCAGATAAAGGCTCCATGACCTAAAGCCTCTCTTGCACTACAATTCCTCTTCATTTTTGCTCCTCTTTGCTCCAGGTCGTTCTCCTTCTCTGTTCTCTGCAGCAAAGCTGTGAAAGCAGCCAGTTGCATAAACACACTAATTGTAGTTTTTGTTTACAACAAAGGTAGGAGACAATGTTTTTATTCAAGCACATCTCCAAAGACACATGATGCATCCTTCAAAAGATGCCCTTTTTTCACACGGCTCCATAATATAACTATAATTTCATGCCTACAAAGGGAAAATGGTGGAATCTGATGGAATACAGTAAAAATGTCAAATATTACCACTTCTGTACAAAATGAAATGCTGACATTGCAGAATGCATGGTTTTTCATACTGTAAAGGCAGTGAGATACAAACATGTGGTTATAATGGGCGTCAGGGAAGCATTTTTTTGTGTCCAGAGGTAGTATGTGGAACTACATTGAAAATACTAATGCAATCAAATCAGTTGTGTTGCTTATCTTTGACATATCCATGACTCTAATCACCACCAAAGCCCCATTCCCCTACAATTTATTTTATGGAAAATAATTAATGTTTTGTTGTTTTTTTTCAGAAATAATTGTTACTTCGAAGAATTAAAACTGGCATTTAAAGGGTTAAAATCCATCCAAGTATGCAAGTTACAAGTTGTTTAAGTGATTTATGAAAAAAAAGCAGAAAAAGTATTGATATATGATGATTTAATAGCAGTTTTTGTGTGAGTGTACGTTTTTGCCACGAAGAGGGTGAGAGGGTACAAAATTTGAGGAGGGCATGAGGGATAAATTTGTGTTACGCATTTATTTATTTCTAATACTTTAGTGTTTGATGAGACCAATCACTGTTCCATGTGCGCACAGAAAGAGCCTATTGGAAGTAGGCAACATGTGACAAACTGGGTGAGTTTTTTTGTTCACTTGTAAAAAACAAAATTGTAAAGTGAAAAGGAGTAGCAATTTAAAACGTGGATCTGTGTATGTAGCACTTCAGTGATATTTCTAACTTATTTTAGATCCAGTGTGACCGCTGCAAGAGGTGCTACCACTTTTTTATATTCACTATAAAAGTGTTAAGAGTTTTACATAATTTGTAAATAATTAAATAGAAAAATGTAAATGTGAAATTCAATAACTGAATGTCTTGTACTTTTGTAAGTAAAGCTGTGAGATGGTGTCCTCTCCATCTGAGGTGAAATTAGTCTTTAGACAAAACAGCGTATATGTGAGTTTTGGGGGGCTCTTATTTTATAAAGAAACATCAGAATGTCCTGAAACATTGTAGTTGGCACCGTGAGAATGTGTACTATCCATCTGAGGTGAAATTGGCCTGTGAAAGCTAGGACTTTTATTTTCATGATTTTTTGAATGTGTAGACAAAACAGCGTATATGTGAGTTTTGGGGGGCTCTTATTTTGTAAAGCAACATCAGAATGTCCTGAAACATTGTAGTTGGCACCTTGAGAAGGTGTACTATACATCTGAGGTGAAATTGGCCTGTGACAGCTAGGACTTCTATTTTTATGATTTTTTTGAATGTATGGACAAAACAGCTAATATATGAGTTTTTTGTTTTTTTTTTTGGGGGGGGGGGGGGGCTCTTATTTTGGAATTCAGCATATCATGCAGTGACAAGTTGTGAGGTGTGCTAAAATCAGTCTATCTTTCTTTCTTTCTGACAGACAGTTCTCAGTTCTGACGGTCTCACCGTAATAGCAAGTATATACGCGCACCGCGAAACATAGGGGCGGCTAGTTTGACTGCTTATTTCTAAGTGGAGGATGGCTTGACCGCAGTTGTCATAGCACGTCAATTAATGTTTACAACATCCATGACAAAATGAAGCGACACTATCCTTCTGGTCACGAAAAGAGGAAAAAAAAACACCATGAGAGTGAATTGCGGGAACAACAATCAGGTAAACTCTTCTCTCCTCTCCAAGTTTGATGTCAGCAAAGTAAAGTTATGTTTATGTGCATTTCTATTGTGTTTTTTTTCCGGTCTTGCTAACCTAGCTGGGCAGGCAGGCAGTGCATCTATTGTCTAGCTGCTAACGCCAGTCACTTCCAGGGCTGTGTTTTGTGACTTTGTGCCTGACAAAAGTGAGAGTAAAATACAATTATTTATTACATTTGATAAAAGACAAAGTGCAACGGTGTTTGTTTACTGCAGCTCGGAAAAGATAACCGCGTCGGGTGTGTTATCATGCGTTAGGCGCGTACATGAAATGAAACGCTCATTTTTCAAGCAGAAATATATGTGAAGACCAGACAGACTGTAGGCTACAATATATGGGCGTGAATGATTGCAGGCCTCATCAAAGTACACATTATACATACTTTTAAGACACTGCTTATCTAGTCTCAGACAATGTGTAGTTAAAAACTCTAAACAACTGCACTAATTATGCAAGATGGAAAGCAATGTATTGACAATTTGACATTGATTTATAAGCTATATTGAATTTAAAATGTTGACTAGCTGGGCATACTGGTCAATATGGATGCACATCCCTCAGTAAATAATAACCATAAATTAAGAATTGCTTCAACATGCATAATAATAAATAAATACAAACTTTAACATGCTATGGCAAGCCATTTTAGCTTTTATTCATTCACAGTTTATGCATTTTTTATATCATAAATTCGATTTTTTTACTATTTGCAAAGCGAATTCTTGATTATTTTTACTAGTAGGGCCTCTTAGTTAATTTTTACCTATCAATGTCTATTTTTAATATCAGGAATTACATGTTCACTTGTACAAAAGTTAATTCTTGATATCACTCACAGGGATTATTGATATCTGCATCACTAGTTCACTATTTAAATGTTACAAGAAAATGCAGAAAAGGAATATTTTGATGGTAAGATTTTAATTCAAACATTCAAATGTTTACACATTTGTAACATGTAACGAGTAGTGTAAATGACTGCTTAACTAACTATGTGATATTTTTCTCAGTTTATTCTAGACAGTCCAAATAGTCTGGTGGTGCCCATACTGATGCCTAAAATGCCCAGGCTGTAGAGAGAACCAAAGTTAATCCCAAAAGCCAAAGTTCAGGGTTATAATTTATTATTTTCTTCTTATTTATGTTTACGTTAATATTCACTTATTTAATAATATTCACTTGTTATCTTAATATTATAGAACATACTCTATTCAATAAATATTGTTTGTTTGAACCTCATTCTGTTCTATATTGTTGTACTTATTCTTTGACCGTTTTGTTTATAGGAGGGAGGATTGTATTGGGAGCACTGAAGTGTCAGGTGTGACTGTGTGGCAATGGCAAATGGTTTACATAGCTCACGGCATCACGGGTCAGGTAGAGGGCCCCTTAGCAGAATTTTGCTTAGGGCCCCAGGGAGGTCAGGATCGGCACTGCTTGTGATGAACAGAACTCCCTTCAGTTTTGGGCCATGAATAAGCACACCCTCCCCTCTTTGTTCAAGGTGGCGGTAAGAGCGAATACAGCTAGGCACACTGTATACATACACACAACAAACTGCTCTCTCTCTCTCTCTCTCTCTCACACACACACATGCAGACACACACGCAGTTGTGCAGATGAAGTATGTGAATGAAGCTAGGCACACATACACACACACACACACACACTGCACTCACACACACCACATGCACACATTCACTCACCAATATTAATAACTTTTCATTCACTCTCTCTCTCAAACACGCACACATTCACTCACAAATACACTGACAAATATTAACATATAGCCTACTATTCAATCTCTCCAAATTATGCAAAGGTGGTGGGATTCAGCTACTCTTAAAGAATGTTTTTTTTCAAGAGAAGGAAAGGTTAAATGTGTTTCTGTCCCATAAAAGTGAGGCATGTTTGAAGAATATTATTTGACTTAGAAACCATTATACTTGAATTGTTTGAATGAATTTCATGATTTGATGTCATGTTTGAGGCATATTGATATTTTTGTTGGCCTAATATCAGTTTTAGGCTGTGCTTTTTTAAATCTTTATACATTTAAACTGTTCAGATATATGTGGCTTGGACGCAATGTCTTTTGAATATTGAGTAGGAAAAAATGCAAATAAAACTCCAGCAGTTATAACCACTGTCTTTAGCTTGTTTAAAAATGGAAACTTTTGTATGACTTGACTTAACTTGCTTGACCAAAGCTATGACTTGACTTGACTTGCTTGATTGTCACACAAAATGACTTGAGACTTGCTTGTGACTTGCCCATGTGTGACTTACTCCCATCTCTGGTTAACAGTGTCAAGTAAATTAAGCAACGTTACAGTAACGTTAGGTAGCCGTTACTTGCACACAATAGTTTCCGATGCATTTTTTATTTTTATTTTGGCAGATTAATTAAGATTGCCTATGCACTCAAATACTTTTTTTTCTGTCTCTCAACAGATTTGCTGACCTCAAAATAATCTGAAGAGGTGAGTGTTTCGCCATGTTAAAAGATTACACTTGTCACATGTGTGGTGTTCCTGTGAAAACCCTAAAAGGTTATGTACAACATCAAGGGCTACACAGAAATTAGGCTCATTACCAGTATCTTTTGTGTCACCTGAAATCTCATGCTTCAAAAAGAGGGGAGGTGTAATGTCCATTCAAAAACTGTGATAAGGCTTTTTCAGTGAAATCATTTTGGTTATTAAAGGTGTAGTTCATTTTTGCCTTCTTCCTCTACATATGATGGCATGGATTATACACTGGTAGCAAAATTAATGTATGCACATTTGCTCAGGCTACAGTCATGTAGATAAGGTTGATCAGTAAGCCAGCAGCTTGTCAGATTTGTTGAAATGCAGTTATTTGATTCATATGCAGCTAATTTCTATAGCTGATAGACTAGATACTGCCTACCTGGAAGTCTCCATCTACAGCACACACAGTTCTGTGTCCCAAACTGTGTATACATTGATATGTCTAATAGTGACCATACGTCACAAAATCTGAACTATTTCTTAGAAGGGTTATTATATTTTGGACTTTATTGCTTACATAATAAGAGTGGATGCTCTGACACAAAAATGACAAATATCTAGTATCTGTGGCTGTATAATAATAAGCCCAAATTAAATCATTGGCACATGAACATGTGTTTTGTAGGATTGGCTTGGCGGATTGTAGCTATCTATTGTTAGTTTCTCCAACATTGCCTACCCCAGATTTATATGTAATTATAATATTGTATTGTTTGTCTTTACAAACTTATTGAATAATTACTGGACTTTATAGGCTTTGAGCACAGTTTGTCACAAAAATATAGATCCCCTGTGTTTTGTATGTTAACAACAGGAAGTTCTCCTTTGGCAGCAGAGTACTTCATGCTTTCTGTGGACCAGACCAGTGTGAATGGTCACATCAATGCCTTCACTAATGCTCTTGTGTTGATGTTTGCCACGCACTACTGCCTGAACATCACTTACCCAGCAGCCCAAGGAGCAACATTGGAGTTCTTGCAGAGGTAAGAAAGCAGAAGTCAATTTTAAATATCAAAACAGATATAGAATGACCAGAAAAATAGTTACCCATTTAAAATCTAATGCAATTTAATAAAAGAGCCTTGCACAGCACAGGATTTCACAACTTTGCCTTGCTGTCACAGCCTTTGTCTTTTTCACTACATTTTCTCAACCGTAGAGTGTGTATTAATATATTTCTTAAAAGGTACTATGTGTCTAAAGTTAAGTGGGGAAAAATGAAAAATTAACTAACCTTATCAACAGAATAAGAGAGATTAAGAGTTCTGATGTCATGTCAAAGACATCTATGTATTGTATTGCAGAGCTATTTACTGAAGTTAGCATGCTAACAAGCTAACCCCGGCCCATCCTGTGTGGTTATTCTACTTTCTATCTCGAGGCGATAGTCCGACAGTATAGCTTATGCCTCCTCCCCTTTAGTTTTGGTTTCAGCTGAGATGTGTATGATGCAACAACTGTGTGTGGGCAACCTGGTCTCACAGAATTCCGTGAAATGAACACGGCCCCTTAACTCAAAATCTGTGGCAGTTTCACGGAATCACCGAAAATACTGTGACAGGCCCACGGATCCGTGATGCCATGTAAGCCAAAGACAGGCATCATCCGTGGTCTACCCACAGATTCCCTGATCACAGCGCGTTTCTTTCTGCCAGTCAGCTGCAGCAGAGAAGCTGTATACAGCTTTGCTATTATTGGTATTTTTAGCCCAATAACCGCTGTTTTAATCAACATGTATTCACTAGATCTTATCATGGTTTATGTGTTTTTTTTCTATTTCGGCCAGGGAAGCTGGATTGCTTTGTTGTTTATTGATATTTTTAAAACTATACCGCTACATCTATCAACATTTATTTAGATGCTATCATAGTATGCATTTCTTTATTTTAATAATATTATTTTGGTCTTATTACCGGTGAAATATTACAGTATGCTGTAAGACAGAACATTACGATATGAGCCGTGCTGGGCGCATGCAAAGCCGTTCTCCCACAATGCAACGCGGCCATTCATTTCAGAGAATTGGACAGCGATCAGAGGGTCTTTAACGCCAGTATCGCTTCAATGTACATATATAATCAGTGGTTTTATCACCAGCAACAACACGTTGCTCAGCTTTGTTCCAGTAAGTTATGCACCGTAATAACGTTTAAAAAAATCAGCTGAAGACTCTGGCTTCGCGGATCCGTGGGCCCGTCACAGAATTTTCGGTGATTCCGTGAAACTGCCACAGATTTTGAGTTAAGGGGCCGTGTTCATTTCACGGAATTCTGTGAGACCAGGTTGGCGTGGGCCTTGTGTGCCTCAGCAGCGCAGTGAGTAGCAGGTCCGCGATTAAGCCACTTTATATTATATTACTTTAAATTACAGTGGCCAGTATTGTGCCAATATGCCTCCTCGCTGTGCTGTGTGAAATATATGAAAAGGGCTGGTCAGATCTGAGCCGGAAATGGTTGATAGTAACAGAGGCGGAACAGTGCCTGTGTGAAAAGCCACACGCAGTGTGCCAGCACAGCGCCTGTTGGGCTATATGTCACAGTCTTTGCCTCGCGTCTTGGATTGATATGTGAAAGTAGCCTACACACAGCCGTGGATGCCGTAATATTTTTTTTCAGTAGGGCTGGACACTAATTCAATATCAATATATTTTTGATATGTCACTGAACGACGTACAGGGCACAGCCGTCAGTTTATTGTATTCAAGTCGAGCAGTTTAGAACACAATTAGCTGTGTTCTAAACTGCTTGTGTATAATGCCAGGACATAAAAACTACACTGCACTTTTGTTCCCATCTATATGCTGATGCTGTCCGAGTTTTATCTCCTGCTGCTGTTTTTGCACACATTTTTGACTTGAGTGAGGAATTTTTCAGCAGCTACATGGTCCGTGTACTTTTTCGTTCATTCGATTTTCATTTCATATACAGAAATTAAAAAACAAGAAACAAATGGTTATTTGATTTTCGTTTTAAAATACAAAGCATTTTTTCCTTTTCATGGTCAAAAGGGGATGAGAGAAATTTAAAATATGCTTTAATTTTCATTTTCTAATAAAATCAGTCGAAAATAGAAACGAAAAATGGCCTGTTTTTTCATATTCAGAGACCGGATATTGTCATTTCCACTGCAAGAGCGCCAGCTGGGATCATCAGACCTCCAGTGCTCTGGGCCTAATTAGCTGCTGCCGTTTTCTAGCAGCAAGCGAGCAGCTAGCCATCAGCCCGTTGTGACCATAGACATAATTTAGACATTAGACATTTATTATGTCTGTGGTTGTGACCACAGGTTGTGACCCGGTCCCCGGTACTGACTGATTCTGGTCCGTGTGCGAAGCTAGTGTGACCCGCACTAGCTAACGTTAGCTGGGATCAGACGACTCTGCCCAGCTTGTGTTTTATTCATGGGTGTATTAAGGTTTTGTTTCTTTTGGCAGATATATAGTGATATGGTTTGATGCACTATGCCAGGCTAGCTAATTGGTTTTAGTCTGAGTCTGTAAGATAACCAAACTTAATTTAAATTTAATGTGCAAATAGGGAAATAAATGTGTAACGTTACACGTAAATGAAGTAACCTGAAATAAATAAAAGTAAAACATGTATTTAGGCTATTGAACTAGGCTATATTGACTAATTTATATATTTGTATCAGTCGCTCAGGAAGTTGGAGTAGGTTTCCCCATAGACATAAACTGCAGATAACGCTGCGAAGCGAAAGCTGACTTCAGCGTGGTGTCAGATCATGGATGTATTAAGAGAACTGGATACAGTGTTCGGCGGGAAGCCCAGTACGTTCCAATCAAGCCCCCAGGAACAGCGCCATGTCTAAAAGCCACCATGGGCTTAGCGGATAGGGGTGGTACTGCACTCCATGGCCCAGAAAGACTTTTCACATAGACTTTGCATGCCGAAAGAAACGTCTATATTTCAGCAGATAATTTGTTTCGGGGTATATAAACTTACCCTTTTTCAAAAGGGTAGTTACGGGTAACCCAGGGGTAGCTAGCTATATGCCTACACAACGTTACTACAGACATAGCTAGTGATTACATTGGCTTGGTTCTCTCTTATGATACACCCGAGGGCTGTATGCTGTAAAGCTTGTAACGTGGATGAAGGATGAAGCCATGGATGAGCTTTGTTCACCTAACTGCAGGCTAACTGCTAGCGCTAGTTAGTAGCTAGCTAGCACGACATCATTATTAAATCTCCTTGGTTGTCTAGCTAAATACACCCATCGTTTATTTAGCTAAGCATGTAAACGATCAAACACAATGTTTAACGTTAGTGAATGTTTTAGACAATGAAACGTTTCTTCAGTTCGCTACGTTTACCGAGACACGAGAGGGAAGCTGAGCTCATGAAAGCGCATGTTGCTACCGGTTGCTACGACAACACAAAAACATGTTGCTAGTGCGCATGTCCATCGAGACGTCATGGGCCAAGAATGCGGAAGATCCGAGCTCCATGTTTGCTTTATGCGCTTTTGAGCACTCTCATTGGAACGTACCGGGCTTCCCGCCGAACACTGTATCCAGTTCTCTTAATACATCCATGGTTCCAATGAGAGTAAAAAGCCCAATAATTACAGTATATTACAATATCATTATGGAAAATTACTGTATTTTTACGAGATTATTTTTTGGTATTATTTTACGGAAATGCCGCCCCAGCTGACGGAATATTAGTTTTTTTTTGTTTTTTTTTACAGTGTTCACATAAAATGAGCCAAGGCCAATGAGTTTGAGTTAGAATAAATAATAAATAGCATCATTTTTCTTTTAGCAAACATTGAAAACCTTACCTTACAAAGGTTAAGAATAATTAAAGATTTCAACATATATTTTTAAAAGCCAGTGTACAACCTTACAAGCACTCCGAATAAAGGCTTGCATGTATCATATAAAATAACTTAAAGAACATCAGGTTTTAGATAGTTGTCAAAGACAAGGCCTTTTTGCATAATAGTGCAGCAGATTAGTTAAAAAAATGCTCACTTTGGTATACAAGCATGACATTTGGCACAGATACTCTCTAAGGGCCACTATTTTGGAAAAAGGCATTGGCCACTCAATATGGCGACCAACAGCTTTTCCTTTAGTCTAGTAGAGTTAACTGTAGGAGAATGTACACCCAGTTGATCTAAAAGCTGCTGGTACAGGTTGCACATATCTGCGAGACGGAAGGCGGAAGAACCATCAGAAGTGAGACTGGTTTCAACAATATAGGTGACCAGTTCAGAAAGAGCCATAGGAAAGATGGCTGGTTGAACCGTTTCACTCTGTGACTCTTTCTCAAGCCACAAATGATGGTATTTCAGTTCCTGTGCAATGGCATCAGTACCACTTAGTTGAGGGTGATTGGAGGGGCTCCTTTGTGTCTGTCTGACAAAGACAACATTTCATCCAATCAGTTAGCCCCTTGGCTGACATGGGATTTTCATTTGCCATTTTGGGGGTTTGTTGTCTGATTATGGCAGTGGGGTTATCCTTTTACCACCTCAATCATAGACATAGTACACATTCATGTATGGGATACAACTAGGTTCGGGTCACCTACACCTAGCCCGATCATTCATCCAGTGCCATTTACATTGCCTTGCAAAAGTATTCACCCCCCTTGGCTTTTTTACGGTGGCCCTGAAGTGCAAATCACGACAGAAAATAGGAAAACACTTTAACAAATCAAAAAACACTTTAACAAATACAAAAACTTTAACAAATCAAAAAACACAACAACAAATACGAAAACACTTTAACAAATCAAAAAGACACAACAAATACGAAAACACTTTAACAAATTAAAAAAACACAACAGCAAATAGGAAAACACTTTAACAAATCAAAAAACACTAACAAATATACGAAAACACTTTAACAAATCAAAAAACACAACAACAAATACGAAAACACTTTAACAAATTCAAAAAACACAACAACAAATACGAAAACACTAACAAATCAAAAAACACAACAACAAATAGGAAAACACTTTAACAAATCAAAAAACACAATGACATTAACTTCTACCGGAAAAGGTAGGGCCTATCTAGCAGAGGAAGGACCCTCCTGATTGGACAATCGGACTGTCTGACTTTTAACAGGAAGCAGAGGTGACAAACACGGACTAGCCAGCTAGCCGTTTCTCATTTCAAAACACTGGACGAAATGGATGTGGAACTGTGAACTGTGCTGTTCAATTTCTTTTTTGAGATGGAGAAGGTTAATTAGCATCAATCTGCTTGCAGGAGGAGAATATTCTGTCAGGAACTTTGCCCGCAACGTGCGAAGGTAGGTAACGTTACTGACACTGATAGGCTATAATGTAAGCAATAGTCATTTCTCTTATTTATCCCATGTCAACAAATTAAAAACTCGTGGGAGTTCATGTTTGTAGTCGTCACTCGTCATAACACTTACCAGTAAGGACAATTGCATTCATTAATCTTAATTACATGAAGCTTACAGTAGCTAACCGTTTACATTAGCTTGTAGTTTACTGCATGTATGTAACAGTAGCTCATTGTCCAGTAGCTTCTAGCTTTCAAACAAATGCTGTGCAAAATATGATAAGCAACAACTACAACAAGGTAAACGCTACTAGCTAATGAGCTACCACAGGCAGTATGATATGCAGTAAACTGCAAGTGAGAAATAGTACTGTAAACACACAAGTTAAATTCAAAGGTAGCGTTCTCGAACTGGAAGTACCGGCACTACTTCTCGCTCATTGAAATTAAAGGCAAGAATGTTTATGTAACATGCACGCTATGCCCAGGAAAAAAGACTTTATTTATGTCTGCCTCAAGCAACTCCAATCTTATCAACACATGCTAACAGTTTACATTAGCTTGTAGTTTACTGCATGTACGTACGTAACAGTAGCTCATTGTCCAGTAGCTTCTACACTTGTTGCTGCTGCTAACCCAACCCCATAATAACCCCGAGCCCAAATGCAGCTAGTGTGAGCTCCAGCGAGGAGACGGAGTCACTCTGTTAAAACAAGCAACACTCAATTTTTAGGGTCAGCAACAGATGACCAAGGCCGAGCTGAACACATTGATTGCAAGGTATGTTGTTTAAAACATGCTACCTCTGTCCACTGTGGAGTCTGAGTCATAAGAGCTATCCTTGCATATCATATGGCAGGCTGCAATCTATTGAGCTCAGATAAATACCAAATGTTCTAAAATACTGTAGGCTATATAGTGTTTTTATTCTTTAATCGGTTAACGTAGCTAATATAAACATCTTTGATGTTAAAAATGTTATAGAACGTAATAGCGTTATAGAACATAAAAAATAACGTCACAGTTACTTTGATGAGTAACTAATTACTTTTACAACGTGGTAACTGAGTTACTTACTCAATTACGTTTTGGGATAAGTAATTTGTAACTGTAACTAATTACTTTTTTAAAGTAAGATGACCAACACTGCTTGTGTACAGTATATAGTAATGTTTGAATACATGTTATAATAAAGATACACGTTTCGTTAATGTCTTTTTAGAGCTTGTATATCTAACTAGTTATTAGAACAGGTAGCATCTGAATATAATTATTCAGTTAGAAGTTTCCTGTGTCCAGGTCAGAATTTGATGGAAAAATAGACACTGAAAAACAGTTTATATTATATACACACCCAAAAACTTAAAGACACACAAACCAGTTAATTTAAAGCATTTATTTTTTGAATGGTAATCTCTAATATAGCAAATAATCTATTCAACATCTTTCTTTGGCGTCTGTCTCCCTGCTCTCTTGTCTTTTGCTCTCCCTCTCCTCATCTCTCCCTTCTGGCGTTCCCATCCTCAGTGACCGCCTTCGTTTGTTACTTTGTCCCTGTTAAAAGACAGCAAACACAAGAAAAATATTATGAATGGTTAGTAATAAAATAAAGACTGTTTAACCAATTTATTGTAGTGTTGTAGTAGACAACTGAATAATATTTCAAATAAAAAAGACATCTTAATTTTTAGTTAATTTCTATACATTTTTTCAATCTTTTAGCCATACGATACCATGGAATCATAGAGTTCCAGCCCGTCACAGCTAGACAAGACACTGATTATAGCCATTTCCAGTTATAAGTAATAGTACTACAGCATACTGTAGGCCATGTGTTTTTTTTTTAAATCAAATTTCTCTGCTGAAGTGTATCAGCAATTCTTCTAGGAATGTGGATATCTCTGAAGATCAGGTTGTTAATTATGGAAGGTTCTATAACACTCATTAAACTTCTTAATTAGATGCTGTGCACAGTTGGCAGTTTTATATGCGTTACTGTTCAATGGTATTTCATTTGTGTGAATAATACTCTGCTTTGTGTATCAATATAGATGATAAATAATATACCAACTTGTGTGTGAGGCATACTGCACTTCAGTGATGATAAATAATCTGTAGTATGATATATGTATATTATGTGCACTCCATCTGTCATCGGTGTGTATGCACACATGGGTAGAAAGAGGAGGATGAAGGGGGAAGAAACAATAAAAAGTGAAGAGAGGGAAAGTGAGAGCACACAGGGGTCTGGGCTACATTAACGGGCTAAGGTGTGCTTCCGGGTGCTTGCGTGCAGAAACCTGCGAGAAGATAGCAGCCTGTCCGTTTAGTGTGCTTGGCTCGGGCCAGGTGGACACACAGTCGCATACATGGGTTCATCTTCACAGAATGCTGGAACCAATCCAGACCTGCTCCTTACCAGCTGTTTGAACCATAGGTGTGCATGAGATGTGAGACGTCTGTGGTAACTGTCTGTGTAGGCCTTTCAAGCGTGTGTGTGTGTGTGTGTGTATGTTTTTTACGTGTGACTGTGTGTGTGTGTGTGTGTGTGTGTGTGTGTGTGTGTGTGTGTGTGTGTGTGTGTGTGTGTGTGTGTGTTTGGTGGAACAAGAACAAATGGGATCATTATTGAGGCACGAGGCAGAGAGAGAATGGGTGAAGGGGAATAGTTATGGGGGAACTGCTATTTGATGATGATAAAACTCTGCTTATTTGTTTCAATACAAAGTCCGATGGAGCAGTGCCAGTTGGGTATTGATTAGATTAGCACAATGTTGTAAAAACCTAACAGTCTAGAGTGGACCTAATAGAAATCAGGCCTTGCAGCTCCCTACCTAGACAACAGCCCCCAATGAATCATTTGGCAAAGTATGTACTGCTGAGCCTTCCCTCCAAGTCACTTTCAGGGCAGATATTTAGCATTGCAAAGTAACTAAATCTACAGTAAGACAACTCAGTCACAAACTCTCTCTAAAGTAGCAGATGATCTTGTGTCTTGCCTAAATGCAGCCAGGTAGTCTGCATCACCCATGGGAGGTTCCAGTCCTCTAGTAAAGGCCATGTTCACATTGAAGCCTTCACCTGCTCCACTGCCCACCTACAGCACACACACACACACACACACACACACACACACACACACACACACACACACACACACACACACACACACACACACACACACACACACACACACACACACACACACACACACACACACACAGACAGACAGACAGACACTTACTTTGTGCAACAGGTGGGTGGGCAGGCAAAGAGACAGACCAGTGTTCCTTCTCACCTCGTCAGGTGCTCCACTGCCAGGGAAGAAGTTGCCATCATCGTAGCGATGCAGTGACAGGTAGAGAATATTGGGGTCTGCTGGGTGAACATCCTGGAAACATTGAAAAGGTACTGGTTAAGGCAACATTTTACACAGCAGGGTGTGGTGTGAGTAACAGCATATAATAACAGCAGCTGTCATCAAAAGGACATCAAATGATTTGGACTGAGTTTCACAGAGATGGAACAACCAACACCTGCACCAGGACTAACTGAATGACACTCAGAGACTGCAATACTGCCAGACAGTCAAGTCTGTACCTCAGCTGCAGACTCCTAGACATGACCGATGCTTTGTCATACCTTCTTAAAAATTACTTTGTCCCTTTTTTTTTTTCAAAAGAGAGACAGTGCCTGACCTAAATAGCTAATATTTTAAGCCATTTTCTTCCTCTCATAACAAGTACACTATACAGGTTGCTGACTGTTTTGGACCCAGTGGTGGGCACATATACTGTATGTATTTCTAGGTTTGAAAACATGAAAACACACAATGTAAATAAGATGTTCAACTGCCACCACAACAGCACTTAGGTGTGAATTCTCTGAATAGATGGTTATGTACCAAGCAAACCATTGCGCTGTATTTGGTACTCACCCAGTCCACGATGAGAATTTTACTGACATTGAGGGCCAGATGTACTAACGCTTTTGCGCCCACTTCAGGCGTATTTGTGTCGAAACGTGCGCGTAAAATCATGGCGAGGTATGTACAAACAGGCCGCAATGATGTAAAAGCGCAAACTGCATGTCGTGGGAGCTGAAAAGGGCAAATTGCGTTTTTCGTGTCATGCATATTTATTCATGGGAGGGTCGCGGGGAAAGTGGGAGTTTACCGTAAAGAGATGGGAGGGGAAGCGTAAAGAGCGCTTAATTATGTATTCCGCGGTATGTACAAAAACCGCCAGTGATAGCGCGCCTCTATTTTGCGGTGAAAATTCTCCGCCTCTTAAAAGCAGGTGTAAACCTGGAAGCGGGTTTCCTCACATATGCCTCCTGGTGAAATGACAGCAGTAATCCGAGCAAGACGAAGACATAGGCCAAGGAGACGAGCTGAAAGGAGTTTTGCCACAAGGATCACAGATTAAGCAGCCATGCAAGATTACAGTTACTGGAAGAAATCAAAGATGACATCGAATCTCCGACTCAGAGTTCACATTCCAGCAGTTGTTAAACTCCTCACTACATTACAAATATTGGCATCAGGATAATTTCAAACAGTCATAGCATCAGCAGTGGGAATATCGCAGTCTGCACTCAGCCGTATCATAGCACAAGTACAGTTTACGGTATAGTGGGCGGAGAAAGGCGCTAATTACGGATGACCTGCAGGTTTTTGTAAATATGGCGTAAACTATGGTATCATTGCGTTCGCTATCTGCGGGTGAGCCATGGCGCTGATAACGCTACGTTCGCAAATGTACGTACATCTGGCCCTGAGTCTCTGCTGCAACAGCCTGGCTGCTATGGCGACTGAGTTGAAAGTAGCGAGACGAGTGCTATTAACTTCCTGAAATCATCATATTTACAAGCTTGAGCAATATTATACTTAAATACAGTCATGACATTAAAGTATATCTGACATTAAGTTACAACACGTTAATGCATGTTGTGCTGAAATTAAATAGAAGCTTTAATATTTGCATATACTATATTACAAAAGTGGAATGCAAGTTGTCTAGAAGGACGAGGCTAATAAAGCCTGTTTAACAGAAGTGAGGGAGTAGGAAATGTCAGGAAATTGTATGTCCTGAAGGGAATTGAATTTGCCAGAATAATGAAGTTATGGAGAAATGTCTGATAAAGTTGTTATTCAGGCTAGAACAGAGGTCCGTTTCAGGTAGGAGGATTAGTGGAAACTCTGAGTTTGTTAAGCCTGAGATGAGGAAAACTCTGGGTTTTCTGTTTCAGAAAGAGAGGTAACTTAACCTCAGAGTCAGTTACTATGGTAACTGAGCCTATGAACCTAACCTGGTCAGGAGCAGGTTTTCTTCAAGAAACCTCGAGTTTCTTGAAGACTCCTCCCCATGGATGTATGAAGAGAATTAACGCTCCTCCCTCTGACACAGCGCTCTTCATTTCCTCATTTATTCATTCAGTCTGTATCAGGCGCATTTCAGCGCAGTTTGTTATATTGCGTGAATTAAAAAAAACATTGTTGATTTATTAACTGTTAGGCAGACTTGTTTTTTCTCAAAACATGGCATTTCCTTTTATCAACGATCCTGTTGATGAAGACGCTGTATGGCAGGGAGTTAAACATATGTCGGAAGATGATATTGACGCATTTCAATTTCCAGATAACTTCCTATTTGAGCAGTATGGTTTTTCTTCCCAGTCTATCAGTTATGTAAGCTACATAACCTTATCCGTACTCATATCACTAACGTCACCCATCATGGACATGCTGTACATCGTGGCACATTATTTGTGTTGCATTACAGTTGTCTCTACAACCTTGGTGATGCGGAGCATTTTAATAAAGCGCCGTCAGAAGAGATCGCTCTGAAACGTTGTATAACTGCTATACATCATCTTATGCTTTGTGTTTGGGCTTAATTAAATCCTGACAGTCTTTCAACCGATGTGCTGCATGACCATATATTTTGAAGATTTAATGCGTCAAATTTATAACAAAGTTTAAGCAGCGTCCACTTTGAGCATGAGTGTCCCGTATACGGGTCAGTGAAAGTAAAGAGTTTAAACATTTGTAGTGTTCCCTGGACACAAACCAGTCAGAGCCATTAAAAAGGAGTTCCACAGTATTGCAGGTGAATGATGTAAACCATTTGAAATAAGATTATGAATTATAATTCTGTTAATGATGGTACTGCAGCCTCAGAATGGGATTAGTAGCCTAGGACTTTTTCGCCCCCGCAGTATTGCAACTAAATTAAATAGATTTTCAGTAATATTAGTAATAATAGTAATAATAGTAATATAGTAATATTCTTCCTCAATTTTCCAAATGTACATACATAGGCGTGCTCTCCTCAGCGTGGTGTCCAGGAGGTCAAACAGCAAAACCATTCTGTCAGGGGAAACAAAAATCAATCTCATTATACATTTCCTTTCTCTTTGAGAGATTGAGAGGTCAGATGAGGATGACAACACAATTCAAAAGCATAATTAATTCATTCTCATGATCTTGCGTCTACGTACAATGTAAATCCGTCAATACCAAACCATAATCTTCTCACCACCATAATTCTTCAAAGAAAATGTCACAGTGCCTTAGTTCAATATTTAAAACTTCTCACAGGCAGAGAAATTCGTAATTGTGTGCATACGCAAACACAGAAACAGATGCTTACATCGGGTCAGTTAAGGGGAGCTTTGTCAAGGCCGGGGCCTGTGGGACTCCCAGCAACTGTTTTTGGGGCTCCCACTGCTTTGAGGGGACATTAGATAGATGTTCGGGCTGATGTAGAGCGAAGCAAGCTGGACTTATGATGTTCAGTCAGCTGCTGTGGATTAGCAGCCAGCCGAGATTTTATTGTAGAGACAACGGCCTCAGCTAGTTTGAAGACACTCGATTAAAGCGGGCTGCATAATACAATATGTACGTAGGTGTATGAGAGATGAGGGGAAGGTGGATTGCTTCTCCACCTTGCCCTGTCTAATGTTAAATGATAGGTTCAGCTAGCTAGCTTAACGTTAGCTCGGGGTGTATCTACGTGAAGCTTAGCGTAATTTCATGCAGGAAGACTTTACAATTTATTCCTAATTGTCTCTTACTACCTAATCAAGTGCCGGAACACCCACTTTCTTTTAGCCAATCAAAAGAGGCCTTCGTTTTCTCCGAGCCAATCACAGCTGGTCTTCCCTGTTTTAAACTGCTGCGTTTCTCTCTCCCTTCTGTCAGCTGTCATTCTATTTTAGATCGACCCTCCTCCTCCCCTCCACCTCCGGTCTCCAGCTCTCGTGGCTCCCTGGGCTTCCTTCCTCTTTTCGGCTGGCTCTTCGTTCAGGCTTCCTCACACCACCGCCAGTGTCTAGACTCCATCAGGGGGACGTCTTCGGCTCCGACCCCTTCTAATATATTATTGTATTAATATATTTGTGATGGAGTCTAATCTCCAAACACCATTCATGTCAAGTTATACTTGTGAATAAATTTTGCGTTTTTGCAACAAAGTCTCTACTGATTGAACTAATTATAATAGCAATTTGTACCAGCAGTACAGCGTTAGCTAAGCTTTACATTGATGTAACACATTAACTGTGATAACAAATGTACGGCAAAACACTAAATATACTTACATTTAAATGATTATTGCGCCGTGAGCGATGTCGCTCCAACTCCCACTCCTAGGTCCGCCATTGTTTTTTTCCGACTGTCCAATCAGGAGGGTCCGTCCTCTGCTAGATAGGCCCTACCTTTTCTGGTAGAAGTTAATGTCATTGTGTTTTTTGATTTGTTAAAGTGTTTTCGTATTTGCTGTTGTTTTTTTTGATTTGTTAAAGTGTTTTCCTACTTGTTGTTGTGTTTTTTGATTTGTTAAAGTGTTTTCATATTTGTGTTGTGTTTTTTGAATTTGTTAAAGTGTTTTCGTATTTGTTGTTGTGTTTTTTGATTTGTTAAAGTGTTTTCCTATTTTCTGTCGTGATTTGCACTTCAGGGCCACCGTACTTTTTACCTATTTTGTTACATTTGTCAGTACCCGATCCGTTCCGTCTGCCCGATCCGTTGCATAAGAAGCTCATGCTTTTATGACACTACCTGATCGGTTCTACGCTTGCGCGATTGCCGGTCCGTTCTGCGCATGTGCATAACTCTGCGCATGCGCAGAAGCTCATGCTTACAGCCAAGATTACAGCTATGTCGCGTTAGCATGCTACATAATAGTTAGCTGCTAGGAGTATGCTAACGTTAGATTGTAGTGGAACGAAGCAGCACTTTCTAACGTCAGAAATCTCAGATAAAGGCTTCTGAACCAAACACTACCCAATCGGACATGTTTCAGCAGGAATGAGACCAAGAATAGGGGAGAATTTAACAACAATGGCCGACAAGATGACATGTTTACTGCCGTTAACATGTAGCTACTATAGTGGTATACAGCAGTGGTGGCTGGAAGAGCTGTCATCTCGTCTTTGAAAGGACACTTTCGTACGTTCACACTTCGTTGCGTTATTAGTCAAGACCATATATATAATAGGTATATTAATAATTAATTAATGGTCTATGGTCAAGACGAAGTATTACTAGTAAAACTATCAACATAAACAACACAACAATGAATTCGCTAGCGGTTTTGTATCAGTGACAAGTCTTAATTTAAATATCTTTATAAAAAAAGAAAAATATGCTGCCAGTTGCCGTCAAGTGTTTTTTAACGCATGCGTGGTACAAATCACACAGGTTTTCAGCTAGGCAATTATGCGGATGCGCAGAACGGATCGGGCAGACGGAACGGATCGGGTACTGACAACATTAAAGGCTTTAGTTCAATGTTTTTTTTTAATCAGAATGTTATGTGATGGATCAGAACACAATAGTCTAAGTTGGTGAAGTGAAATGAGAAAAATATATACATAAAACTATTTTTTAGAAATAAAAAACTGAAAATTGGCATGTGCGTATGTATTTACTCCCTTTGTTATGAAGCCCATAAAAAAGCTCTGGGGTCTCATTTATAAATGTGGCGTATGCACAAAACGGGGCTGAAAATGTGCGTATGCCACTTCCCACGCAAAGGTTGTGATTTATAAAAAACAAACTTGACAGGAGAATGTGCGGTCCTCCACGCAAACTCTGACCCATGCGTATGCACATTTTGGAGACAATGGGAATTGGCAACGCAGATGGTGAGGTGGTGAACTCACGCAAATTTTTTCACTCCATATCATCCACGTTACCATGAAGATTAAATCCAGCAGTGCTATTTGCGCTTGTACTGAGTGACAATTGTTCCATAAACACTTTGCAAAATCCAACTCAAATCTTAAATAAATATGTTTAATCAGCGCTATCTCACCGTCACACAGTCCGCTACGGAGCGCAGGAGGAGGAGATGGCCCGACTGCATGGAACACAGGATAGCATTTAAATACCCTAGCATTAGATAACTGCAGAACACAGTGTAAATAACTAAATATCTGTCCTTAATTCTGTGGATATATCATCAAATGTCAAAGTCTGGAAATACAGCCAATCTCGCGCAATCATTACACTTGATGTCCTCATTATCAGTCCTAATTTTAATACTTTTCGTGACTAAACCTGCATGAAGAAAAGTGTGCTTGCCTATTAGACTTTTGTCTTCAAATTGTATCTCAGGGTGAGGGATACCACTAGTTGATGCTGTGATTTTGGCAAGGTGTTAACAATCACAATATGTTGTAAACATAAATACTGCAGCGACCCCCGTGTGTAATGCTGCATAATGGCAGTGCTGGCCCTGCAGGAAGACTACGCCAGTGGAAGAATCAGGAGAAAAGAAGACTTCAGGGACCATGACGATGACTGGCTAATATGCCGATTTAGATTCTCTAAAGCTGAGCTCTTGGATCTATGTACTGAATTGGGTCCAGTAGAAAGGGCAACACGCCGAAGCTGTGCCATCCCGGTCCAAATACAGGTCCTCGGCACTCTAGGGACAAGCAGCTGTTTCCAGAGGGAAATGTCAGACAGCTAAGTGTTTTATATAAAATATTATATCTATCATATCTTGAAGAGCTCATATACCTTATTGTCGCACTAGAGCATTGCGCTCCCAGAATGCCGAGTTACTTGTGGTTCCTAGGGTCTCTAAAAGTAGAATGGGAGCCAGAGCCTTTAGCTATCAGGCTCCTCTCCTGTGGAACCAGCTCCCAGTCTGGGTCCGGAGGGCAGACACCGTCACCACATTTAAGAGTAAACTTAAAACTCTCCTCTTCAATAAAGCTTATAGTTAGGGAGTGAGGAGTTGCAGCGTTCACCTAGACCGGCGGGGGAGGGTGTATAGCTGCAGACACGGCACCCCTTCTTTTCTCTGCTTCTCTTCATAGTCGTTAGATTCATCTACCATATAATCAATGATATAACCATATAACCTCTCCGGGAACCATCACCTTATCATGGTGGAGAGGTTTGGGTGTCCCTATGAACCTGAGGGCTGTGTTGTCTGGAGCTGTGCTCCTGGTAGGGTCTCCCATGGCAAAGTGGTCTCAGGTGAGGGGCCAGATGAAGAATGGTTCAAAAAACCCTATGAAAAAACAAGGAAGGGATAGAGAGACCCTGCCCGGAGGAAGCCCGGGGCCCCCATCTGGAGCCAGGCCCAGAGGGAGGGCTCGTCAGCGAGCGTCTGGTGGCCGGGTTTGCCACGGAGCCCGGCCAGGCACAGCCCGAAAAAGCTACGTGGCACCTATCTCTCCAGCCCATGGGCCCACCACCTGTGGGAGGAACCGCTGGGGTCGGGTGCGCTGCCACACGGGTGGCGGTGAAGGTCAGGGGTGTGAGGCGCCAGGCGGGTGTGGGGATACTCACAAGTCCCCGGCTGAGCGCCGCAACGTTGGAGTTTACCCCGGTGGACGAGAGGGTCGCCTCCCTACGCCTGCGGGTTGTTGGGGGGAAAACTCTGACTGTTGTTTGTGCATATGCACCAAACAAGAGTTCAGAGTATTCGGCCTTCTTGGAGACCTTGAATGGAGTCCTGTATGGGGCTCCGGAGGGGGACTCCATAGTTCTGCTGGGGGACTTCAACGCACATGTGATGTTATTGGACTTCTGTGCTAGTCATGGATTGTCTATAACAAACACCATGTTCGAACATAGGGATGCTCATAAGTGTACTTGGTACCAGAGCACCCTAGGCCGAAGGTCAATGATCGATTTTATAATCGTTTCATCTGATCTGAGGCCGTATGTTTTGGACACTCGGGTGAAGAGAGGGGCGGAGCTGTCAACTGATCACCATCTGGTGGTGAGTTGGGTCAGGGGGTGGGGGAAGACTCTGGACAGACCTGGTAAGCCCAAACGGGTGGTGCGGGTAAATTGGGAACGTCTGGAGGAAGCTCCTGTCCGACAGACCTTCAACTCACACCTCCGGCGGAGCTTTTCGTGCATCCCTGTGGAGGCTGGGGGCATTGAACCTGAGTGGACAATGCTCAAAGTTTCCATTGCTGAAGCTGCAGCAGGGAGCTGTGGTCTTAGGGTCTTAGGTGCCTCAAGGGGCGGTAACCCTCGAACACCGTGGTGGACACCGGTGGTCAGGGAAGCCGTCCGACTGAAGAAGGAGTCTTTCCGGGATATGTTATCCCAGAGGACTCCGGAGGCAGTTGCAAGGTACCGAAGGGCCCGAAGGACTGCAGCCTCTGCTGTGAAAGAGGCAAAGCAGCGGGTGTGGGAGAAGTTTGGAGAAGACATGGAGAAGGACTTTCGGTCGGCACCAAGGCGCTTCTGGAAAACCGTCCGCCACCTCAGAAGGGGGAAGCGGGGAACCATCCAAGCTGTGTACAGTAAGGGTGGGACGTTGTTGACCTCAACTGAGGAGGTAATAGGGTGGTGGAAGGAGCACTTTGAGGAACTCCTAAATCCAGCTGATGCGCCCTCTTTGTTAGAGGCAGAGCTGGAGGATGACGGGGGATTGTCGTCAATTTCCCTGGTGGAGGTCACTGAGGTAGTCAAACAACTCCAAAGTGGCAAAGCCCCACGGATTGATGAGATCTGTCTAGAAATGCTGAAAGCTCTGGGTGTGGAGGGGCTGTCTTGGTTGACACGCCTACTTAACATTGCGTGGAAGTCTGGGACAGTGCCAAAGGAGTGGCAGACCGGGGTGGTGGTTCCCCTGTTCAAAAAGGGGGACCAGAGGGTGTGTACCAATTACAGGGGTATCACACTTCTCAGCCTCCCTGGTAAAGTCTACTCCAAGGTGCTGGAAAGGAGGGTTCGGCCGATAGTCGAACCTCAGGTTGAAGAGGAACAATGCGGATTCCGTCCTGGTCGTGGAACAACGGATCAGCTCTTTACTCTAGCAAGGATCCTGGAGGGAGCCTGGGAGTATGCCCATCCAGTCTACATGTGTTTTGTGGATCTGGAGAAGGCATATGACCGGGTCCCCCGGGAGACTTTGTGGGAGGTGCTGCGGGAGTATGGGGTGAGGGGGTCCCTTCTCAGGGCCATCCAATCTCTGTATGACCAAAGCGAGAGTTGTGTCCGGGTTCTCGGCAGTAAGTCGGACACGTTCCAGGTGAGGGTTGGCCTCCGCCAGGGCTGCGCTTTGTCACCAATCCTGTTCGTAGTATTTATGGACAGGATATCGAGGCGTAGTCGTGGTAGGGAGGGGTTGCAGTTCGGTGGGCTGGGGATCTCATCGCTGCTCTTTGCAGATGATGTGGTCCTGATGGCATCATCGGCCTGTGACCTTCAGCACTCACTGGAACGGTTTGCAGCCGAGTGTGAAGCGGCTGGGATGAGGATAAGCACCTCTAAATCTGAGGCCATGGTTCTCAGCAGGAAACCGATGGAGTGCCTTCTCCAGGTAGGGAATGAGTCCTTACCCCAAGTGAAGGAGTTTAAGTACCTTGGGGTCTTGTTCGCAAGTGAGGGGACAATGGAGCGGGAGATTGGTCGGAGAATCGGCACAGTGGGGGTGGTTTTACATTCAGTTTATCGCACCGTTGTGACGAAAAGAGAGCTGAGCCAGAAGGCAAAGCTCTCGATCTACCGGTCAGTTTTCGTTCCTACCGTCACCTATGGTCATGAAGGTTGGGTCATGACCGAAAGAACGAGATCCAGGGTACAAGCGGCCGAAATGGGTTTCCTCAGGAGGGTGGCTGGCGTCTCCCTTAGAGATAGGGTGAGAAGCTCAGTCATCCGTGAGGAGCTCGGAGTAGAGCCGCTGCTCCTTCACGTCGAAAGGAGCCAGTTGAGGTGGTTCGGGCATCTGGTAAGGATGCCCCCTGGGCGCCTCCCTAGGGAGGTGTTCCAGGCACGTCCAGCTGGGAGGAGGCCTCGGGGAAGACCCAGGACTAGGTGGAGGGATTACATCTCCAACCTGGCCTGGGAACGCCTCGGGATCCCCCAGTCAGAGCTGGTTAATGTGGCTCGGGAAAGGGAAGTTTGGGGTCCCCTGCTGGACCTGCTCCCCCCGCGACCCGACCACGGATAAGCGGACGACGATGGATGGATGGATGGATAACCAAAGTAGAGGGAGGCAGGCCAGTACAGCCTGATCTGGTTGATCAGGCACCTCTCTTTAACCTGTCTCTCTTAGTTATGCTGTTTTAGTTTTAGACTGCCGGGGGACTTCCTTTGACACACTGAGCTTCTCTCTCCTCTCTCTTCCCATTTGTGTGCACCCATGTCCCAGAAATGCTTGTTACTAACCTAGCTCTGGGGAGTCTATTCCCCGGAGTCCTTATGTTTTTCCTTGGATTAGAGTGGCACCAAGATCATGGATGCAGCTGTCGCCGTGGTCCTGCTCCGAGTCCACACCCTGCTACTCTTTACGGTGCCCTGCAGTGTCCTGCTGCGTCCTGCTGCACCCTGCTATGCTCTGCTGTGCCATGCTACATCCTGTAACGTCCTGCCGTGCCCTGATATGAAATTAATTACTATGAATACTTTTTCTAGTCACTGATCTATTATCTTTTTTGTGACTGTTATTGCCACTGTTCATAACACCCCCAACCGGCTCCATCAGACACCGCCTACCGAGAGCCTGGGTCTGTCGAGGTTTCTTCCTAAAAGGGAGTTTTTCCTCGCCACTACATGCTTGCTCTTGAGGGAATTACTAGAATTGTTGGGTCTTTGTAAATTATAGAGTGTGGGCTAGACCTACTCTATTTGTAAAGTGTCGCGAGATAACTCTTGTTATGATTTGATACTATAAATAAAATTGAAAATTTAAATTATATATAATCTTCAACTTTATCAATAAGGCTTGTTTGTATATAATATATAGTTCTGTTAAATCTAGGTCTGGTATATCGAAGCTGTCCCCGAATGCCGTAATGCCTGCCATTTTGGACATCTGAGAAGTTTTTTGCTTTTCCCCCGCCAGTCATCATGATTAGAACAACTGCCAGGGTCATTAACATACTGATCAGCATTCAGGAGGTGCTTTGCATGGTCAAAAATGGGCGTGTACAGGGCGGGATAAGAGGCTGATTCATGTATGCACTCTTGTGGGTAATCTGTGATTTATAAAGGGAACATTGCTTGTAGATGTGCGTATGCACGGTTTTATAAATCAGAACAAGGACCTCTCCAAACAAGTAAGGGACAATGTTGTTGAGAAGTACAAGTCAGGGTTAGGTTATAAAAAATATCCAAATCTTTGATGATCCCCAGAAGCACCATCAAATCTATCATAACCAAATGGAAAGAACATGGCACAACAGTAAACCTGCCAAGAGATGGCCGCCCACCAAAACTTACGGACCGGGCAAGGAGGGCATTAATCAGAGAGGCAGCACAGAGACCTAAGGTAACCCTGGAGGAGCTGCAGAGTTCCACAGCAGATACTGGAGGTACATAGGACGACAATAAGTCGTACGCTCCATAGAGTTGGGCTTTATGGCAGAGTGGCCAGAAGAAAGCCATTACTTTCAACCTGGCCTGGGAACGCCTCGGGATCCCCCAGTCAGAGCTGGTTAATGTGGCTCGGGAAAGGGAAGTTTGGGGTCCCCTGCTGGACCTGCTCCCCCCGCGACCCGACCACGGATAAGCGGACGACGATGGATGGATGGATGGATAACCAAAGTAGAGGGAGGCAGGCCAGTACAGCCTGATCTGGTTGATCAGGCACCTCTCTTTAACCTGTCTCTCTTAGTTATGCTGTTTTAGTTTTAGACTGCCGGGGGACTTCCTTTGACACACTGAGCTTCTCTCTCCTCTCTCTTCCCATTTGTGTGCACCCATGTCCCAGAAATGCTTGTTACTAACCTAGCTCTGGGGAGTCTATTCCCCGGAGTCCTTATGTTTTTCCTTGGATTAGAGTGGCACCAAGATCATGGATGCAGCTGTCGCCGTGGTCCTGCTCCGAGTCCACACCCTGCTACTCTTTACGGTGCCCTGCAGTGTCCTGCTGCGTCCTGCTGCACCCTGCTATGCTCTGCTGTGCCATGCTACATCCTGTAACGTCCTGCCGTGCCCTGATATGAAATGAATTACTATGAATACTTTTTCTAGTCACTGATCTATTATCTTTTTTGTGACTGTTATTGCCACTGTTCATAACACCCCCAACCGGCTCCATCAGACACCGCCTACCGAGAGCCTGGGTCTGTCGAGGTTTCTTCCTAAAAGGGAGTTTTTCCTCGCCACTACATGCTTGCTCTTGAGGGAATTACTAGAATTGTTGGGTCTTTGTAAATTATAGAGTGTGGGCTAGACCTACTCTATTTGTAAAGTGTCGCGAGATAACTCTTGTTATGATTTGATACTATAAATAAAATTGAAAATTGAAATTATATATAATCTTCAACTTTATCAATACGGCTTGTTTGTATATAATATATAGTTCTGTTAAATTCAATTCAATTCAATTCAATTTTATTTATAGTATCAAATCATAACAGGAGTTATCTCAAGACACTTTACAGATAGAGTAGGTCTAGACCACACTATAATTTACAAAAAACCCAACAAGTCCCCCCAAGAGCAAGCACTAGTGCAACAGTGGCAAGGAAAAACTCCCTTTTAGGAAGAAACCTCGGACAGACCCAGGCTCTTGGTAGGAGGTGTCTGCTGGCCGTTGGGGTGCATCACAGTATAGTAAATAAACAGTGTTTAGAAAAAGTGGGTGTAGTAGTGCAGGGAGCAGCACGGCATAGCAGGGTATTTCTCAGCAGAACCACGGCAACAGCTGGAACCAAGATTTTGGTGCCATCCTAATCCCAGGATTTCATCCTGGGTGAAAAAGAAACAGAAAGACTCCGGGGAGCAAGCTCCCCAGAGCTAGGTTAGTAACAAGCATTTCTAGGACAGAGAAGCAGGTGGGCCGGGCTTGGCAGATACTACAACTCCTCACTCCCTAACCATAAGCTTTATCAAAGAGGAGAGTTTTAAGTTTACTCTTAAATGTGGTGACAGTATCTGCCTCCCGGACCCAGACTGGGAGCTGGTTCCACAGGAGTGGAGCCTGATAGCTAAAGGCTCTGGCTCCCATTCTACTTTTAGAGACTCTAGGAACCACTAGTAACTCAGCATTCTGGGAGCGCAGTGCTCTAGTGGGACAGTAAGGTACTATGAGCTCTTTGAGATACGATGGTGCTTGACCATTTAGAGCTTTGTAGGTCAGGAGGAGGATTTTAAATTCAATCCTGGATTTTACAGGGAGCCAATGCAGAGAAGCTAATACGGGAGTGATATGATCTCTTTTCTTAGTTCTTGTCAGTACACGAGCTGCAGCATTCTGGATCAGCTGGAGAGTCTTAAGTGACTTGTTTGAGCATCCTGATAGTAAGGAATTACAATAGTCCAGCCTGGAAGTAACGAAGGCATGGACTAGTTTTTCAGCATCATTCTGAGACAGGATGTTCCTTATTTTGGCAATGTTACGAAGATGAAAAAAGGCTGTTCTTGAGGTTTGTTTTAAGTGGGCATTAAAGGATATATCCTGGTCAAAAATAACTCCTAGATTTCTGACAGTAGTGCTGGAGGCCAGGGCAATACCATCCAAGGTAGCTATATCTTTGGATATTGAGGATCGGAGGTGTTTAGTACCCAGCACAATCACCTCAGTTTTGCTTGAGTTTAGCATCAGAAAGTTGTAGGTCGTCCATGATTTTATATCTGTAATACATGCTTGAAGTTTAGCTAATTGACTGATTTCATCTGGTTTGATTGATAAGTATAATTGGGTGTCATCTGCATAACAGTGAAAGTTTATTGAGTGTTTCCTAATAATATTACCTAGAGGAAGCATATATAAGGAGAATAGAATTGGTCCAAGCACTGAGCCTTGTGGAACGCCATGGTTAACTTTAGCGTACTTGGAGGATTTGTCATTAACATTAACAAATTGAGATCGATCAGAGAAATAGGACTTAAACCAGCTCAGTGCGATTCCTGTAATACCAGCTAAGTGTTCCAGTCTCTGTAACAGGATGGTATGGTCAATAGTGTCAAAGGCAGCACTAAGATCTAGTAAGACAAGTATGGAAACAAGTCCTTTGTCTGAAGCAATTAGAAGGTCGTTAGTAATTTTCACCAGTGCCGTCTCTGTGCTATGATGCTTTCTAAATCCTGACTGAAAGTCCTCAAATACACTATTGCTATGTAGGAAATCACATAACTGATTAGCAACTACCTTCTCAAGGATTTTGGAGAGGAAGGGAAGATTAGATATTGGTCTATAGTTAGCCAAGACCTCAGGATCGAGGGTGGGTTTTTTCAGAATAGGTTTAATCACAGCTACTTTAAATGACTGTGGTACATAACCTGTTAATAAGGACATATTAATCATATCTAATAATGAAATGTTAACCAGTGGTAGCGCTTCTTTAAGTAACCTCGTTGGGATGGGGTCTAAGAGACAGGTAGATGGCTTAGCTGAAGAGACTCTTAGCATTAATTGTTGAAGGTTTATAGGGTAAAAGCAGTCTAAGTATATGTCAGGTCTTGTTGTTCCTTCTAGCAGTCCTGCATTTGAAAGTGAACTGTTAGAAGTTGAGGGCAAGAGGTGATTAATTTTATCTCTAATTGTTATAATTTTATCATCAAAGAAGCTCATGAAGTCGTCACTACTCAGAGCTATAGGAATAGATGGCTCAGTAGAGCTGTGACTGTCTGTCAGCCTGGCTACAGTGCTGAAAAGAAACCTTGGGTTGTTCTTATTTTCTTCTATTATTGATGAGTAATAGTCTGATCTGGCATTTCTGAGGGCCTTCCTATAGGTTTTCAGACTGTCTTGCCAATCTAAACGAGATTCTTCCAGTTTGGTGGAACGCCATTTACTTTCCAGTTTTCGCGAGATTTGTTTTAGTTTGCGAGTTTGGGAGTTATACCAAGGTGCTAGTTTCCTTTGCTTCCTCGTCTTCTTTTTGAGGGGAGCAACAGAGTCTAAAGTCGTCCGTAGGCAGGCCGTAGCACTGTCTACAAAATTATCAATTTGGGAAGGACTGAAGTTAACAAAAAGGTCCTCTGTTATATTAAAGCATGACATTGAGTTAAATGCTGTTGGAATATCTTCCTTAAATTTAGCTATAGCACTGTCAGATAGGCATCTAGTGTAGAAGCTTTTATCTAATTTCATATAGTCGGGTAGTAAGAATTCAAAAGTTATTAAAAAATGGTCTGATAATAAACGATTCTGCGGAAATACAATTAAATCTTCAATTTCGATGCCGTATGCCAGCACAAGGTCGAGGGTGTGGTTAAAACAGTGAGTGGCCTTATGCACACTCTGACTGAAACCAATTGAATCTAATAGTGAGTTGAAAGCAATACTAAGGCTGTCGTTGTCAATGTCCATGTGAATATTAAAATCACCTACAATAAGTACTTTGTCTGATTTTAGGACTAAACATGATAAAAACTCTGAGAATTCAGATAAAAATTCTGAATACGGACCTGGAGCTCGGTAAACAACAACAAATATAATTGGCTGTACAGTTTTCCATGTTGGATGTTGAAGATTAAGAACTAGGCTTTCAAACGAGTTATAATTTAGTTTAGGTTTAGGATTAATTAACAGGCTTGAATCAAATATCGCTGCAACTCCCCCTCCTCGGCCTGATCCTCTAGGAATTTGAGTATTATTATGGCTGGGAGGAGTGGCTTCATTTAAACTAACATATTCTTCATTGCACAGCCAGGTTTCGGTAAGACAGAATAGATCAATTTGATTATCTGATATCAATTCATTTATTAATACTGCTTTAGAAGACAAAGATCTAATATTTAATAGTCCACATCTGATTTTCCTATTCTGTTCCATCATTGCAGATGTTGTTTTAATTCCAATTAGGTTGTTAAGTATAGCTCCTCTTTTGTTAACCTTTGATTTAACCGATCTAAGTCGGGGGACAAACACCGTGGTTATTAGGCTATGAGAGGGCGGCTGCTCTAACGGAGGCACAGAGGAGCACGTTGCACTGCACCTCTGATTACTGATGTCTAACTTGGGTTGTCATGGTTTACGACCGCTAATAAACTCGGTCAGATTTTTAGATATGAGAGCGGCTCCATCCCAAGTGGGATGAATGCCATCCCTCTTAATCAGACTAGGCTTTCCCCAGAACGCCTTCCAGTTATCTATGTAGCCCACATCATTAGCTGGGCACCATTCCTTCAACCAGCGGTTGAAGGATGACATGCGGCTGTATTTTTCATCGCTGATCAGGTTTGGCAGGGGTCCAGAGAAAACTACTGAGTCCGACATAGTCTTTGCATATGCACAAAGTGACTCAACATTAATTTTAGTGATCTCCGATTTACATAATCGGGTATCATTGCCACCTACGTGGAGTATGATCTTACTGTATTTACTGTTATTTTTATTTTTATTTTTAGCCAGCAGTTTTAGATTAGATTCTATATCGCCCGCTCTGGCCCCAGGGACGCACACGACCGCGGCCTCTGGAGCCGACATCCTAACGTTTCTCAGTATAGAACTGCCAATAACCAGAATTGGCTTCTCAGCGGTTGTATCACTGAGTGGGGAGAACCGGTTAGAAAGTTGAGGATGCCCCGATTTGGAGTGACCACTGCTATGTGCACCCCCCGGATTACAGTTAGTGCTATGCTTCCTTCGGACAGTCACCCACCCGCCCGACTGCTTTGGGTCTGCCGGCGGACTGCTAGCAGAAGCTACATGTTGCCCCGCACCAGCTACGCTAAGCTGGCTAGCTACGGAAACATACGACTTTGATTCCATAGTGTGGAGCCGTGCTTCAAACTCACTAAGCCTCGCCTCCAGAACAGCGAATAAACTACATTTATTACAAGTGTCATTATCACTGAAGGAGGCAGATGAATAGCTGAACATTTGACACACAGAGCAAGAGAGAGCAGGAGATGGAGAGGAATTGGCCATTGCTAATGGCTAAGCTAAAGTAGCTAACAGCGTTTTAATCGTGAGATCAGCGAGGCAGTCGCTGTAAGGGAAGATAGCTACAGATACGTGCTTGAGTGCAACTGGTGTAGTCCAAATGCAATTTGAGAAAAATACCCGTTAGATTAAACAGATGCTATGCTTATGCCCCGTTGATGCGGGCTCTAAGCAAGCAAGTGTAGGCCTAGCTAGCCAGTTTAAATGCAATCCAGGCAAATAACCGCTAAATTAAACAAATTGAGTTTAGCTATGCTTATGCCCCGTTGATGCGGGCTCTAAGCAAGCATGGTTTGTTTTAAATTAATGTAATCCAGGCAAATAGCCGCTAAATTAGACAATAAAGCAGAGTTGAGTAGCTAAGTTTTGTTTGAGCAGCAAACAAGCGACCATAGCACAACACGGAAACACCGGAAATGAGGCAATACGCTTACCGTCAACGTCAGCACCCACGTCAGCGATGAGTCAGATGAGCCAGACTTTCAAACAGACACAGTCAGCCTCCATTCAGGCTCCATCATTTTCATTGTATTTGGGGTGTTCTATTCAATTTTGAAGAAAAGAAAATGTTTAAATTGTATCAAAACAGTGTCCGTCCGTCTAAATCTAGGTCTGGTATATCGAAGCTGTCCCCGAATGCCGTAATGCCTGCCATTTTGGACATCTGAGAAGTTTTTTGCTTTTCCCCCGCCAGTCATCATGATTAGAACAACTGCCAGGGTCATTAACATACTGATCAGCATTCAGGAGGTGCTTTGCATGGTCAAAAATGGGCGTGTACAGGGCGGGATAAGAGGCTGATTCATGTATGCACTCTTGTGGGTAATCTGTGATTTATAAAGGGAACATTGCTTGTAGATGTGCGTATGCACGGTTTTATAAATCAGAACAAGGACCTCTCCAAACAAGTAAGGGACAATGTTGTTGAGAAGTACAAGTCAGGGTTAGGTTATAAAAAATATCCAAATCTGTGATGATCCCCAGAAGCACCATCAAATCTATCATAACCAAATGGAAAGAACATGGCACAACAGTAAACCTGCCAAGAGATGGCCGCCCACCAAAACTTACGGACCGGGCAAGGAGGGCATTAATCAGAGAGGCAGCACAGAGACTTAAGGTAACCCTGGAGGAGCTGCAGAGTTCCACAGCAGATACTGGAGGTACATAGGACGACAATAAGTCGTACGCTCCATAGAGTTGGGCTTTATGGCAGAGTGGCCAGAAGAAAGCCATTACTTTCAGCAAAAAACAAAATGGCATGTTTTGAGTTCGCGAAAAGGCATGTGGGAGACTCCCAAAATGTATGGAGGAAGGTGCTCTGGTCTGATGAGACTAAAATTTAACTTTTTGGACATCAAAGAAAACGCTATGTCTGGCACAAACCCAACACATCACCCAAAGAACACCATCCCATCAGTGAAATATGATGGTGGCAGTATCATGCTGTGGGGATGTTTTTCAGCAGCCGAGACTAGGAAACTGGTCAGAGTTGAGGGAAAGATGGATGGTGCTAAATACAAGGATATTCTTGAGCAAAACCTGTACCACTCTGTTCGTGATTTGAGGCTAGGACGGAGGTTCACCTTCCAGCAGGACAATTACCCCAAACACACTGCTAAAGCAACACTTGAGTGGTTTAAGGGGAAACATGTAAATGTGTTGGAATGGCAGAGAGTATAGGGGTATACTTTATGTCACTTAGGAATGTGAGTTTGATTGATGGGTTGAGGTCAAAGGTCACGAGCTGTCAAAAATGGGCGGTAAAACGTGATGGATGGTCACAGGTGTATGATGCAATGTATGATGCAATGTCTGATGCAATGTATGATGCAATCAGTGACGGACAGCTGCACGTGTGTGTGTGTGTGTGTGTGTGTGTGTGTGTGTGTGTGTGTTGTAATCAATGAGGCCCACCACGTTGTGCCCGTCTTGGTCTTGTGAGCAAATGGGATGCTCACTGGCAAAGGGTTTATTTAGAATTATATATTTACTTACCACCTTCCCTTGGATAAGGTTGACTTCCCCCTTTCGTGCCTAGGGATACTTTGTGCCATTAAAAGTTGCAGACCCCATAAAGCAGCACTGTGTATAAACAAAGAAGCAATCATAATCACATAAAAATGTAAAGTCAATGCGAGGAATGTTTTAACGCTCAGCAGCAGATCAGCAGAATCAGGGCTAAATCAATTAGCGGAAGAAAGTTTCTTTTACTAGATCTGCTTTAAGATCTTTTACAATTACTTTCAATTATTAGCATGTATGGTAAAGCAGGAAATGTTTACCCCAGCCTGTACTCACACTCATAATCTGTACATGTGCGCTGTGAGCTGACTGACTCTAAGGGCCCCTCAATGCACGGCTACCTTGTTATGTATGTTGGAGAGGGAGGAGACCTGTTGGTCAGTGTGGGTGTGTGTGGGTGTGTGTGTGTGTGTGTGTGTGTGTGTTCGTGTGTGTGTGTGTGTGTGTGTGTGTGTTCGTGTGTGGGGGGATCCCATGTATGTGGGGCAGCTGTCGCACAGGCCGTTGCCTGTGTCCCAACAGAAAGTGCAGGGTCAGTAATAATTCAATCAGTTTTTCTTCAGAAAATGATTTAAAGAAGACATCGGCGCCAGTAGTCTGACGCGGGTAAAGGAGTCCCAAACAACAAATGCACCCATTCCATTGAGTCCCGCAACTGCTGCTAAAAATCAAGGTAGTCAAAGTGCTAATTGGTGCACCATGAAGTCAAAAAGTTCTTCGTCGACAACTTTCACCGCCTGATGAAAAGACTCATCACACCTCGTTTTATTCCAGCTATTCAACGGCTGTTACTCGCCCGAAACATCAAGACCGAGGATTTCAGAGTCCGGGTAGTAGCAGAGACATTATTACACGAACTGAAAGTAGTTAAGAAAATCTATGACACAATAACAGACATGTACGAGAATTTGATAGGCCAAGATGCAGTGAAAATTTTCCAACTGCGTCTGGTCACCGAGTGTTACGGGGCGCATCTCTGAACTTGTGTAAAGAAAAAAAGTTTTTACTAGACTTGTGTAAAGAAAAAAAAAAAAAAAAAAGTTTGTACTAGACTTGTGTGAAGAAAAAATATAACCATGTATTTTACTAGACTTGTGTAAAGAAAAAAAAGTTTTTATGTGTGAAGATAAAAAAAAGTTTTTATGTGTGAAGAAAAAAAAAAAAGTTTTTATGTGTGAAGAAACAAGAAATGTTTTGGTGTGAAGATAAAAAAAAGTTTGTACTAGACTTGTGTAAAGAAAAAAAAATGTAACCACGTATTTTACTTTAGAAAAAATGTTTTGGTGTGAAGAAACAAAAAATGTAACCATGTATTTTACTTGACTTCTATGAAGATAAAAAAGTTTGTACTAGACGTGTGTAAAGAAAAAAAAAAAAAGTTTTTACTAGACTTGTGTGAAGAAAAAAAAGTTTTTATGTGTGAAGAAAAAAAAAAGTTTTTATGTGTAAAGAAAAAAAAAAAATGTAACCATGTATTTTACTTTAGAAAAAATGTTTTGGTGTGAAGAAACAAAAAATGTAACCATGTATTTTACTTGACTTCTATGAAGATAAAAAAGTTTGTACTAGACTTGTGTAAAGATACAGTTTGATGAAGTTTACTTGTGCGCATTGAAAATAAAAGAATTAAAAAAAAATGAATAAAGACTCATTCTTGCACGTGTGTTGTGTTAAAGTACGTTACACTACTCAGAGGAAGGATGGAGAAACGGGTGATGGAACGTCTGTATTACGACCCTCTACATCCAGCTAGCTTTGGTGGAGTAAAACGACTCCATCAGGGTGTGCAGGATGAAACTGGTAAAAAAGTCAGTGTTGAGAAAGTTAAAGATTTTTTATCCGAACAAGACGCTTACACATTGCATAAACCAGCACGCGTACATTTCAAGAGAAACAGAGTGTTTGTTACTAAACCTTTAAATCAATTTCAAGCAGACCTCTGCGACATGCAGGCTTTGGCGGAGCATAATGGCGGGTTTAATTATTTACTGACGGTCATTGATATATTTTCTAAAAAAGCATACGTGCGACCCCTGAAGAGGAAGACTGCGGCTGAGGTAGTAAAAGCGTTTGAAACTGTGTTTCAAGAGAGTTTAACACCAGTAAAGCTACAAACCGACGCTGGTAAAGAGTTTTTCAACAAGAAATTTGCGGCTCTCATGAAGAAATACGGCATCATTCATTTTAGAACGGCTAGTGACTTAAAGGCATCGGTCATCGAGAGATTTAACCGTACCCTGAAATCACGTATGTTTAAATATTTTACGGCAAGCAACACCCGTCGTTACTTGGACGTCTTACAAGACCTGGTGGATAGTTATAACAACAGTTACCACAGTTCTATTAAAATGACTCCGGCGGCCGTCACATCGGAGAACGCCAGCCAGGTGTTTCGCAATCTGTACGGTACCTTCTCTACGCGTCATGGTAAAAAAATAAAGATGATGTTTAAGAAAGGGGATCTGGTACGTTTATCCAAGGTGAGAGGCGTGTTTGATAAAAAATACGAACAGAGTTTTACGGACGAAGTCTTTACAGTCATGGAACGTATTCCACGTACACCCCCTGTATACAAATTAGCCGACTATGATGGGGAAGTGATCGAAGGTTCGTTTTACGAAGCAGAGATGCAAAAAGTAAAACTGGCCTCAAACAAAATGTTCCAAGTGGAGAAAATCTTAAAACGCCGTACCGTCAAGGGTGAAAAACAAGTTTTTGTACAATGGCGGAACTGGCCCGAAAAGTTCAACAGCTGGGTTAAATTGACCGAGGTGATTGCGCTATAAAATGTAAACGCATTTTTACCCACCATCACTCGAGCTTTAAAAGAGAAACATGGAACACACTAATGCGGAGGGCTTTTACGTGACCCTGCCTTCCAACGCCAGTAAAGAAGTATTTAAAAATAATACTAGCAGTTGTTACACAATCGATTTGGCTAAACCGATCGAACTGAGTGGTGAATGGGTGGTCGGTCTATGCGAAATCATCTACCCACGTACATGGTATAATTTACCCACCGAAGCCAGCTATTTTGAGTTGAACCGAACGACGGAAGAAACTCAACCATCGGGTGAACCACAACCGCTGGTGATTGTGAGATTCAACCGAGGAGCTTACTATAATCGACCCAAGGATCTCCTAGAATACCTGATCCCCGCTGTCAAAAAGCATGACCCCTCCTTTGACGCTTCATTCAACAATGCGACCAAATGCATCGATTTCAAAGGCGAGGGACAGTTCAAAATACGAACCTATCCCCCGTTGGCTTACATGTTAGGATTAAAACCCGCTGAATGGTGGACTATCTCCAAACGCCAGTCTACCTATCCCTGTGATTTGAATGCGGGCATTTATAACCTCTATGTATACACAGACATTATTCAGTATCAAGCGGTCGGTGACAGTTACTCACCTCTCCTCGGCGTGGTGAATGTGAAAGGTGATTTTGGAGACGTATCTAGCATCAGGTACAATACGATACATTATATACCGCTGTCTACAAATTACATCAAAAGTGTAAGAATTGAGATTAAGACAGATCGCAACCGACACATCAACTTTGTTTTTGGAAAGACCATTGTAAAACTACACTTTAAACCCCTCCAACGTTTCTTGTGAGGTAAGATGTTACATTTCAAAGAAGACCCCCGGCGTTTTGTTGCATACTATGAAGGTCAAGTAGGCGGAGCTTTACCTGGTTTTTATGGAGCGCCCGTGATGTATGGAAGGGGCATAGGCTCTATTTTTTCGAAATTGTTCCGCTTCGTAGCCCCCCTGCTGAAAAAAGGTTTTGCTGTGGCAAAACCGCACCTCAAAACAGCCGCTACAAATATTGCTGCAGATGCGGTCAAAGGAGTAATGGGAAAACTGACGGAGAATAAGCAACAAGAAGGTTCGGGCGGTATTTTGGTCTTGTCACGTAGAGCGCGAAAACGGCCTCCGGGTGAACGTATCGTTTCCTCAGCGTTTAAAAAACGTGCGACGGTCAAGAAGAGTAAATCAGTCAAGAGACGAGGGCGTAAGAGGAGGAAGTCTACTCAGAGCTCTGACATATTTTAACACAATGGCTCTTTTACATCAGAAATCTGCAGAGTGTACACTGGCCGAGTTGGACCTCTTCTCAGCTCCCATGACTCAGCTATCTGTAGAGGATAAAAAATATCAGGAATATCAACCTCTCTCAGCGCTAGGCGATAACACTCCGATTGAATTTTTTATACCCGGAGACGGCTCACAGTACCTGGACCTGAATGACACCCTGCTCCATCTGCGTGTTAAAATCACAGAGAGGGATGGGTCAGACATCCCTGCAGACGCCGGTGTGGCTCTCATAAATTATCCTCTAAATACAATTTTTAGCCAATGCGACGTTATTCTGGGCGATAGGTTAATTTCACAATCCAGCGCCACTCACCCTTACAGAGCGGTGATAGAGACCTTACTCAACTTTTCTGAGGACACCTTGAAAAGTCAATTTAGCGCCGGTCTGTTTTACAAAGACACGCCCGGCTCTATGGACTCTATTGTAGTGACTAATGGCCCAAACAGAGGATTAGTCCAGAGGGCAAAATTCAGTGCAGAATCCAGGGAGGTGGAGTTACTAGGACCCCTCCACAGCGACATATTTTTCTGCGAAAGATTGATGCTGAATAATGTAGACCTGCGAGTTAAACTGATCCGCAACAGCGATGCTTTCTGCCTTATGGGAGCTCATGACTCAGAGTTCACCCTGAAGATAGTATCAGCCTCCCTGTTTGTTAAAAAAGTTACCGTCGCTCCGGCCGTACGCCTGGGTCACGCCGCTGCCCTGATGAAAGGAAACGCTCTTTATCCACTCTCTCGCGTTAGTGTCAAAACCTATTCGATCCCTGAGAATTCCAGAATATGTAACCAGGAAAACCTCTTTCTGGGCGCTATGCCTCGTTATATAGCCTTAGCCATGGTTCATCACGATGCTTATGTCGGGCGCAGGAATTTTTCGCCATTTAATTTCAGACACTACGACGTGGAATATTTGGCTTTGTGTCAGGACGGAAAACAAATTCCAAGCAAAGCCTATCAGCCAACGTTCACTACCGGAAATTCAGTCCGGGAATTTTACAATATATATTTGCGGCCACAGGCCGTCATCTAAAGGATCTCCCTCTGGCCATAGACCGTCAGGATTTTAACAACGGTTATTCTTTGTTTGTTTTCAATCTTGGTTCGACCGAAGACAGTGACGCTCTCTCCCCCATTTCCAACGGGAATTTGAGGTTAGAAATGCGTTTCCGAACGCCGTTACCACACACGTGCAGTCTAATAGTGTACGCGTGTTATGATTCGATTTTGGAAATCAATGCTAAAAGACAGGTGCTGGTGGACTATTATTAAAAAAAAAGATGGATAACCATCGGCTGGAACGACTGTTGCATCATCTTGTTGGTAATTTATTTCACGGCGTGTGGGCTTCTGATCAACTAGCCTCGCTGAGTCATACCTACCCCCTACCAGCCTACTTTATCGTCAACACCCATCCTGCTCACAGACCCGGAGAACACTGGCTGGGCCTGACGCTGGAAGAGGATGGCGGCGCTACATTTTTCGATTCTTACGGCTTCCCGCCCGATTTTGAGCTCTACCCCTCTAGCATTAGACAGTTTCTGGAAAAACGTTCAAAAAATATACAATATCATGACCTGCAACTTCAGCACACTCTGTCTACCGTTTGTGGACAACATTGTGTTTTTTACCTCTGCCACCGTGCATGCGGATTATCATTTAAAGATCTGTTGACGCTGTATCACGATGATGTACGTAAAAATGACCGCATGGTGGCTAATTTTGTGAATAAATATCAAAGGTGCGTCAACCATAACCACTCAGACTCTTTTCACCATACTGCATGCTCTTTAGACATGTTTAGAGATTGTTACAACTTGTAAGGTGCAGTAAGAAAGACTCTGTAATCATAAACTCGTTTTAACCATGTTTATTGTATAAAAAAACAATAAAAGACATTTTAATGAAAAATGACAACGTATTGTGCCGTTAATCCAAGGTTGCCCATCTCGGTGATAATACGACCCTTTTTCTTCTTTTCTCCGGCGGTGTTGACCATCTCGGGGATAATATGAATCCTTTTTTCGGCGGTAATGTTTCTTCATCTCCCGTCATTTTAAGCCGACTGTACTGATCGCGTGCTTGTGGATTTTTAATCATGGATACGGGAATGTTTAAACCGTCCAACGTATTTAAGAAGCTATTCCAGCCTTTAGGCACAGTCGGGTTTTTCCTTTTGGTAGGCATTGTGAGGCTTTTTAGCAAATCCAGCATATGTGACCCCTGAACCACGTGGCCCCTATATATGAACTCGCCACGCGACGTCCAACCCACATCGCTTGCGTCTAATTTCTGTAAAATGTAGAGGGCGTTTTTACGATCGCGTGGGGGTAGGTTCTTTATCACCTCGGTCGCGGCGTCATCCAATACTGTATGGGGACTAGCATTCGTATCATTCGTATCATTTGCGGTGGTCGGTGGTGTTGCTGCAGGCTGCTCAGATTCTAAGGTAACCTGTTTGTTACCCTGTTTAAGCAAAGTAAGATATCTTAGTAATAAAGTTTCGTATCTTTTAGCTTTTTCATACGAATTCAATCCCGGATCGTTAAGTATCGCATGCATTTTTTCGTTTAAATCGTCTTCGGGCGTCTGTCTGATGGTCGGTTCTGCGGTTCTAGTCATTTTGCTCAACTGTTGCGGCGAGATCAGGTACATTTTCACGGCAGACTTCAGAGCCATTTTTCTTAAATCTTTCAATCTCTTAGCTTTTTGGAAGCAGTCCGCCAATCAAATTTCCTAATATTGGGACGGCTGCTGCCAGCATGGCAGGATAAAACCACCCGTCTGTTTTTTCAGAGCCTGGTGTTTACGCTTTAAACTGGTTTTTTTATCGGCCAGCAGTCTGATAATCTTCTTTTGACGTTTCAGCTGTTTGTATTGAGAAGCTGATACCGGTAAATTCCCTTTCAGCAGATTAAGAGCCACCTCACACAAGGCTTGGAGAAAATCAGCCGAGCAGTGTTTCAAAATGTCTTTACGTTTTGAAGGTGTAGCGTGGTACAGCGCTTTAAGCATCATCGCATTTCGTTTTATACGCGCTGACATGGCGATCTACTTTGTTTTAGGTATATAAACCGTCGATGGCTGGTGGGGGAGTAATCCGGTACGCACTCTATAACGTTCTGGACACATTGTCGTGAGGTCAATGATTATATACCCATGCGGATATTTTGTAGCATCTTCAAAACTTTCCAGGAAAAACTGTTTTTGCGACGGAAATATCTGCTGGGCGAGAATCGCGGTTTGTAGCCGGTCTCTGGGATTTTTAAATAGTACCAGATAATTGCTATTTAAACTGATCGTACGACTGTATTTACCTTTGTGAAACACATTCTGCGTCAGCATCATGACGCTCATGTTTCGATGGTGTCTGTATTGCGTAAAGATTTTCACCACCTCTGGGTGGTCTGCCGCTTGGAATATGACATCATCCAGTATGACTAGATGAGACTTTTCTGGCGGAAACATTTCAGTATCTTCGAAAGATTCAGGCAGACCCTCGATGAAATTAATGTTTTTATCCATTCTTTTTATTTCATCGTACATCGGCTGGTAACTGGTATAAATCCAGACAATGTTTTGAGGCACCACGTCCATCACCCGTTCGCGATTTTCCAGTACAGATTTCAGAAAATAAGTCTTCCCACAGCCACTAGGCCCAACTATCAGACATGAAAATGGCGTTTTTAACCGCGGATCAAAATCAATTGACTCCATCATTAGTAACCAAAAGGTAACGTAGTTCCGTCGGGATAAAGCCTTCTCTTGTCATATACAACTCTAAACTTTTTCTGGAATGTCACGTTTTTCAGCAGAAATCCTTTTTTATCGCGTTTAATAGACCGCTGAGGTGTCTCGATGTTCATTTCTCTAGACCCCCCGAGGTAACCTTTCACCAGCTGTGACACGCTGTCAAAGTTTAGCTGTTTGCAGCACTCGCTTGTTTGAGTAATACCTTTAACTTTCATAACAACTTTTTTCAGTTTTTTTGTCGTGTAAGCATAGCTTTTTGGCCCCGCTGCTACAAAATCCTGTATAGTGTCACCATTTAGCTCGTCCGAAAGGTCACCCAGATAATTACCCAGTTCCAGAGGCTCGTCGCCCTCTTTTGACACATAGATCAGACTGTCTGTATCTATATAGAGCACATTTTGTTGCAACCTTTCTAGATAACTGTACAACTGTAATCTACCGTAAGCGGTCGTAAACGCCGCAATGAAAACATTACTGGTTCGACCCGGCGGGATTACACAGCGATCATTGTAGGTCCACTGAATGAGTGCTATCTCAGCCTCGTTGCAGTTTGTTGGTATGAAAGACACGTGTTTTAGATTATATTGACCTGAAAACACTAAACTGAAAAAGTGCTCAGGCTGCGTGACTAATGTTGTTTGAACTAAGTTGCTTCTCTGGCCAAATTTACCCCAAAAGCTATTAAGGCATGTTTTTGACAGTTGGCGTTTGGCTGGATTTGACTCAATTTTTTCAGGGTTTAAACGGATGCCTTGATTGTGTTCATAATCATCGATGTACTTCTGCTTACTAGCGTCGTCCGTGACGTCTGCTGGAAAGCCTGACGCTTCCTGCTTTCCTTTTAAAAAGGTGTGTATGTACTGTACAAAGAGATTGTCGCTCTGTGCCTCAAAATGCCACACTTCAGTGACTCTACCAAGCGTGTAACCCTTCTCTAGTGCTTTGTTTAACTCAACAGTCGCCCAGACACCGGTCAAAGCACGAGCCTCGGCGTCATGGTTACATGAGCCGTTCTGATTATTGATTGTAGCGCATGTGCGGCAGAGTGTAAACACCAGTTTACCTTGAGCTGTTTTATACGGCAAAACAGGGAAATACAGGCTCCGTGGTGGGTACACCACTGCTCTGACAAAACCAAAGTAGTTTTGGATTTCCTCAAAATCCTTACGGATGATAACCGGATGACCTAAAGGATAAGAGCAGGTGGCATTGACATGGGGGTACAAGGAAGTTACATCAACGTAACGCACAGTTTCACCAGGACCTGCTGTGTACCGTAGACGCATAGCGCTGGTTCTACCGCCGTAAAGGGCAGCCCGTGGGGTGAGAGGTTCTGGAAAATCAAATTTCTTCATAAACGCTTTAACCCCCGGGTGTGTTTTTTTCATTTCGGCCCAAACGTGCTCTCTCATCACAATGGTACGGAGGCCATGAACAGCTCTTAACTGCTGCAACTTTGCTTCGCTAGATGCATGCATCTCTTCAAAGGGGATTCCTGTCATAGGACAGATATCGTGAGGCCTGAAGCAGGTAGGGCAGCCGTGGAAAAAGCATCCCTGAAACTCCCAGGCATGCTGAACCCCGTCTATGATGGCATATCCGTCCAGAAAGTACGACCCCACCTGTTTTTCCCCGCCATTTAGAGCATGTTGAATGAACACTTTTTTCGAATGCGTTAACCATTCGAGCCACTGAATAGCCGCGCACGAGAACTTTTTAAATTGCCTTCTGTAATCATCAGGCGCTGGGATTCCTAGGGTGTTTTCAAGCAGGAAATTTGTCTGGAAAACCTTCATACAAGCGGAGGATATCGTAAGGCAGCTAAAAGGGTCCACCCGTGTATCACTGATAAATTGGTCTCGGAATTTCACGCACCCCTCAGCAAGAATGTCAACATCGTTTTTACAATAGTACAGGGCCTCTTTTTGAAAGTCAAAAACACCCTGAGAGGCCTCTCTGTACCATCTGTAAAACTCCTCCTGTGCCGGGGCCGTCATGCTTTTTACCCCATAAGCCGAAGGTGCCGGGTATGGACCACTGTAGTGCAAATGCTTATACGACGCAAAATAATGGGGAAAAAACCCTTTGGATTTGTCCGAGTAACCCAGAGCCTTCGGCATTGCGGCGAGTTTCATGGTAAGGAAAGATAGTGAGTCGATGAAGCGCAACTGATAATCGTTGTCATTCAGACATATGATTTTAGACCCCTGCATAAAGAGCCTAGGCGTCATTCCTTGCTTAACCATACTTTTTAGAATCAGGTAACTGTCAAATCCTTTTGCATTGTGCGCTATAAATGTAGCGTTACGGTAGCGTGGTTTCCTGAACTTTGCGATAAATTTCTCAACGCAGTCTGTACCGTAGCTACACCATTCTTCACCCAGTAAAGATTTTGTACACACTAGGTAGGCGTGATGTTGACCGGCGGCGTTGGTGAATGTTTCAAAGTCGTAAAAAATGACATTCTGCGTGTGTTCTTCCTCAACCTTAAGTGGTTGTATGTAACACTGGTGGGGTTCTGCGTCATTTGTTTTGACGCCGCAAACTCTACATTTTTCACGCGGGCATTTGTGCTCTGTGCCGGTGGGTAAAAATGCGTTTACATTTTATAGCGCAATCACCTCGGTCAATTTAACCCAGCTGTTGAACTTTTCGGGCCAGTTCCGCCATTGTACAAAAACTTGTTTTTCACCCTTGACGGTACGGCGTTTTAAGATTTTCTCCACTTGGAACATTTTGTTTGAGGCCAGTTTTACTTTTTGCATCTCTGCTTCGTAAAACGAACCTTCGATCACTTCCCCATCATAGTCGGCTAATTTGTATACAGGGGGTGTACGTGGAATACGTTCCATGACTGTAAAGACTTCGTCCGTAAAACTCTGTTCGTATTTTTTATCAAACACGCCTCTCACCTTGGATAAACGTACCAGATCCCCTTTCTTAAACATCATCTTTATTTTTTTACCATGACGCGTAGAGAAGGTACCGTACAGATTGCGAAACACCTGGCTGGCGTTCTCCGATGTGACGGCCGCCGGAGTCATTTTAATAGAACTGTGGTAACTGTTGTTATAACTATCCACCAGGTCTTGTAAGACGTCCAAGTAACGACGGGTGTTGCTTGCCGTAAAATATTTAAACATACGTGATTTCAGGGTACGGTTAAATCTCTCGATGACCGATGCCTTTAAGTCACTAGCCGTTCTAAAATGAATGATGCCGTATTTCTTCATGAGAGCCGCAAATTTCTTGTTGAAAAACTCTTTACCAGCGTCGGTTTGTAGCTTTACTGGTGTTAAACTCTCTTGAAACACAGTTTCAAACGCTTTTACTACCTCAGCCGCAGTCTTCCTCTTCAGGGGTCGCACGTATGCTTTTTTAGAAAATATATCAATGACCGTCAGTAAATAATTAAACCCGCCATTATGCTCCGCCAAAGCCTGCATGTCGCAGAGGTCTGCTTGAAATTGATTTAAAGGTTTAGTAACAAACACTCTGTTTCTCTTGAAATGTACGCGTGCTGGTTTATGCAATGTGTAAGCGTCTTGTTCGGATAAAAAATCTTTAACTTTCTCAACACTGACTTTTTTACCAGTTTCATCCTGCACACCCTGATGGAGTCGTTTTACTCCACCAAAGCTAGCTGGATGTAGAGGGTCGTAATACAGACGTTCCATCACCCGTTTCTCCATCCTTCCTCTGAGTAGTGTAACGTACTTTAACACAACACACGTGCAAGAATGAGTCTTTATTCATTTTTTTTTAATTCTTTTATTTTCAATGCGCACAAGTAAACTTCATCAAACTGTATCTTTACACAAGTCTAGTACAAACTTTTTTATCTTCATAGAAGTCAAGTAAAATACATGGTTACATTTTTTGTTTCTTCACACCAAAACATTTTTTCTAAAGTAAAATACATGGTTACATTTTTTTTTTTTCTTTACACATAAAAACTTTTTTTTTTCTTCACACATAAAAACTTTTTTTTCTTCACACAAGTCTAGTAAAAACTTTTTTTTTTTTTCTTTACACACGTCTAGTACAAACTTTTTTATCTTCATAGAAGTCAAGTAAAATACATGGTTACATTTTTTGTTTCTTCACACCAAAACATTTTTTCTAAAGTAAAATACGTGGTTACATTTTTTTTTCTTTACACAAGTCTAGTACAAACTTTTTTTTATCTTCACACCAAAACATTTCTTGTTTCTTCACACATAAAAACTTTTTTTTTTTTCTTCACACATAAAAACTTTTTTTTATCTTCACACATAAAAACTTTTTTTTCTTTACACAAGTCTAGTAAAATACATGGTTATATTTTTTCTTCACACAAGTCTAGTACAAACTTTTTTTTTTTTTTTTTTCTTTACACAAGTCTAGTAAAAACTTTTTTTCTTTACACAAGTTCAGAGATGCGCCCCGTAACACTCGGTGACCAGACGCAGTTGGAAAATTTTCACTGCATCTTGGCCTATCAAATTCTCGTACATGTCTGTTATTGTGTCATAGATTTTCTTAACTACTTTCAGTTCGTGTAATAATGTCTCTGCTACTACCCGGACTCTGAAATCCTCGGTCTTGATGTTTCGGGCGAGTAACAGCCGTTGAATAGCTGGAATAAAACGAGGTGTGATGAGTCTTTTCATCAGGCGGTGAAAGTTGTCGACGAAGAACTTTTTGACTTCATGGTGCACCAATTAGCACTTTGACTACCTTGATTTTTAGCAGCAGTTGCGGGACTCAATGGAATGGGTGCATTTGTTGTTTGGGACTCCTTTACCCGCGTCAGACTACTGGCGCCGATGTCTTCTTTAAATCATTTTCTGAAGAAAAACTGATTGAATTATTACTGACCCTGCACTTTCTGTTGGGACACAGGCAACGGCCTGTGCGACAGCTGCCCCACATACATGGGATCCCCCCACACACGAACACACACACACACACACACACACACACGAACACACACACACACACACACACACACACCCACACACACCCACACTGACCAACAGGTCTCCTCCCTCTCCAACATACATAACAAGGTAGCCGTGCATTGAGGGGCCCTTAGAGTCAGTCAGCTCACAGCGCACATGTACAGATTATGAGTGTGAGTACAGGCTGGGGTAAACATTTCCTGCTTTACCATACATGCTAATAATTGAAAGTAATTGTAAAAGATCTTAAAGCAGATCTAGTAAAAGAAACTTTCTTCCGCTAATTGATTTAGCCCTGATTCTGCTGATCTGCTGCTGAGCGTTAAAACATTCCTCGCATTGACTTTACATTTTTATGTGATTATGATTGCTTCTTTGTTTATACACAGTGCTGCTTTATGGGGTCTGCAACTTTTAATGGCACAAAGTATCCCTAGGCACGAAAGGGGGAAGTCAACCTTATCCAAGGGAAGGTGGTAAGTAAATATATAATTCTAAATAAACCCTTTGCCAGTGAGCATCCCATTTGCTCACAAGACCAAGACGGGCACAACGTGGTGGGCCTCATTGATTACAACACACACACACACACACACACACACACACACACACACACACACACGTGCAGCTGTCCGTCACTGATTGCATCATACATTGCATCAGACATTGCATCATACATTGCATCATACACCTGTGACCATCCATCACGTTTTACCGCCCATTTTTGACAGCTCGTGACCTTTGACCTCAACCCATCAATCAAACTCACATTCCTAAGTGACATAAAGTATACCCCTATACTCTCTAATGGCCTAGTCAAAGCCCAGACGTCAATCAAATAGAAAAGCTGTGGTCAGACTTAAAGATTGCTGTTCACAAGCGCAAACCATCCAACTTGAAGGAAATAGAGCAGTTTTGCAAGGAGGAATGGGCAAAAATCCCAGTGGTAAGATGTGGCAAGCGCATAGAGACTCATCCAAAGCGACTTGGAGCTGTGATAACCGCAAAAGGTGGCTCTACAAAGTATTGACTTTAGGGGGGTGAATAGTTATGCACATTGACTTTTTCTGTTATTTTGTCCTATTTGTTGTTTGCTGTACAATAAAAAAAAAACATCTTCAAAGGCATTGTAAGTCCCGTGTGATCTGTACACCTTCCAGGTAAGCATATATGAACAAGTCATGTATTGCCCCGCTTACGCTTGACTCAGCTCTCCCGCGCTGGCACAACCTGTCAATTCAGGTGCGGCTATTTAACTACATCTATTACTAGCTAATTGATGAGGGGCTGTTAGACAGCATTTGGGACACTAAACTTAGCTTGCAATAACTACTAGTCAAGAATTACAGTGTGAGTGAAACTAGATCAGCTGACACTGAACCCCATGCTGAGTTCCACAGCACTGAAATCACCAGTGTGCCCTGGTTGTGTAATGACGTTCACTCTATCAAACAAAACCTTCCTTAACACATTAAATTGAGCTCTGACAGAAATTGTGGCCATCTTGAAAATGGTCGCCATCTTGAACTTTTGAGTGGCACACACAAGGCCGCTTTAATGCACGGGCTTACCTGGGCTGAAGCCCAGGGGCCTCCCAAGTTCAGGGGCCTCCCATATTCACGTTAGTGATGAGCTAAAAAGGTCATATAATTTTCTAACTTGTCAGGTTTTCTGTCAATCACTCTAGTCGCAGGTTACATGGCTGCTGATTGATCCAAATTAGGAGTGACCCACGTGGCCCCATCGCCTATGGCCCGTGAGCTTACCTATCAGAATGTCTATAGTTAGTTTTGGGGTGTGTCCCTCTATGACTGAGTGATGTCTTCTGTACTGGTTTGCGCTTGAGAGCAACAGCGGGATATTTTTAACAATTTTTCACCGTTTTATTCATCATTAAAGTCATTTCTGACAACGTTTTAGGCAAGAAATGAACCGTTTAGATTTCGAATATAGGCAGTCTTCCGAAAATCGTTGCCGAATTGACAACTTGCTTCAAAGTTTTCGGAGTTGAGAAGCTCAGCTGGTGGTGGCCCCATGGATGCATTAAGAGAACGGTGTCCCGGATCGCTCGCTCGCTGGCCGGCCTGTCATGCTGGGACGCCCCGATGTAAGTTGCCGGTGTTACGGTTTAACTGTTTTTTGAATTAACTGGTGATAGAGGCAGATGTGGTGTAGGCGTGGCCTTTCAGGACCCATTCTGTCCGTTGCCAACTAACCAGGAAATAAACATACGGATTGCTTCGTCTCTATTTTACCGATATTTCACATTCATTTGTTGGTGTGAAAATTGAAGACAAACGAGTTGCTGAACATCTTTGTCCTGACAGACATGCATGCAAGCAAGCATTAGCCGTTGTCGTTACAAAATATCATCCTCTGTCTGCGAGTGTGTCACTCACTGCAAGCCACGGAGACACCCAGATCGACTTGTGACATTTACATTAGTAAACACTTCACCGTTAAAACAACACTGTATCTAAAATGTAAGCAAACTGGAGTATTATATATTGTAGCAAAAATATATGTCTTAATGTAAGTAATTAGCTGGGGAAGTTTCATGTTGATATCTGTTGTTTATTTTTACCCTATCACCTGTAATGTAGTGTGAGATATAGTAATCTTTTTAAAGGCCGTTTTCTCGAAATGGTTTTTTTTCTGATAGGAAACTCATCTTCAGCAGCACCTGGATACATCAAACTTTCAAGTTTTCTATTTCTGAAGGCATTTACAGAGGGGTTTGTTCAGATGTCATTCATAGCCTAATTTATGTAACATTTTATACCTAAACGTGGTGAAAATGGATTTTTATATGCTGTTGACACCATATTCTGATTTATGCAGTGATAAAAGGATATCTAAAAGTATCTCTGTAAAAAAAACCTTTGACTCCAATATGTCAACAAAATAAAAAGAACTTGGCTTCCACTTTGTTTATCTTTTTTCTATAGGCATAGTGAAGTTTTCAATATTTAAAATTACACTATATCAGGAATGGTTTTTTTCATGTCATTTTCAACTATTGGATTATATTGGAGATAATAATAATTATATTGCAGATATTCAAACATTCAATGACATAAGATAGACTTTATTGAACCCACACTGGATCGAACTCTTGCCACTTCAAGTCAAGTCAACTTTGTTTTTCATTTCTGCAATATACAGAGCAATTTAAAAATACGTTTCCCACGGTGATATGCATGCACTTGTTGCAATATGAGAGAGATGCTGTCTTATCTGGATGAAAGTAGGCATCATGAATATTAAAGAATGTGGTTGTGATGAGCCTGTAGCTTTTAATGTAACCCATACGTAGCCTACAGAAATATAATTACATTTCTATTTTAAAGTTAATTTGAGCGGATCACATTTTGCCTTGGCTGGACTGTCTCCACGCTGCGTTCAGCTGGGTGTAAAAACCTCACATAGCTTGTTTTACTTACAGGCTGTATTAAATATAAACAGCTCTCAATACACATAATCCATGTTGTACCGTTATTGAATTAACTTGTGATGCCGTTACAAGAACGAAGACAGGTGGTAGGTGGCTGCCTCGATGTCTGTTCACAATTGGCTACTGCAAACGTCAGTGTATTTTCCAAAACTTTCCCGTTATCAGTGTTATATTTGTATCTTATCATTCCGTTATTTATCTGACTTCAAGTCGATTTGAGATGCTTCCATACAGAGATAAGTGAAACATAGGCTACTTTCTGAGGTGTTCCCACGTAGCTGATGTTTGTGGAGATCAGTGGAAACGACTGACGCGAGATTAACTTGTGACAACTTCTATCTACCGTTGATTGTGTTTTATATTGAATTCTACGGACGTGCATTGTTCTTATCACTACGATAGTCTACACTACACATTACTACTCATTTTACAAATTTGGACAAGAAACTCCCATTTTATAGCGATTTGGATATTATTATATTATTATTTGTGCTGTGACACAAATTAATCTGGGCGCACTGCGCTCTGTTTTGCTAATTTCAGCAGTCTTCACTCTGTGTTCGAGCTGCAGCGTCAACAAATACCTCAGACTGTTTAATGTGTTTGTAATTAGATTTATTAAAACAGGATTATGACACATAAGAATGACAACATGAACAATTGAACGATTTATTGACGTTTGCAGTATTTAAAACAGGCATCGATCCAGCCACCTACAGATCATTCATGCAGAGTTTCTCATGGCAAGCCTACGTCGCATCTGGAGTGTCACCAGTTAATTCAAAAAACAGTTAAACCGTAACACCGGTCTGTCAGACCGATCTCGTAAATAAGAGGCTTTTATTTCGCCGTTGATGGATTATTTGTTTAAATATCACAACACTTGTCCATCATAAGATTAACGGGAACGTGTGGTTAACTGTCTTTTTACCGTTAAACTCCACAAGCGCCTGGTCGCCGACACACACACACACACACACACACACACACGGCCACAGGCAGCGAGAGAGAGAGAGAGAGAGAGAGAGAGAGAGAGAGATACTAGCCTGCGAGGACAAGCAAGAGAAGACAGGATTCGGAGGATGAAAGGCGGACTGGCTGCACAACAGAATGTATTCCTTCCCCAAACGCAGGTCAACCAGGCTGCTTTCCGAGCTAGCTATAAGGTAGCTCACCTACTAGCTACCCATAGAAAGCCAATTACTGATGGGGACTTTGTTAAAAAATGGATGCTTGCTGTGGCCGAGGAGGTGTGTCCCGACAAGAAGGATGCGCTCAACATGGGGAGTCTCTCCACACCTACTACAAAGATTTGGGGGACAACGTGTATGACCAGCTGAATAAGAAAGAGTCAGAATTCAAGTTTTTTGCTTTGGCCATTGATGAGAGCAATGACGTGCAGGATACTGCACAACTGCTCATTTTTATTTGTGGAGTTAGCGCAAGCTTTGAAGTGTCTGAGGAGCTGGCAGCTCTAAAAAGTCTCAAAGGTACTACGACAGGAGAGGATATTTTTGTCCAAGTATGCAAAACAATGGAAGAGTTGGATCTACTGGTCTAAATTGGCCAGCATCACTACGGATGGCGCACCTAGTATGGTTGGCACAACGAGGGGACTAGTAGGGCGCTTGAACAGCAAATTCGAGGAACGAGGTCTCACCCCCCACTGCAAGTCCACTGTCTGATTCACCAGCAAGCACTATGCTGCAACGTTTTGAAGTGGGCGTTGTCATGAAGTTGGTTGTACACTGTGTCAACTACATCCGAAAACATGGGCTGAAACACAGACAGTTCCAGGCCTTTCTCTCCGAGCTTGAGTCTGCCTACGAGGATGTGCTGTACTACACAGACGTACGATGGTTAAGCCGAGGCAGAGTGTTGCGCCGTTTCTATGACCTGCTACCCGAAATCAACACCTTCCTGCAGTCTAAAGGTGAAATGGTACGAGAGCTGACCAAGCCAGAATGGAAATGGGACCTCGTGTTTTTAACTGATGTGACTGAAATGTTGAACCACCTTAACGTGCAGCTCCAAGGCAAAGGGAAGCTAATCAGTGACATGTATTCCCACATCAAAGCGTTCAAGGTCAAACTAGTGCTGCTTGTGCGACAGGTCCAAAAGCTGGACTTCACGCATCTCCCTGCCACCCAAAGCTACTGCGCTGAGAAACCAGCTGTCCCGTTCTCAGTCGAAAAGTGAAAGGATGCACTGGAAATGCTGCAGGGAGAGTTCAGTGACCGGTTCCGTGAGCTTCATGTCGGTAAAGGAATATGCTTGTTCCAGAACCCCTTTGCTGCCGACATAAATTATGCCCTTCCCTCTCTTCAGTTTGAACTAGCCGAGTTGCAGAATTGTGATATCCTTAAAGATGTGTTTAAGCTGACAGTCTCATTGAGTTCAATGCTGCGCTCCCAGAGGAACCCTACCCAAACATCAAACAGCATGCAATGAAGATGTCCACAGTTTTTGGCAGCACCTACATCTGTGAGCAAACCTTTTCCTGCATGAAGAAAATCAAGAATCCAACAAGGAACAGACTCACAGATAAACACTTGCATCAGACCTCGAGACTGGCTACCACTAGACTGCAACCAGACATTGAACTTCTCACCAGCCAGAAGCAAGCACACAGTTCACACTGATACGGTAAGCACACTGATTTTAACAATTACTGATTTTAATTATAAATATGAAATATGCAATAAGGTTCATTTATTAAACATTAGTTAATGTTAGTTAATAGAAATAAAGCTGTTCATTGTTTGTTAATGTTAGTTCACAGTGCATTAACTCATGTTAACAAGATTTTAAAAGGGATATTTCACTGCTGGAAAGCTGAATATATCTTAGAATTGGGTCACCTATGTAGCAGAAATGTGAAACATTTTTTTTAATTGGTGCCTTCTAGGCCGAGAAAAGCCAGCAAATGTGTTTTTGGCTCATATGGATGAAAGACACCAAATCCCAGAATGCACTTTGCTGCTTTGTCCACTCCCAAGCCACGCCTACAGTTTGACTGACAGACAGACAGAGGCATTCAACTCAACTCAATGTATTTTAATATTATTTCAACCATATACACGAAACAACGTTTAATCGTGGCTCAAGTGGTGTTACACATTTAAAATATATAAAAAAGACATTATATAACAACGACATATAAAACAGGCTACCTTTAGTGCACACACACATTGGCCCAATCCCAAAGTGAGCCCTGAGGACTAAGGACTAAAGACTCACAGACTTAACTGATCTCAGGTGCTAAGTGAGTGAGTGTGTGAGGCCACATGGGCTCAGATAGGTAGAATGGGATTGGGACAACACTTCACGAGATCACATGTTACCTGTGCGACGTTTAATAACAAACATGTTGCTGACATTTGCCGGGAATTTTCATTTTAAGTTTGTTGCTTTCCACGCGGCCATGCCACAGTAGACGGCTGCCTGATTCCACATTTTTTCAAACTCTTGTTTTACATCTGGACAACAGGTCTCTTCCGTTCCCGTGGTCGTGCTGCTGTTTACCTTTGTTATTTCCGGATTTTCCTATCGTCTCCGCGGTAAACGTCACAACGCTTTGAACTGTGGGTAATTCCCTTTGGTGAAGTCTGCATCGATGCAGACTCACGGAAAGGGCTCGGTAAGTGTGTACTCAAACCCTCACGCCCTTTGAAATTCGACATTGGTACGACCCTAAACCCTTATGAATTTCGCGAGAACGCGCACCAAAGTCCGTGAGTCCGGACTTTGGGATTGGGCCATTATAGGCTTCGTAAAGTTCAGCTAAGCATACTAGCATTAGGCTTGGTGGGCTGTAAACACCGAGTATAGCTAAACACAGCCGTGAATTAGTGTGGAATGTCGAATGGTCGTCATGTAACATTCACAAACTCCACCAGCGGTTAGCAGTTAGTTGGATACAAATCACCACATTTCTGCACCAGTCCGTGTTAACACAGCCCACCTTCATACAGAGCATCTCTAGCTTGGATCGTCGGAGGGCTAGCAGGCCTGGTAGCTGGACAGTCCGGAACACTGTTGTTCAGCTATGTTTCCACGATAACAAAAAACACAGTCTCTGAACTCGCGTTGGGATTTTCGTTGAAGTTGGATGTCGTCCAGTTTCTTGTTTAATGAACGGACACTTTCAATCAGGATTGATGGGACAGGTGGCCGGCTAACGTTAGCTCGCTCTGGATGTGCCTTTTCTCTGGTTAGTGTTAGCTTCCCACCTAGCCGATGAGGATGTCCCCTACCCGGCTCGGGGCATCGAGCGAGACCGCTGGTCTCCGTGCTGGTCTCCGTGCTGGTCTCCGTGCTGGTCTCCGTGCAGGCGAAGCTCTCGTAGTGTGCCGATTATTCCCTCTGTAATAACGTTCCCTGCATATTCTCCGATCTGTAGCGATGTATTCCGGTGGTATACGTGTGCGGTAGTTTGAAAGCACATAATTTTGTAAAATTTTGCTGCTGAGAAGAGAGAGCCCTGTTAGCGAGGATCCAAGATAGCTGGCATTTCGTTTTTTTCCGGCTGAGATCGGCTCGCTTGTGATGGGCGTGTTGAAAACATGCGGAAGTAGCTCCTGCTACTGTTTGTAGTTCTTTGCCTCTGGCCTCCAATGACGTAAAAATCGTCATTTTGAAGCACGGTCATTCAGAAATACTACCGGGTTTCTACTGATACAAAGCTGAATGCTAAATCGGTGAAGTATCCCTTTAATAAAGTATTAGTAAATGTTGAAATTAACATTAACAAAGATGAATAAATGCTGTTCATTATAAGTTAATGTTAACTAATGTAGTTAACTAATGTTGACTAATGAACCGTATTGTAAAGTGTTTTGCTACATATTTTGTAAAATTATGTCACAAAGAAAAGCAGACAGCAGCATGTCTTGCCATTTACTGAATATGGTGTTTCTTGTGTTCAATCTGTCATCCCTCCATCAGGCCAGGGCTCCAGAAGGCACCCTGAAGTGAGAGGAGATTGCTGTTGCTGACCCCATCCCAAAGACAGCACAATTCATCAACAAGTACAAATCCAGCTCCCCTACATATACTACTGATTTTGATTACCATTATTCTGTATTATTGTTGTGCTTTAGTTTTGAGCCTACTGCTCATTTCATTTTCACTTTGACCTAAAAAATGTTTACTGACCATGCTCACCTGGATAGGCATAAGAGCTGGCTAGTTGTTCTATTACTCATGTTAAATGTTCTATTACTCATGTACTCTTGTTAAATGTTCTATTACTCATGTATAATTTCAATGTTTTTTTAATGAATTCATTTATTTTATAGGCCTATTTATTTGACCTTTATTAAGTGCTGCGCACAATTATTATTATTATTATCAACAGGCCTACCTATAATTTATCATTTTTCACTCACCTTTGCCAGTGTCAATCACCTCAACTAGGCAGATGTTTCTTACCTTGACAACTTTGATTTTATTTTTATTAGAAAATAAATTAATGGAATATCTGTGGTATTTCAAATTTAAAAAAAGTGTGAAGACACGATTACTACTTTTGCAAACCACTAGTAAAGATAAACAAATACGTGCCAGGAATCAAGTGTTGATATAGTAGTGTGGATATAGTAGTGGGGATGGCTGTGCCAGGCTAGTAATCTCTACTACACAAGGTCATTTTGGTCTGGGTCATACAATTATGTTATATAGCTGACCTGGCACCCCCCCCCCCCCCCCCCCCCCCCCCCCCATCACAGTCAGGAACAATAATGTGAACCCCCAGGGAAAAAAGTTTGGTGACCCCTGGTCTAGCTAGTCACGTTATAAACGGACGGACTGAAGACTGCTCCTCTTTTCCGTTTTTGGTTAATTTCTGTAGCAATAACAGCGCCGCCTATAGGCCTGGAATATGAAGTAGCGCATTGAGTCGTTTACAAATGGTTTCGTTTGGACGCAACTATTCTTGAAACGAATCCAGGGAAGACGGGTAAAAAAAAGATCGTTTTGGTACGTGTGGACGTGGCCTAATCCCAGTCACGAGCGCTGGAGGGGAAATTGACAACTGCGTCGGTCTTAAACTAGCAAAGACACTTGCGTCGGGCTTTGTGCTGCGCAGGGTGCAAGATAAGTGGAAACTACCCCCCTTTACAGTCTCTATCTCTCTCTCTCTCTCTCCCTGTCAGTAGCAGCTCGCTCTACCTGGACTAGTAACGCACATAGACTGTAACGTATCAGCATGCATGTGGTAAGGTCATGCACTGCGCCCCATCTTGGACACAGCGGTCTCGAGCCAGAGAGAAAAGGCGATTGGGTGGAACGCTTCACACTTTCCTTTCTCCCCTCACAAGTTTGTGGACACTACTGTGTACGTGCATCAATAAGTAAGTCTAATGTCCTGTGGGTACAGGACAATGTTATGTAGGATTTATGAATGTAACTTAGCAATAGTAGGCTAATTAATAAGGGTGCTATTTTGTGTGAGCTAATATTGCGCATCTGTTTATGTGCGCTGCAAGAGTTATGTTTGTTTATTGAATGCGTTATTCAGTGCAAATATAACCGAGAATGTAGTTTAATCTCAGTAATGTTGGTATATTAGGTTATTACTGTCGCTCTGTTAAAGGCAAACGTTCTACTGTACTGTCGTTATGCAGAGCACGGACATCTGCACCGTAGTTAAGTGAAAGTAGGTCAAGTTGTAATTTACTGCCCCTACCAGAGGCAGCATAGCCATGTAATACTATTTACAGAGGGCATTTAAATGTATGTCTGATTGTTTCTGTTAACTGTTAGCCCATAGTAATAGAAACAAATATTTACATAAAGAGATGTAGAAAAAATAAACATAAATGTAATTTAAAAAAAATCTATAATTATCAATTTTCACATATTGCACCTGTCAATACAGAACGAAACATTCTGTAGCCTATTTTGCCATCAATACTGCCAACGTTGTCTTTGCTGTAATCAAATCAGTATATTTATGTTTAACATGGTATTTCATTTTATCAATGGGAAAACGTGCACAGACAAGGCTAGCAGCAGCAGCACGTCAGACACGTTTCTGGTGTGTAAAGACCATGGATGTATTAAATCCACGCAGCTGTCACGCTCTTAAAACACGCAACAGAAACGACACCTTACCTGAACCGACGCCCATTTTTCACGCGACACACAAGCGTGTTGGAAGCGTTTCCAGGCAAAATAGAATAGGAAAAGATGCTTATGTCATTTAGACACAAATACATATTAATAAATGACATTTTGATGTTTGAAAGTCTCTAGGTTTTGACATAAATGCAGATATAAATGTAAAATAAAAAAAATGTATATTGATTTTTAAATGTCAATACTGTATAGCCTATTTTGCAGTCAACACTGCCAACGTTGTCTTTGCTGTAATCAACTCAGCAGATATTTATGTTTAACATGAAGTATACTACTGCTTGAGTGCAGTAAATCAATGGGAAACATACATGTATACAGACAAGGGAAAGAACTCCTGAACATACATTATTATGTTGCCTGTTGAACTTGATTAAACTGATGAGACATTGTTGTCAATAACTCACCATTTCCTAATACATTATTGTCTTGTTTAAAGGTACAATATGTAACATTTCTGCATTAAAATGTCTAAAAACGACCATACCTATGTTATATATTTTTTTGAGTGGTGTAGTTACACTCACAAATGTTTCCACCAAACTTAAAACCCAGAGAAATCTGTTATTTTATTTTTAGACACGGCACGTTTCCTTTCCTTCCTAGTCGCCCGTCAGTGGCGTCATATAACCTTTCACCCTCTAGTTCATCGTAACTTCCTTCAAAACACGGCACCCAGATGATACGTTTGAGCGTAAATCATACAATGTCACAGGAAAAAATACTCCTAACCATAATACTGCTTTTTCTGCCACACAGCATCATTTTGTGATTGATAACATGCTACTTTGCAACACAGTAATACAGCAGATATCTTATTTATTGATATCAATATTGATCCAGTTTGTTACTGCAATGTGTTGGTTGACAAGTAGCTAACGTTAATGCTAGCTAGCAAGCTAATGTTTGGTGGATAACATTATAGGGTTACCACATCGTTCAACACGCTCAAAGTTGTTAGTAGCATAACTGTTATCACCACAGATAAAAGCAGCGCTGGGCTAACCCACGAATGAGTTTACCAGTAATGTTAACGTTAGCTGTATAGATTAGACGACTAATCTAATGCTAGTTTAGCCAGCTAGCACCCGGTCTGTCTGCCTGGGATAACAGCTGACAACACAGCCGGGACATGTAGCAATAGCCAGTTACCGTTAGCCCACAGCCAGCCAACACACAGCCACCATTACAGCAATCCATACAGTATAAGTACTATACAGCACTTAACTCCGGTGCCGGGTGCTTACGACGCTAACGGCAGTTTAATGAAGCGTCGGGAAACAGACCATATCACACCCAGACCCAGATCCGAGTCGCAACACCAGCTATCCATAGCTAATGCTAGCTAGCTAGTCTCCGTTAGCGCTAGCTACCGGTGTTCGTGCCGAAAATCTCCTCCCTGCCAAATTTCTCACCCCTTTGCGTTTAGCTGTCTTTACAGTTAGCTAAATTAACCCAACAAGCACCAAAACGAATAGTTAAGATTAAAGAAAAGTGAAGGGGGAGATCGTTTCGGGCAGCTTGGAGCAGCTCTGCTGCTGCACATGGGCCGTCCTCGGCTCGCCGTCCCAGGAGATTCCCGGTGATAGTCACTGTGTTTTAGCTGCTGGCTAACGTTAGCTTGCTGGCTCACTAGCTAGCTAGCTAACTGATCAGCTACCAATACAGATTGAATCAAGAAAAACGTAATTATGTTGGGGGAAGTGCAGCTGTTAGAATGACATGAATAAACGTTACTAAACGTAAAGTGAATACATTTGAATGGGTAAACTCTTACGTGAACAGATGCATTTTAATCAGCGAGGTGTTTAACATTAAAAAGCTCAACTCCCATAATTCCACGCAACTTACCAACGTCATCAAAAATCCGTGTTTACAATCCATTGTTTTGGTTGAGAGACCCCTAGCGGCAGAAAGTTACATATTGTACGTTTAAACAATTGAAAATGGAATAATCATTTGACTAAAAAGGAAACCATTTTGTTATTTTATTTTATTTTTCAACGCCTTTTATTAACCTCTCAATAATGTCATAATTGCCTTGACACTAATGAACTTGTGTCGTGGAAATATTTCCTAATCGCACGGGGTAAGATTTAAAAAGGTTAAAGTGAAACAAATGAAGACTATTTGAGAAGAAACCAAAGTCTGGTTGTTGAGTATTTATTCTCATTTGCAAATGGAGAACACCATTTCCCAAGTACCACAGCACAGGAGAAAGAGCGTTCTGAGTCACATCACACAGAAAAAAAAAACATATAGGAAAGAACAAATGGTGACCGCCTTCCTTCCTCCCCTCATGCATCTTGCAAAAACCCAGTTACACAAACACACTGGAGAGGTCAGGTCATGCCTTTTGGCCCAGTTTATCCCAAGACACAACACTTTCGCGGTCTCAGCTGCCGGGGGAAAACTGTTTTAGAGACACTGTCCTACAGTTTACGGCGCCTTATCTAAACTTGTTCTAAACAGACGTCAGTAAAGACCTCGGGAAAAAGACACTGTCTTCAGTCTCATCAAAGTTTATAGTTTTACCTGTTCATCTGTTAGAAACCATTTTCTAAGTTAACACATAGACTAAACAGATTAATATAATAGAAGTAGAGCTGGGCGATTTTTTTCCCTAAAAGAATCTGCGATTTTTTCATAAAAAACTTGATTTTCGATTCGATTCCCTCCCCCCCCCCTTCCATTTAAAACAAAATAACTGCGAACTGTAAATATATTTTAAAAATATATATTTATTGTATTTAATTAAAGTGCATCAACATAAACAAAATTGCAAAGGAAAACCCTTTCTCTAACTGAAAAGTCACTGTGCAGTGTGCAACAATTAAGATTGTTAAACATCCAAATTATTTATACTGTATTTGGATTGAGCTAATAAAACCTAAAAAATCTAAAAAATCGATTTTTTGAAAATATGAATCGATTTGACTTACCAACTCGATTTTTTCCCCAGCCCTAAATAGAAGAATGTGCTTTAAAGGTAATTTTGCCATCACACTTGCTCACTAATAGAGTTCACCAGGCCCAAAAATAATTGAATGCCATGGAACGTCATTGGCTAGTGGGTCTACAGTTTCTAGAATTCTGTTCATAACTGTTTCATTGAAAATAAAGTCATTTTCTGGAACAACAACAACATTGTTTGAAGTCTCAAGAAGTACTGGGGGGGGGTCTTCATTCATTTCAGAGTTGTCACTCCCAACTAAAATGTTCTGCATTGTCTCTCCACTGTTGAGAACACCTCTCAGCCACCATTGAAGAGCCGTTTGTGATCCCTGTGTTGGTAATCCGTGGTTGTTCCACTGATTTCTGAATTCTGCAGTTGCCCTTTGAACTCTTTGGCAAGTAGATCTAGTGTAGACATACAGTATATCATATATATATCCATATATATGCTACAAATACACACAGAACTGCTGCATGATGATTATTACCGAAGTCTGACTGTACACAGTCATCCCAGAGGACAGCTAGCTAGCAGCTAACAGGGTAGGTGAATGTTGAAAACACATCTTGTTGTCGTGTAAGGGCCCTGTTAATGTTACACAGAAATTTTAATTGCATTTGTGTCTGTTAAGATACACAAAGGCACTATTTATCTTATGCCCCCATAACTGCCGTTTTAGCTAGGTGGGAGCTGTGGGCATTAGCTGCAGCAGCTCCATGTTGCTAGCACCGATTCAGCTCATTTCTTTTTCTATAGACAGGTCTCGCATAGTTATATTTAGCAAGAATACCGTAACAATTGGCCGAAGTTCTCCTTTAAGGCAGATAATGGGTCATTTTCTCATACACTTTCTTCTTTTTGGAGCCAGTGGAGTTGTCCCCTGTCCATTCTGTGTGCGCTAAAAAACAGCGTTCATACACTGCCCAGCTCTATAAATGGGAAACTAATTTTCCCATTTACGGACCAAGCCACATGACACTATTTCCTTAAGAATGCACAGGGGAGAGGCCATGGATATATAAAGAGAAAGGCAGTGTGAGGGAGATGGATGGTAAATTTGACACATGCTAACATTATGAATGAGCACTGATGGAAGGGGTGTATTTGTTAGCGTGTTAAGTTCAAATATCAACAATGTTTCTCCAGAATCGCAGACTCCACCTTTAACTGGCTAGTGATTTATCTGTTCACGTCTTCTAATCATGATATTTGTATCTATAATTTGGCATTAGTCTGTGTAACATCACAGCTCAAGTGAGTTCTGAAGAACTCCTGTATCTTCTTCCACAGATGGACTTCAGCTGCTGCATGGGACCTGGGCTCACCCCCCCACAGGACTGGCTTGCCTGCAACCCCATGAAAACTGGAGGGGCAGTAGGGTCCGTAAGGCGGCTCTAGGTAATGTCCTGCTGCAGGGTAAGAAACACTCTCGAAGTTGTCCTTCCCATGACGCTGCAGTCTCTCCACCATCTGGTCCACGTAAGCCTTGCTGTCCCAGTTGAGGTCGTCCTCTGAAGCCACAAAGAGGAAACGTCCCTTGGCTTGTTCAATGGGGACCAGGAAGGCCTTGTTCTCCTCTGCCAGTGGATTATGCATAACATTCTTGACCATAAAGGCCCCTGACTCAGTGGGAACCATCTTGCTGATGTCCAACATTAACGGAGGGAGGATTTGTCTCTTCTTATGGTAGAGGGGTAAAAATGTATTGGCACAGCAGCCATTAATCCACACTGTGGCCTCAACACCTGGCAGGTAAGAGGCTATTGATAGTGCAAGATCGGCGCTTTTTGAAAGGGATAGTACCCCAACTCCTTTACTACCCACCTGTGGAAAAAAATGTATAACCTGCTTTTTACTATTTCTTGTGATGTCACAAAGGTTCCATCTTTTGAGTTTCCATCATGGCGTTTTTCCATTACATGGTACCTGCTTGACTCGACTCTACTCGCCTTTTTTTGTTTTCCATTATGAAAAAAAATCCCTGGTACCTGCCAACAGGTACTTTTTTTTGTATCACCTCCTACTGACTGGTCTACTACTGACTGGTCAGAGGGAATCGTCACTAATCACTGCGTCATTATTGCTAGCGACACAGAGGTGTCTTGAACAAACCCGCCATTTTTAAATAGTTTAGCCAGCTGTGTTTTTTTGCTGCCTCCAGCTTCTTTTGAAACAAAATTTGTCTTCTGGCAACAGCCACATGCCGAGAATCAAAAACAACACACCTTTGATGTTCTGTGTGTGTGTGTCGCGTTAGGTCACGGCAGTTTCCTGCGGTGTCGCTATGACGACCAGCCACGCTCGCCTCACGCATGAGGCGGTACTAAATCTGCGATGGAAAAAGGAGGACGGGGCACCGCGGCCAAGTTGAGTCGAGCCGAGTAGAGCTGGTACTAGCAGTGGGTAAGCGCCAATAAATGGAACTTAACTAATTTTAGCCACTGAGTACAGAACTTTTTTTATATATATATATTTAGCAACCCCAGTGATGGTATGAAAATGACACAGTGGTAGACAGACAAACTAACAAATGTGTCCTAAAAAAATACTATCAAACAACTCACCTTATCTTGTTTTTTTAAAAACTCCATAGCTTCTTCGAAATAATCCAGATGGACCTCTTTGATGTTCTGTGCCAAGTCATCATGACCGTACAGTGCTACAGTCAGAACCACAAATCCACGGTTGGCCAGCAGAGAGGCCCTTTTCTCTGACAAACCTCCACCAAAAGTGTACAGATCCAACAGGGCAGGGAATGGACCTCTTCCTGGATTAAAGACACATGACAACCCAAAATGATGGCATCTAAAATTCAGAGGAGAGATATTCAACAAGGGGTCTGTAACCCCTAGGGGGTCCTTAGAGTGAGTGCAGGGGGCTGCCAAAAAAAATTAAAATATGTCCAACAGCTTAAAAGCAAAAATAAATTGGCCTATATGTGAATTTTTTTATTTACACATTGAAGATAAGCTCACTATAGGTAAGGTTAGCCACTATGGTAGCCATACAGTTAAAGGTCCAATATGTAATATTTGTACTGTAATAAATCCAAAAATGACACCAATGCCTCATCAGATATTAAGGAAACATGTTAAGCTGAAATACTATCTTTTCTGACAACAATGCTAAAGTCAGTATTTTTTCTTTTTGAAATGTACAAATTTATGTTTATGTTTTGGTTTGTGTGTTGTTATCAACTGCCCAGTTTGACAGCCAGGCCGGGTTGCCAGATATAACTGTAAACACGTAAACCAGCGCGCTGCAGCTGTAACATTAGTACAGCCATGAATGCACCAAACAAATGAATGGGATCAACAGAGATAGATTATACCCGACATTAAAAAACAGCATGTTTCTAACAGTTGCTTGACCAAAGACGTAACAAACCCCGGGTTAATATTGGAGATGTATTTGAAAGATGGAGACAGCTTACAGCCCAAAAGGACGCGGAGCTGGCTAATTTCCTCCTGTACAGGTAAGCATTAGCTTCAGGCTAATTTATCACAGCTACTAGGGACGAGCACTTTGTGTCATTTCAACATTTGTGTAGCTACTTCCATTGAATTGTATAGCTAGAGTAGCCACGTTGGTCACTCGCAAAAACAACTGAGACAGCCAGTAAAGTGATTCCGACTGGTCCTGGCTAACGCCACCATGCTAACCCTGCTAATTGCTAACGCTACCGGAGGACCAGGCAGGCGGGCCACGGCTGTTTACACCGCCTGTTCAGCGGCCGTAGCCGACAACGGTGAGTTATTTGAAGCCAAGAGGGGGGGCTGTAAGTCGGAAAGAGAGGACCTTGAGTTTGCAGTGTGTTTAGCGATTGTGTAATTCTAAGGCTAGTAAAGTGTGTATTTCAGTCGGGTGGAGAAGGAGTGCAAGGCAGTGGTGTTTTAGGGGGTTCCTATCATAATTCTAAGCCGAGGAAGTGTGTCTGGCGTGTGGAGAGAACGGTGAATTTCGTTGTATTTTTAGCAGTTCCTACTGTAGCTAATTCTAAGCCGAAAAAGTGTGTGTGTCAGTTGGGTACAAAGCTCCGTGTGAGCACGGGCTTTTATGACTGTCAATATAGCCAGCATCTAACGTTAGCTACTCCGCTGTGCTGTGGTGTCTGGTTATGTGAGACAAGCGTCTAGCAACATTGTTGGATGCTCCGGTCTTAGCCTGGCAACCAACGTGAACTTCGAGTCTGGGGAAGGGCGGGGGGAGACGACTCTCTCCAGTATTTTGAATTTGTACTGCAGTAACTATTTTAAACACTAGCTGTCAGTATTACATATTGGACCTTTAAGCTTAAGGATTCACTGTGTCTTCCACATGTATGTTTAACACTAAAAACATGACGTATAAATTATATATTATTATCCATTCATTTTCATCCACCAGTTTAACATGCAACTCAATTTTATACAGTATATGTAGTAGGGGGTCCCTACTCTGCCTCTCTTTCAGCTAAAGGGTCTAAAGAACGTTGGAGACCCCATGATGGAAATTATAGTAAAACCATCATTAAATCCTGACAAAAAGTAAGCAAAGTTGCATTAAAACAACTATTCCTGGAATTGTTGGGTCTTTGTAAATTATAGTGTGGTCTAGACCTACTCTATCTGTAAAGTGTCCTGAGATAACTCCTGTTACGATTTGATACTATAAATAAAATTGAATTGAACTACAGCTGGAATAAGCGTTATTAGGCTGTGGCCACACAAGCAGTAGGCTACTTGTTAGTAGAATACATTCACTGTTGTTTTGGTCTCTTCGGGGGATGAGTTAATAATAATCAGGATAAATGAATGCCAGCATTTTCCTTTAACTTTACTAACTGAATGACTGGACACAAGCTGAATGACTGGACCTCTCCGGGAACCATCACCTTATCGTGGTGGAGAGGTTTGGGTGTCCCTATGAACCCGAGGGCTGTGTTGTCTGGAGCTTTGTGCTCCTGGTAGGGTCTCCCATGGCAAAGTGGTCTCAGGTGAGGGGCCAGACGAAGAATGGTTCAAAAGACCCTATGAAAAAACGAGGAAGGGATAGAGAGACCCTGCCCGGAGGAAGCCCGGGGCCCCCGTCTGGAGCCAGGCCCAGAGGGAGGGCTCGTCAGCGAGCGTCTGGTGGCCGGGTTTGCCACGGAGCCCGGCCGGGCACAGCCCGAAAAAGCTACGTGGCACCTATCTCTCCAGCCCATGGGCCCACCACCTGTGGGAGGAACCGCTGGGGTCGGGTGCGCTGCCACATGGGTGGCGGTGGACATGGAATGTCACCTCGCTGTGGGGGAAGGAGCCGGAACTTGTGCGTGAGGTGGAGCGCTACCAGTTGGATCTGGTGGGGCTTACCTCTACGCATAGTCTCGGTTCTGGAACCGTACTCCTGGAGAGGGGTTGGACTCTTTTCTTCTCCGGAGTTGCCCAGGGTGTGAGGCGCCAGGCGGGTGTGGGGATACTCACAAGTCCCCGGCTGAGCGCTGCAACGTTGGAGTTTACCCCGGTGGACGAGAGGGTCGCCTCCCTACGCCTGCGGGTTGTTGGGGGGAAAACTCTGACTGTTGTTTGTGCATATGCACCAAACAAGAGTTCAGAGTATTCGGCCTTCTTGGAGACCTTGAATGGAGTCCTGTATGGGGCTCCGGAGGGGGACTCCATAGTTCTGCTGGGGGACTTCAACGCACATGTGGGCAATGACGGAGACACATGGAGAGGCGTGATTGGGAGGAACGGCCTCCCTGATCTAAACCAGAGTGGTTGTCTGTTATTGGACTTCTGTGCTAGTCATGGATTGTCTATAACAAACACCATGTTCGAACATAGGGATGCTCATAAGTGTACTTGGTACCAGAGCACCCTAGGCCGAAAGTCAATGATCGATTTTATAATCGTTTCATCTGATTTGAGGCCGTATGTTTTGGACACTCGGGTGAAGAGAGGGGCGGAGCTGTCAACTGATCACCATCTGGTGGTGAGTTGGGTCAGGGGGTGGGGGAAGACTCTGGACAGACCTGGTAAGCCCAAACGGGTGGTGCGGGTAAATTGGGAACGTCTGGAGGAAGCTCCTGTCCGACAGACCTTCAACTCACACCTCCGGCGGAGCTTTTCGTGCATCCCTGTGGAGGCTGGGGGCATTGAACCTGAGTGGACATTGTTCAAAGTTTCCATTGCTGAAGCTGCGGCAGGGAGCTGTGGTCTTAGGGTCTTAGGTGCCTCAAGGGGCGGTAATCCTCGAACACCGTGGTGGACACCGGTGGTCAGGGAAGCTGTCCGACTGAAGAAGGAGTCCTTCCGGGATATGTTATCCCAGAGGACTCCGGAGGCAGTTGCAAGGTACCGAATGGCCCGAAGGACTGCAGCCTCTGCCGTGAAAGAGGCAAAGCAGCGGGTGTGGGAGAAGTTCGGAGAAGACATGGAGAAGGACTTTCGGTCGGCACCAAGGCGCTTCTGGAAAACCGTCCGCCACCTCAGAAGGGGGAAGCGGGGAACCATCCAAGCTGTGTACAGTAAGGATGGGACGTTGTTGAGCTCAACTGAGGAGGTAATAGGGCGGTGGAAGGAGCACTTTGAGGAACTCCTAAATCCAGCTGATGCGCCCTCTTTGTTAGAGGCAGAGCTGGAGGATGACGGGGGATTGTCGTCAATTTCCCTGGTGGAGGTCACTGAGGTAGTCAAACAACTCCACAGTGGCAAAGCCCCAGGGATTGATGAGATCCGTCCAGAAATGCTGAAAGCTCTGGGTGTGGAGGGGCTGTCTTGGTTGACACGCCTACTCAACATTGCGTGGAAGTCTGGGACAGTGCCAAAGGAGTGGCAGACCGGGGTGGTGGTTCCCCTCTTCAAAAAGGGGGACCAGAGGGTGTGTACCAATTACAGGGGTATCACACTTCTCAGCCTCCCTGGTAAAGTCTACTCCAAGGTGCTGGAAAGGAGGGTTTGGCCGATAGTCGAACCTCAGGTTGAAGAGGAACAATGCGGATTCCGTCCTGGTCGTGGAACAACGGATCAGCTCTTTACTCTAGCAAGGATCCTGGAGGGAGCCTGGGAGTATGCCCATCCAGTCTACATGTGTTTTGTGGATCTGGAGAAGGCATATGACCGGGTCCCCCGGGAGACTTTGTGGGAGGTGCTGCGGGAGTATGGGGTGAGGGGGTCCCTTCTCAGGGCCATCCAATCTCTGTATGACCAAAGCGAGAGTTGTGTCCGGGTTCTCGGCAGTAAGTCGGACACGTTCCAGGTGAGGGTTGGCCTCCGCCAGGGCTGCGCTTTGTCACCAATCCTGTTCGTAGTATTTATGGACAGGATATCGAGGCGTAGTCGTGGTAGGGAGGGGTTGCAGTTCGGTGGGCTGGGGATCTCATCGCTGCTCTTTGCAGATGATGTGGTCCTGATGGCATCATCGGCCTGTGACCTTCAGCACTCACTGGATCGGTTTGCAGCCGAGTGTGAAGCGGCTGGGATGAGGATCAGCACCTCTAAATCTGAGGCCATGGTTCTCAGCAGGAAACCGATGGAGTGCCTTCTCCAGGTAGGGAATGAGTCCTTACCCCAAGTGAAGGAGTTTAAGTACCTTGGGGTCTTGTTCGCGAGTGAGGGGACAATGGAGCGGGAGATTGGTCGGAGAATAGGCGCGGCGTGGGCGGTATTACATTCTGTTTATCGCACCGTTGTGACGAAAAGAGAGCTGAGCCGGAAGGCAAAGCTCTCGATCTACCGGTCAGTTTTCGTTCCTACCCTCACCTATGGTCATGAAGGTTGGGTCATGACCGAAAGAACGAGATCCAGGGTACAAGCGGCCGAAATGGGTTTCCTCAGGAGGGTGGCTGGCGTCTCCCTTAGAGATAGGGTGAGAAGCTCAGTCATCCGCGAGGAGCTCGGAGTAGAGCCGCTGCTCCTTCACGTCGAAAGGAGCCAGTTGAGGTGGTTCGGGCATCTGGTAAGGATGCCCCCCGGGCGCCTCCCTAGGGAGGTGTTCCAGGCACGTCCAGCTGGGAGGAGGCCTCGGGGAAGACCCAGGACTAGGTGGAGGGATTACATCTCCAACCTGGCCTGGGAACGCCTCGGGATCCCCCAGTCAGAGCTGGTTAATGTGGCTCGGGAAAGGGAAGTTTGGGGTCCCCTGCCGGAGCTGCTCCCCCCACGACCCGACCACGGATAAGCGGACGACGATGGATGGATGGAACTGAATGACTGGAAGCGTGACAGAGACATCTGTGGCTATAAAGCTATATGACCAACATTAGCATTATGCTTTCTACTTAAGGTAATTAATGCCAAAAAAAATACAACAACAAAGCAACCAACCTGGGGGAGTGAACAGGACTCCACGGATATTCCCCGCTTTGATGGGGAGCCGGCTGACTCCGTCTCCAATCAGAAGCCTCTCATTGGTTGCCACTGCCAGCATCCTGCCCTCCCCTTCCTTCTCGTGCACAGATAAATTCACCACATGGTGGTTCAGTGAATTAGTTTTTATAAACCTTTTGTGCAAGGTATCTGCCCTCATTGACCACAGCAAACCCATGGGTTCAACCCCGACATAGCTCCCGCTGAGAGAGGGATCTCTCTCGAGGTCGATCTCCCCGTTCCCATCAGCCTTGTAGGTGGCTGAGGAGCTGAACACCAGTCCCTTGTCATCAGTGGTTCTGGCTCTCATGGTGACCACCTGTCTCGCCCTCAACCCAGCCACCTTCACGTGAACCGGCTCATCAAACATGCATCTGGCTCTCGGCAGCAGCCTCAGTCGGACTTGGGAGGACATCTCTCCTGAAACATATAATAAGTAGGGTATCGTTCAAAAATATGTGATACCGTGGTCGGGTTAGTTCAGTTAATAGAGCAAGCGCACATATATAGAGGTTTACTCCTTGACGCAGCGGCCGCGAGTTTGACTACGACTTGTGGCCATTTGCTGCATGTCATTTCCCTTCTCTCTCCTCTTTCATGTCTTCATCTGTCCAGTGAAAATAAAGGCAGAAAAATGGACAAAAATAATTATCTTAAAATTAAAAGAAATTCAATACCGACACCAATACCATGACTTTGATACCAGTTCCTAAACAATACTTTTTTCGATACCAATTTTATAAAACAAAAAGAAATTACAACATTAAGGCACCAATCTTTTTTTCAGCTCCTACATTTCACAAAAAGCATGGATAGTACTACAAAATAAAACGGTCGAAACGCTCGAAACTGAAGTCACATTGCCAAACCTCTCACACAGTCAAGGAAATAGAAGTCTATGTGGACCACACAGTCAATCAATTGCCATTTCTTTCACACAAAATGCATACAATGACCACATTCAACAAAATCCATTAACTCTTTTCTCATGTATACTCCACCACCTGCAGAAGAATATATATCTGCAGCACATTGTTCAAATGCTAACACAATGCTTTCAAAACTGTTAGAAACACATTCAAAACAGACTGATGGCAAATCTTGTGCATAATCCTCCCAAACAGCTTATTTCAGGTGAAAGAGAGATGTGATGCTGAGGATAACTTGTGTTTTTAGTACTATTAAATTACTATATGCACAGATATAATACAATAGATAAAGGATATTGAAGCAAATTTTAGATTCATTCGTGTTACATAAACTTGAGTACAGTCAAAGTGAAAGGTCTTTCTATAATGAAATACTTATTTATGTGAAAAATCATTCAAACTTCAAAGATAAAAGTTGATCATTTATGTAAGGCCCCCTGTTCCTAGTTTTTGTTTTTAGGTCAGTAGGGGTTGGTGGTGGCGCAGTGGATATGACACATATATGCCTTTGGTGTGGGAGATCTGGGTTTGATTCCCACTGTGATACATCAACCAATGTGTCCCTGAGCAAGACACTTAACCCCTAGTTGCTCCAGAGGTGTGCGACCTCTGATATATAGCAATTGTAAGTCGCTTTGGATAAAAGTGTCAGCTAAATGACATGTAAAAGGTCAGTGTGTTATGAGTGATGAGGTTTGCTTTCTGAGTGAGAGGTGTTGCCAGTGTTTTGGTCCAGCGAGCTTATTTAGAGACATGTATTAAGTATTTTGGTGGTTTGAGTGAGTTTTGGAGGAGAGATTATGTAACTGTTTGGCCAAGATATGTTAGTAATGTAAGTAAGTAAGTAGATAAGTAAGTAGGTAAGTAAAATTTATTTATAAAGCGCTTTTCACAGATAAAATCACAAAGTGCTGTACAACAGAATAGGTAGAACAAACAGTATAAAATGCATATACATATATCAAAAGAAAGGGACGCTAGTGAGAACCCATCAACCAAAAGCTTTCCTAAATAAGCAAGTTTTCAGATCCTTTTTAAAAGAGACAACAGAGTCAGCCAGACGCACGGACAGGGGCAGGGCGTTCCAAAAGACCGGTCCCCTCGGGTCTTATAACGAGTCTTAGGGACTGCAAGCAAATTTTGGTCAGAGGACCGAAGAGTCCGGCTAGGGAAATACGGCTTCAAAAGGTCTCGGATATACTGTGGGGCCTGACCGTTTAAGACCCTGAAAGTCAGCACTAAAATCTTAAAGTCGATCCTGAATTTTACAGGGAGCCAATGGAGAGCTGACAAGACTGGAGTGATATGAGACCTTCGAGGGGCACCTAATAAAAGTCTAGCAGCAGAATTTTGAACAATTTGCAGTTTGTTCAAAGCAGACATATTCAGACAGGTAAACACAGAGTTACAGTAGTCAAGCCTTGTTGATATGAAAGCGTGAATTATCATTTCCAGGTCATTCTTTGACAACAATTTGCGAATTTTAGAGATGTTCCTAAGATGATAAAAGCAATTTCAGACGAGCTGTTTTGAGTGTGTCTCCAAAGACATGGCCTGGTCAAACATAACCCCCAGGTTTCTGAGGCTGGGTTTGACAGAGGGGCCCAGGGAGCCAAGGTGCTGTTTGATCAACGTGATCTTATGGTCTGGAGCAAAGATCAGCGTTTCAGTCTTGTTTGAATTTATCTGCAGATAGTTATTGGCAAGCCAGTCTTTGATGGAGGACAGACACTCTAGGAACAGAGACAAACGATGAAACTCAGCATCATTAAAGGAACAATACAACTGGACATCGTCGGCATAGAAATGATATGATACATCCTTGAAACAACCAATAATTTGACCAAGTGGCAAAATGTACAGTAAAAACAAAATAGGACCCAAAACTGACCCTTGTGCCACTCCGCAGGACAAATTTGTTATATCAGACTGTACATTGTTTACAGCAACGTTAAAGGTTCTGTCATGTATATAGGACGAGAACCACTGAAGGACAGTTCCTGATAGTCCCATCTCATTATGAAGCCGATTGATCAGTATACTGTGATCCACAGTGTCAAAAGCAGAAGTCAAATCAAGAAGTACAAGTACAGTGTAGCGGCCAGAGTCTGCTGCCATCATCACATCACTAGAGACTTTGATAAGGGCTGTTTCAGTGGAGTGTAATTTTCGGAAACCAGACTGAAAAGTATCAAACAAGTCATGCTGCTCCATAAAGGAGGTCAGCTGGCATGCCACGACTTTTTCCAAAATTTTGGAGATAAATGGAAGTTTTGATATGGGCCTGTAGTTTTTAGGTTCTGAAGGGTCAAGATTGGGCTTTTTAAGGATCGGGTTTACCACAGCATGTTTGATGTGTAGACTGTATGAAGAATTTTGAAAAAGTTGCTTCAGTATTGCCTGCAATTTAAAAAACTGTAATCTGTACTGCGATAGAGGAAATGCACTTTTCCTGTGATCGCCCCACTGAGTGGAAAAACAGTGTGTGTGTGTAGCTGGACATTATATAAGTTGAGGTCATGGATGTAGGTCAAGTACCACAGGCAACAATAGGACCTTGTGTGGGTCTCTACAGTTCAGCGTTGGATTTAAAAATGTATATTTTGTTCTGCAGTATTAACAAAACACATGAATAAGCTCAGTGATCTCCAAAAGGACTTGTATTTTTTGAGATCTCATCAGTGTCCCCCCTGTGCTTTATAGCACCAAAAACATGGGATGTTGGGGCTTACATAGCCATCTTGTGGCAAGAGTGCCTAATGACGGGCTCCTGAGAGAAGGCTGAGCTGAGGATTGTCCGTGTATCCACAGCCTCATATATCTTATTCTTCTGTTCTATAGAGATCCATTGTCCAAAAGCTATTAAAACACATCAATGAGCCGCAGCGTTGCAGTGCATGTTCCTTCTTTACCATGAACATCGCAGAACTCAATGAAGCACCAAATGTGTGCTCTATAGCCGCTTAGCAGTTCTACTAACTACTCTCCCCCAAAACCGTTTTGTCCATTTGCCTTCGCACTGGCCAAGTGACCATAGGGACTGGTAGGAGGGGTAAGGGAGTGATGCAAGCACAGCAACAGTCTTTATAGCATTAAAATCAGAAAAGAAATACACCAAAAAAAGTATGAACTATATACTAAATCTAATGTATATGTCATAATTTAAACAAGTCTCCCGAAGAGAAACGGGTATGTCTCTCTCTCTCTCTGCCTGCTGCGCTGTGGCCGTGTGTGTGACTGTGTGTGTGTGTGTGTGTGTGAGTGGGACGGCACACCAGTGAGATTGTCAAGCCTGCAGGCGCTTGTGGAGTTTAACGCCAAAAAGGTAGTTAACCACAGGTTCCCGTTAATCTTATGATGGACATGTGTTGTGATATTTAAACAAACGATCAGTCAACGGCGAAATAAAATCCTCTTATTTACGAGACCGGTCTGAGAGACCTCCAGCTTACAGCAGGGTGTCCTAGCATGACTGGCCGGCCGGCGAGCAAGCAATCCCAGCAGCCACCAGCTGGCTGTCCCGTCACTTTATGGAGCTTCTCAACTCCGAAAACTTTGAAGCAAATTGTCAATTTAGCAACGATCTTCGGAAGACTGCCTATATTCGAAATCTAAACAGTTCACGTCTCGCCTAAAACGTTGTCAGAAGTGAATTTAATGATGAATAAGATGGTGAAAATTGTTAACAATGTCCCGTTGTTGCTCTGTCTATACCGGTGTTCCGGTTGAACGAGAGACCATGTTAACTGGTGGCCGTCAGCCAAATGCGTCTGTTGCTGTCGTAGTGACGACAGCTGTTGAAAACAGGAAGAGAATATGTACCTGTCCGCGTGAATGCCTTTTTGTTAAGTTGTCATTACAATGTTAAAACATAACGTTTACGTTACCTCTCTGATTTGTCTTTGGAGTCTTGTCTGAGGAAACTATCTGGGCTGCCGTTAAGGAAAACGGGAAGACAGCGTTGCTCTTCCCGTTATGTCTATAATATCTTTTATTTAATACATCTATTCGTCTTCAGAGCTTGTTTAAGTAAACACGTCACGTAGAAAACTATTTAGATCTTTTAAAAGTAAAAAATAAATTAATAAACAACTTGGATTCGAGCTCCTACCATTGTGGGAAAATATATAAGACCCAGCACTCTAACGCAGTGCCCCATCACATCGCATCAATAACTGGTGGGCACGGCATGATATGAACTCAAACATCACACAGAGGGCTAGATTTATCAAGCCTTTTGCGCCTGTTTCCAGGCGGTAATTGGTCGCAAAGACGGACGTAACCGATGCAGGCTATTTACAAACAGGGCGCACTTGGGTAAAATCGCAAATTGCCTGCCACATGAGCGAGAAGAGACAAGTTGTACTTTCAATGTGCGTTCGTGGGAGTGTCATGGGGGAAGTGGGAGTTCCACCCAAAAAGGTGGGAGGATACGCGTAAAGTGCGCCTGATTATATATTCCATGGTATTTACAAAGACTGCCAGTAAGAGCGTGCCTCTATTCCGCGGGGGGAATTCTCCGCCTCTTGAAAGCAGGTCTAAACCAGCCGCAATCGGGTTTCCTCGTAGGCCTACCTATATGCCGCTGGTGAAATGGTAGCAGTAATCCGAGCAAGACGAAGACATAGGCCAGGCTGAAAATATTTTTAACACAAGGATCACACTTTGTCAGTGGAGTGAACACAAAATCATGAAGCGTTACAGATTAAGCAGCCATGCAATATTAGAGTTACTGGCAGAAATCAAAGATGACATTGCATCTCCGACACAGCGTTCACATTCTATCCAGCAGTTTTTAAACTCCTCGCTACATTACAAATATTGGCATCAGGATCATTTTAAACAGTCATAGCATCAGCAGTGGGAATATCGCAGTCTGCACTCAGCCGTATCATAGCACCAGTACCGCTTTGCTACAGCGCAATTTACGGTCTAGTGGGCGGAGAAAGACGCTGATTGCCTGATGGGTGTCTGGGTTGATAAATACTACGCAAAATGTGGAACCATAGCGTGCGCTATTACCGAACATAAACAGATGCAGCGTAAACTGCGCTAGTGTTAGTAAATGACGCCCAGAGTCTCTTAAAACCAGGAGGCAGCCAGATCAGGTTGTGACCACGCCACACTGCATGCAAATAACTGACAAGTTACTCTTGCTCAGAAATTGTCTTTATTTTGTTTGATTCCCACAAAATGCTTTGTATCCACAGTAAATTATGGTAAATATAGCATCAAAATATCTCATACATCGTATCTTTAAAACAGAAAGCAGTCAGATCAAGTTGTGACCACACCGTGTAGCCTTAAGCTACTAACATTAATATCAATTATAAAGGCTATTTATGTTAGTAGCCTTATGCTACTAACATTAAGATTCATTATATAGGCTATATAGGCTTTTCAGTTGCAACAACTAGTAATGTTAGAAAAACTACAACACCACACCGGATCTAGCTAGACCGGAAACAAAACAACAGGCACACACTTGTTTGGGCTTGCGAGCCGGCCAAAGAGTAGTAGGCTAATGTTACGTTTTGAGTGGATGGCGAGCACGAGACGCCGAAATGATTCTTTTAAAAAGTTGCCAAATGGTTCCATTGACAAGACCAAAGTGATCTGTGTGTTTTGTCGTTGTGAACTGAGCCATCATCGCAGCATGTCCAGTCTGAAATACCACTTGATGGCCAAGCACACAGCTGATGCAAATTCTCCGCCCCCTCGTCAAAGCCAGGTGACAATGGATGACTTCAGACAGTTAGCGTGAAATTCAACACTAAAGTATATGCCAATGTTGTTTTCAATAAAAAAAAACATTTGCACAAAGCAAGCCGATCCACTTTTCCATGTTGATAAGAGCATTAAAATGAGAAAAAAATAATGGGACAAAAAGAAATCAAGGGACATTTAGAATAGATAAAAATGTGCGATTAATTGCGAGTTAACTGTTATGGTTTCAGTGTTTTGCTTTGTATTTTGTTCTGTTTCTGTTGCCTGTTGTTTCTGTATGTTTCCTGTCATGTTTATTTCATCCTGTGACCTGAGGTCCGTTTCAGGTAGGAGGATTAGTGGAAACTCTGAGTTTGTTAAGCCTGAGATGAGGGAAACTCTGAGTTTTCTGTTTCAGAAAGAGAGGTAACTTAACCTCAGAGTCAGTTACTATGGTAACTGAGCCTATGAACCTAACCTGGTCGGGAGCAGGTTTTCTTCGAGAAACCTCGAGTTTCTTGAAGACTCCTCCCCATGGATGTATGCAGAGAATTAACACTCCTCCCTCTGACACAGAGCTCTTTCATTTCCTCATTCATTCATTCAGTCTATATCAGGCGCATTTCAGTGCAGTTTGTTATATTGGCGTGAATAAAATAAAACATTGTTGGTTTATTAACTGTTAGGCAGACTTTAAAACATTGTTTTTTCTCAAAACATGACATTTCCTTTTATCGACGACCCCGTTGATGAAGACGCTGTATGGCAGGGAGTTAAACTTATGTCGGAAGATGATATTGACGCATTTTAATTTCCAGATAACTTCCTATTTGAGCGCTATGGTTTTTCTTCCCAGTCTATCAGTTATGTAAGCTACATAACCTTATCCGTCCTCATATCACTAACGTCACCCATCGTGGACATGCTCTACATCCCATTACATTCTTGCATTACAGTTGTCTCTACAACCTTGGTGATAATAATAATTTTAATAAAGCGCCGTCAGAAGAGATCGCTCTGAAACGTTGTATAACTGCTATAAATCATCTCATGCTTTGTGTTTGGGCTTAATTCAATCCTGACAGTCTAAGCTTTCAATAGATGTTCTGCATGACCATATATTTTGAAGATTTAATGCGTCAAATTTATAACAACGTTTAAGCAGCGTCCACTTTGAGCGTGAGTGTCCCGTTTACGGGTCAGTGAAAGTAAAGAGTTTAAACATTTGTAGTGTTCCCTGGACACAGACCAGTCAGAGACATTAAAAAAGAGTTCCACAGGATTGCAGGTGAATGATGTAAACCCTTTGAAATGAAAGATTATGAATTTTAATTCTGTTAATGATGGTGCTGCAGCCTCAGAATGAGATTAGTAGCCTATGACTTTTTCGCCCGCAGTATTGCACCTAACTGAAATAGATTTGAAGTAATATTAGCTTATGATTAAATATGATATACATCATATTGGAATATAAGCATTTACTCTAGCAGCAATTTTCTCCAGCGCAATTTCTCTCTCTTTTGCAGCAGCCGCTGTGTTGCTTTTTTAACGAAATACATGTTCAAACTCGCTGTCTGTGCGCATGAGTATTTCTGCCGACCCGTTTGTTTGTGATTGTTGCCATGGTGAATCGTAGTATCATGGCTCCATTCATGCTGTCTTTGGTGCACGCGCGTAACCCTGAGTCAACCTACTCCGAGTTGATTGAACCAACTCGAATCAGCCGTTGTGAAACCGAAAACTCAGAATTTCCCATCTCAGGCTCAATCAACTCAGAGATCAGGCTCAGACTCAGAGTTTGTTGAACCTCCTACCTGAAACGGACCCCTGCGTTTAGTTCTGTTCCCTGTTCTGTTTATGTTTTGTTTCCTGTTTTATTTTGAAGTCTGGTTTTTCTCCCTAGTCTTGTCTGGTTTTATTTCCTGTCTTTTGGTTTTTCCCGCTCTTGTGATTACTTGATGTTTGCCACCTGTTCCCCAGCCCTTGTGTCACCTGCCTCTTGTTTCCTCGTTATCCTCTGTATTTAGTCTGTAGCCGTTTCTCAATGTCAAGGATCCTTCCTTGGTAGGACTGATCCTTCCTTGGAAGGACTAGTCCTTCCAAGGAAGGACTAGTCCTTCCTTGGAAGGATCCTTCAGAGGCTAGGCCAGAGTCCTACGTAGCATTCGGAGAACTCGTACATTGGAACAGGCTACCAAGTGCACGTCATTGCGTGCCTGCGTCATGTAAAATGTTTCGCCTTCACTTCCGCGCTGCATTTCAAAACACTGGATAAAAATGGATGTGGAACTGTGAACTGTGCTGTGCATTTGTTTTGTTGAGATGAAGAAGGGGATTCAGCGTCAGTCTGCTTGCAGGAGGAGAATATTCTGTTGGCAACTTTACTCGCAACGTGCGAAGGTAGGTAACATTACCAACACTGACAGGCTATAATGTAAGCATTAGTCATTTCTCTTATTTATCCCATGTCAACAAATTAAAAACTCGTTGGAGTTCATGTTTCTAGTTGTCATAGCTAACACTTACCGGTAAGGAGAATTGCATCAAGTAATCTTAATTCCATTAAATTTGCAGTTTCAGTTTATATTAGCTTGTAGTTTACTGCATACATGTAACATTAGCTCATTGTTTAGTAGCTTCTAGCTTTCAAACAAATGCGGTGCAAAATATAATCAGCAACTACAACAAGGTAAGCGCTACCAGGTAGTGAGCTACCACAGGCAGTATGATATGCAGTAAACTGCAAGTGAGAAATAGTACTGTAAACACTCAAGCTACAAGGCTACAACCAACATATGAAAAGTCATAACAACACCATTGATAAACACCCCCTAACAGTAAAGGTAGTTAACTACTGGACTAATCTAAAGCTTTCTAATGTTACCAGAACAGGTTAGATAACTACTGGACTAATCTAAAGCTTTCTCCTTCTGTCTGCAGTCTGGAAGCAACACCATCGTCTGCAGCTGAGTCTGATCGCCGCTTCATGTTGAATATACTTGTGTACAGTATATAGTAATGTTTGAATAAATGTTATAATACAGATGCACGTTTCGTTCATGTCTTTTTAGGGCTTGTATACCTAACTAGTTACATAATTATCCAGTCAGAAGTTTCCTGTGTCCAGCTCAGAATTTGATGGAAAAATAGACACTGAAAAACAATTTACATTATATACACACACCCAAAAACTTAAAGACAGACAAACCAGTTAATTTAAAGCATTTATTTTATGAATGCCAATCTCTACTAGGCTATAGCAAATCTATTCAGCATCTCTTTGGCGTCGGTCTCCCTGCTCTCTCTTTTGCTTTCCCTCTCCTCCTCCTCATCTCTCCCTGCTGGCTTTCCCATCCTCAGTCACCGCCTCAGTTTGTTCCTTAGTACCTGTTAAAGACAGTAAACACAACAAAAATATGTTTATCGTTATGAATGCTATAACGTAATGTTACGGAACATTATACTTGTGACATGGGAAACTACTCGTACATATTAGCTCTCATTTAACTTTGCTAGTGAAGTTAAAAAGGTGCAGAGTTACCTCCCATCCTGTAGTTACAACTGATAAACACACCATCTACATCTCTGCTAACGTTACGCATATAGCTACAGTAACGGCATATAAAAAGAGATGAAAATGCCACCGGACATTAAACTTTACGAACACAAATGGCAAAAAGACAACCTAGCTAGCTAGCTAACAGCCTATAATGTTAAATGATAGGTCTGTTAGCTAAAGTTAGCTCGGGGTGTATCTACCTAATTACGATAGCAATTTGTATGAGCATTAAAGCGTTAAGCTTTACATTGATGTAGCACATTAACGGTGATAACAAATGTACGGCAAACACTAAAGATACTTACATTTAAATGATTATTTCGCCGTCAGCGATGCCGCTCAATCTCTCGCTTAGGTCCGCCATTTAATTTTTTTAAACGAGCCGGCAAAGCCGCGCATAGGATTGTGGTTGATCTGGGAGCGCGAAGGATACACATATGCATCCTTTGCTGTCTATGGGAAATTCTCTGAACGAAGGACTCAGTCCTTGGTGGAATTCGGAGGATCCTCGACATTGAACGGTCCTTCGACGGACGTCGATGACGTAGCATCCTCCAAATTCTGGCTTCGGAGGATCCTTCCTTGACATTGAGAAACATTCCCTTGTCCTGTGTCGGATCATTGTATTCAGTTTGCTGTTTCGTCCCGTTTTTTCCTGTCGTGGCTACTCTGTCCTGCTTCCTGGTTCGCTTTCCTTGTGTTTATTTTCCTTGAGTAAGTCTTGCCGCCCTTGGGACTTTTTTGTTTGTAGTTTTTTTGTTAATAAATCTTCAAGCTCAACAAACTCCTGCCTGCTCTCTGCGTTTGGGTCCAAACCTTGTAGCAACCTTGACATTAACTATAACATTAATGCGATTAATTGCGATTAAATATTTTAATCGTTTGACAGCACTACTATTTATGTTAGTAGCTTCAAGCTTGATGTTATAGGCTACTTAAAATGTGAAAATATCACAAACCATGTATTTATAGGCTGGATATGAAATTGTTACACAAGATTATAGATAATCAGTTACAGAAAACGTAGAAGTATGTATATACAATTTCTGAGCAAGAGCAACTTGTCAGTTATTTGCATGCAGTGTATGGTCACAACTTGATCTGGCTGCCTCCTGGTTTTAAGAGACTCTGTGTGACGTTTGAGTTCATATCATGCCATGCCCACGACTTAATGATGCGATGCGATAGCGCACCGCGTTAGAGTGCTGGGTCTTACATATTTTCCCACAATGGTAGGAGTTCGAATCCAAGTTGTTTATTAATTTATTTTCTACTTTTAAAAGGGCTAAATAGTTTTCTATGTGACGTGTTTACTTTAACAAGCTCTGAAGACGAATAGATGTATTCAATAAAACATATTGTAGACATAACGGGAAGAGCAACGCTGTGTTCCCGTTTTCCTTAACAGCAGCCACATTCAAAACGCGACAAGTTTCCTCAGACAAGACTCCAAAGACAAAGCAGAGAGGTAACGTAAAAGTCGCTATGTTTATCATTTTGATGCATGTAGCCCTGACTGCAGACCCGCAGACCTCAATATGGGCGGAGTTAAACGTTGAACCCCGCCGTCACGTCCGCCGTCACGTACTGCCGTCCCGCCGTCGTCCTCCCGCCTGTCTCCTTCCCATAGACAGTATGTAAAAGCTCCTTCCACGCAAGGGGCCATGCTTCTCTCCTCCTTTCACTCTCCAGAGTGAAACCTCCTATGGCGCCATTTTGATGCTAATAAGCCATCACCCCCCGTTAGCATCCCATTCACTGACATTCATTTTGGCGTCACTTTGACAGCCAATGACTTTACATCTGAAGCGTTTCAAGACTTCATTTGTCCCTTGTTTATTTCTAAAGAAACACGACAATGTATAAAAGGCTCCGTTACCTTGTACCTCACGTTATGGCTCCGTAGCAGACGTTTTTGTAAAAATAGGCTAACGATTGTGTCATAACCACGCGACTTACTGACGCATAGTACAGGAATTACCGTATAGTACAGGAGAAGCTCGCAGGCAGTTTCGACGTACATTAGCTGTTTAGTTTAATTACTAATGTTAACTAGCATTTTAGTTAGCAATAATTAGCCTGTGCCTATGTTATCTCCTTACATATACCTACGCTCTCCGTCTCTGATAGATTGGGAATGATTGAGATTTCTCTTGGCACAGCTACCAGAAGACTTACAACGTTCAGAGACGTTGTTCACGTCACATCGGCGGCGGGAAGCTAAGTTTGCAGCTGCGCAGTAACGCTCAGTAACACTTTCCCATCACCGGAAAAGTGCTGGAAAGAGGCTTCACTTGTCTCCGTTGAAAACAGCGGGATCGCTGTGTCCATTTTATATACTGTCTATGCTTCCACGCGCAGGGGCTTGTGGGCTATCGGCTAGCTAGCTAGTTGCTAACATCAGGGGTGCTAGCTATATGCCTACACAACGTTACTACAGACATAGTGATTACATTGCCTTGGTTCTCTCTTATGATACACCCGAGGGCTGTATGCTGTAAAGCTTGTAACGTGGATGAAGGATGAAGCCATGGATGAGCTTTGTTCACTAAACTGCAGGCTAACTGCTAGCGCCAGTTAGTAGCTAGCTAGCTAGTAGAACAACGTAATTATTAAATCGTCTTGGTTGTCTAGCTAAATACATCCATTGTTTATTTAGCTAAGCATGTAAACGATCGGGAACAACGAAAACACAATGTTTAACGTCAGTGAATGTTTTAGACAATAAAAACGGCGAGTTCGTGAGTTCGCCACTTGTAAGAGACACGCTCATGAACGAGCATGTTGTTACCTCATTGGAACGTACGGGGCTTCCCGCCGAACACTGTATCCAGTTCTCTTAATACATCCATGACGGTGACACGGTGACGGCGGGGTTCAACGTTTAACTCCGTCCACATTGAGGTCTGCGGGTCTGCAGTCAGGGGCTTCTCTTTTGATGACAACTTAACAAAAAGCCATTCACGTGGACAGCTACGTATTCTCTTCAGAGATGGGAAGTAACGAAGAACAAATACTTCGTTACTGTACTTAAGTAGATTTTTCAGGTATTTTTACTTTACTTTACTATTTATTTTTGTGCCGACTTTTTACTTTTACTCCTTACATTTTTAACACAAATACCGGTACTTTCTACTCCTTACGTTTTACAAAAGTGGCCCGTTACTTACCCACTTACAAAAGCGCGATGATACGTAACAACATTGTTTGTGACAGAACGTTCTCATTTTCATTCATAAATTCACCCCGTCTGTGTTGGGAACGTTGTGAAGCTCTGACATTTGGACCTTGGGGGTTTCCGTGGCCCTGGATCTGACGTGAGGTCACTTAACGTTACTAAGCAACAACAAGTTGCATTCTTTGCGCGGTCTTTCCTTTCTCGCAACTAGTTACCTAGAGTTTGAACTAAGTTTTATAAGTAACGAGATATGAAACGTTACTAAACAGACCTAAATAACACTACTTCAGTGTTTTCTAAAGTCTGTCCCTGAAGCTGCTGCCACGTCGGGTGATAGCCTACTGCAGCTGCCACCAACGTTAGCCTACTGTTACCTGGTAAGTGAGAGTAGCCTAGCTTATGATACCGCGTGCGCACGTGTGTGTGTACGTGCGTGTGTGTGTGTGCGTGCCTGTGTGTGTGTGCGCGCCTGTGTGTGTGCTGTGTGTCTATGTGTGTGTGTGTAGCCTACCTGTGTGTCTGAATACTGCAGTAAACAGAATACAATGTTTATATTTCCTTGTTTCAGATGACGAGAGAGACAGTGAGAACTCCTGGCCTTCATAAGGTCAATGACTATGCAACATTAGAGTAAATTCTTAAATCTTAAATATGCATTGCTTTACACAATTAAATGACTATATGGTAATGTTAGTTATCAATGGTCAGATAATTAACTAAAATAGAAAGAGTGGAGCTTTTTTCTCCTTTTGTCTGCTTTTTATGCATTTGTTAGCCATGGTGTTGAAGATTGTAAACAGTTTATTAAATACTTTTGAGTATATGTAGGCCCTTATCAGCAGATTTTACTGCTAATCGATACAAAAGTTGTCTGATGATGCTAATTATTAGTCATGGTTTTGTGTGACAGTGGGGGGGTGGAGGTTAAACGGCTTATTTGTGTGATGTGATGTCCTGTTGCGTTCAGGTTCGGTTGCGTTTCTCTAAAAGTTAAATCTGTCTCATCTTTTCTCAACTCTAAGTGTTGTTTTTCCAGGACTTTAAATAAACGCCATCAATACTTAAACGTCTGTTGCCCGTGTACAGTTCGTATTCAGAAACGTCACAGTACCGACTGTATGGGGTGTCGCTCTGGGACAGGCGAGTATGAGGCTGGGAGGGGAAAATCACAGTATACTCACTACAAAAAAATAGACTACACCACTGGTTAGTTGTACTCTAAAAGTATGCAGAACTTACATGTAGATTCCTTTAAATGTTGATTAAAAATGGAACTGGATCTGTGAATTATTACAGAATCTTATTAACCTGGAGTCCCAGTCTCTGTCACAATAATCATATATGTGATGTTTTAGGCCTTTTGGAAGACATCCATTTAAAATGTAGACATGGCACATATACATAATATACATAACGAGCCTCGTCTCCATGGCTACTGAAGTTTCTCAGCTTGCACTCTAGTTACATTTGTGGTCCAGGTAGCTTTGCATAAAAAATGGTTGTCATTCGCAAGGCTACTTTTACTTTTATACTTTACCGTAAAACTTCAAATAATAGCCGAGTCCCAACTAGACGCCTGTCTCTTTTAAACGCCTGGTGTGACAACAGATTTGGGTAAATAAAGGCCGGTCTCAAATAGAGGCCTAGTCTGTTTTTTTGTTTTTTTCATGTCGGGTTGTATTTGATCTTGTAAAACCCGTCAGATCGTTTGTTCTATGTTTTGATTTGATTTCACGTGACAGACGCAACCGTTCGACTCATCACTATGGCAACATAACAAACAGGTTAACGAACTTTCTTTTAGTCTTCAGTTTTTCTTAATTCTCTCAATACCACCATGGAGACAAAAAGAAAAAAAGTATGATTTGACATTTAAGCTGACAGTTGTCAAATTTGCCGAACAAAATTCAGGAGAAGCAGCGGCGAGACATTTCTCGATTGATCCTGAGAGAGCGCGAGAATGGCGTAAACATAAAGCAGAACTGCGACGTCTGTCCAAGGAAGACGACCAAAGGGCCCGACTGCGAGGCGGAGGGAGGAAGAAGGTCAGTGAAGAGCTGGAGGTGAGCGTGTGTGAGTGGATCCACAGCATGCGGGCAAAGCATCGTCAATTAAAGGCCTGTCTCTTATAGACGCCTGTCTCAAATACAAGCCGGTGCATTTCAGCAATTTAGGTAAATAGAAGCCCGGGCTATTATTTGAAGTTTTACGGTAAGTACATTTCCAAGCCTGTACTTTGTTACTTTTACTTGAGTAAATAAGTTAAATCAGTACTTCTACTTTTACTAGAGTATTTTCTAACACAAGTATCTGTACTTCTACTTAAGTATGAGAAGTGAGTACTTTTCCCATCTCTGATTCTCTTCCCGTTTTCAACAGCTGCCGTCACTACGACAACAACAGACGCATTTGGCTGACGGTCACCAGTTAACATGAGGCTCGTTCGAGATGAGCCAAATCTGCGCAGAATCGATCACCGGCGATCGCCGCCCGTTGCATGCCGGTTAGATTTGTGTCCAACTTGATCCCGACTTGCTCTGACGTCATCCACACGTAGGCAAGGATAACCTCACAAGAGCAAGGCGGCCGCAGTTCTGAGACACAGGCAGCGCCATAGACATATAAAGAGTAGACGCCGCATCGACCGCTACTGCCTACTGGCGCTGACAAGCCGTAGGGCCGCCATCTTGGACCGGTCACCCGCTCCACTCAGTGTAATCTGTTTGGCAGGTGCAATGAGTTGTCAGCGCATTTAAATAATCATACCTCACTGAATACCGAACTGATTTTCACACAGATTTTTTTTTGCTGCAAAGGTCATAGACGTAGCTATGATACATGACACATGGTTCGGCATATTTTAATATTCATAGTGGGCTTAACAGTAATAGAATATTGTGATATATGATATAAAGTGACCAGACGTCCGAGGGTTGCACGATTTTGACAAAATGTGATATTGCGATATCGATATGAATTAAGATATTTTTAAACATATGTAAAATTACAAAATAGATTCATAACAAATTAAACAAGTTTTCCCCATCATATATTGGACTGGTACAACATAAATAAATAACGACCATGTGAACAGAACAGGACATGTTCTACTGGTTGTACAGTATAAAATATATAAAGAAAACAGGACGTTTTACTGGTTGTACAGTATAAAATATATAAAGAAAACAGGACACAACTGATCATTATAGCCTTTGAAGTGGGCTCTAAATCCAACACAACTAAGCCACAGAGCCAACGGACGGGACGCAGTGCTCCACTATATATATATATATATATATATATATATATATATATATATATATAATAGTACCAGTACTCTGTTTAAAATAGCAGGATGAAATGAAAAGTGACAGTTTTTATTCAAACTGCACATGTACTTGGTTGAAACACCCTTGAAAAGTCTACAAATTTAATTTATGTAGACATTTTCAAAACACAGTTACAAAGTGCTTTACAATTCAATTCAATTTTATTTATAGTATCAAATCATAACAGGAGTTATCTCAAGACACTTTACAGATAGAGTAGGTCTAGACCACACTCTATAATTTGCAAAAAACCCAACAAATCCCCCAAGAGCAAGCACTAGTGCAACAGTGGCGAGGAAAGACTCCCTTTTAGGAAGAAACCTCGGACAGACCCAGGCTCTTGGTAGGTGGTGTCTGACGTGCCGTTGGGGTGCATCACAGTATAGATAATGAAACAGTGAATAGAAATAGTGGTTGTAGTAGCGCAGGGAGCAGCATGGCATAGCAGCGAATTTCAGCAGAACCACGGCAACAGCTGAAACCATGATTTTGGTGCCATCCTAATCCCGGGATTTCATCCTGGGTGAAATGAAACAGACTCCGGGGAGCAAGCTCCCAGGACTAGGTTAGTAAGAAGCATTTCTGGGACAGAGAAGCAGGTGGGCCGGGCTAGGCAGATGCTGTAACTCCTCACTCCCTAACTATAAGCTTTATCAAAGAGGAGAGTCTTAAGTTTACTCTTGAATGTGGTGACAGTATCTGTCTCCCGGACCCAGACTGGGAGCTGGTTTCACAGGAGAGGAGCCTGATAGCTAAAGGCTCTGGCTCCCATTCTACTTTTAGAGATTCTAGGAATCACAAGTAACTCTGCATTCTGGGAGCGCAGTGCTCTAGTGGGACAGTAAGGTACTATGAGCTCTTCAAGCTATGATGGTGCTTGACCGTTTAGAGCTTTGTAGGTCAGAAGGAGGATTTTAAATTCAATCCTGAATTTTACAGGGAGCCAATGCAGAGAAGCTGATACAGGGGAGATATGATCTCTTTTCTTAGTTCTTGTCAGAACACGTGCTGCAGCGTTCTGGATTACAGAACCCAGAGGGAAAGAGTGTGTGTGTGTGTGTGTGTGTGTGTGTGTGTGTGTGTGTGTGTGTGTGTGTGTGTGTGTGTGTGTGTGTGTGTGTGTGTGTGTGTGTGTGTGAAGTTTATCTGTTTATAAGATAAAAGGCAATCTCTTAGGAGGTGAACCGGGAAGCTGAAGACGGATGGAATAACACCATCTCGGAGTCAGACTATCTGACCTGTCTTATCGAAATCACCCTGCTTAAAATGGTGACAGCACAGCACTGATGAACAACTGGCAGTAGGCCTAAATCCTTCTCTCCTCAAAGCCACTTCCCACTTCTGCCTCACATCTTTGTTCTTGGGAAACCTTCAAAATGAAAAAAACAAGATTTGGGAGAGCCTACACAAAAACATTTCAAAAGAAGATCAAGCTTATTTTCTTCCTTCACATTTCTTAGAACCTTTCTTCAACAAAACTCTTATTTTGATGCATATCTGTTGATAATGAACCAAAGTTGCTTGTTTTGCAAACCATTCTACAGTCAGATGTTCTGTTGCCTTTATTTGAAGTAAGTGGGGTGAGTATGAGACATGAGAGGTATCTTACTTTTGTCGGGGTGAATAATACACAGTGTTGGGCAAGCTGCTTAGAAATTGTAGTGAGCTAAGTTATCAGTTACTCTGCCATGAATAAAGCTTCACTACACAAAAGCTACCACCCAGTCAAATGTAGCAAGCTAAGTAGGCTAGTTCACTACATATGAAGCTACTTTAAGTTGCGCTAATTTCACATGACAAGAAAAGTGTAGCTTGTGTGGCCAAGCTACTTGATAAATAAAAGGAGTTAAGCTACTGAAAAGTTACTTGATTCAGGAAATAGTGACGCTACCACCAAAATACTAGCTAAGTTACTAGCTAAGCTACAAATAGCGACTGCCCAACACTGATAATACAGTCTGCGCCACTTATGTAAAATCCGCTGGCCAATGTTATACCAGTAATATTTGTTTTATTTCTACAATAGCATTCTTGTGTCAGTTGTAATCTAAGTCAGTAGCCTAGCTAGCTGGCTACGATTTCAGTACAGTAATATCCTTGCTCCTTCTCAATACTCTGGTCATATTCTATTCACAAAATACAAACAACAGTACAGTAATGTTAAATCTTACTTGTGAAAAGTAATCCCCCGAGCCCTGTTTTCGATGGTCCGCCGATTTGACCACGAATATGCTGCACAGTGCTCTGGCATCTTGTTGCTTCTGTTGCTACGCAACTAGGAGTATGACCGGTCCAAGATGGCGGCCGCATTTCTTGCGCCCAGCAGCCAATGCGGCGTCGACTCTTTATTATGGCTATGGGCAGCACAGTTGCTTTTCACCGACTGCAAGACCCAGGCGGACCCAGGGGCATGCTGGGAAACGCCGGCCTCTCAGCTGATCTAACAGCTGATTGGTTCAGAATCTATTCAACATTATGACGTTTTATATAAGCTTTTTCTTGTTTTTGAATCGGAGTGATTTTAACTGCTTTATGATGATTTATAACTCCTACGGTGGCCGAACCCGAAATTAGCGACAATCGTCCGTGAGTGTTCCTTCCAGTGTAATAATAGTTTGACGTTATTTTAGTACCATTTCATTGCTAACATCAGCTATCAGGTTCCCAAGCAAGCTAATGTTAGTAAATTATCAGTGCTATCGTTATTCTGTATATTGTACGAGATTAATAGTGTAAGGCGATGTTTACAGCATAGGAGAGAAGCAACGGAGGTTTGTATTTTTAATATATTTCTCTGAGCAGCATGAACAATGTCAGTGAAACTGAAATGATCTCTTAGTGTCTCCATTGTTTCCACGCAGCTGTTCTAGTTGTAGCTAGTCTGTGTTACAACTGCATGACGTGAGTTGTCTGCCAGGGAAATCGCAGCACATATGATTACGTTTATGTTAACAAGGTAGACAATCCTTTTCATCATTAACGCGAGGAAAAGTATCCTAGACTTGGCTTGGTCTATTCATCATTAAAGTCACTTCTGACAACGTTTTAGATAGAGAAATGAACTGTTTAGATTTCGAATATTGGCAGTCTTCCGAAAATCGTTGCCGAATTGACAATTTGCTTCACAGTTTTCGGAGTTGAGAAGCTCCATAAAGTGAAGGGACTGCCAGCAGGTGGCGGCCCGGGATCGCTTGTTCGCTGGTCGGCCTGTCATCCTGGGACGCCCCGCTGTAAACTAGCGGTCTCTCAGACCGGTCTCGTAAATAACAGGCTTTTATTTCGCTGTTGAGGGATTGTTTGTTTAAATACCATAAACACATGTCCATCATAAGATTAACGGGAACATGTGGTCAACTGCCTTTTTACCGTTAAACTCCACAAGCGCCTGGTCCGCCGTCACACACACGCACGCACACGGCCACAGGGAGGGAGAGAGAGAGACCCGTTTCTCTTCGGGAGACTTGTTTAAATTATGACATAGATTTAGACATTAGATTTATATAGTTTGGCGTATTTCTCTTCTGATTGTAGTTAAGACCGTTGCCGTGCTTGCATCACTCCCTTACCCCTCCTACCAGTCCCTGTGGTCACTTGGCCAGTGCAAATGCAAATGGAAAAAAAATTGTTTTTGTTTATTGTCTGTGTTTCTCTGTTATGTACTCCAGCCTAGTCTTTAAACGCAGCTGTTCAAACTTCTTATGAGGATCCCAGCAAGGTACAACAGGAACATTCTGATGGCCTCCTCCATCATGCTGCTTTGTTGTTGTATGTGGTGCTAAGGTGTAGTGATGATGCTATGAAGACCGTTGCGGTGCTTGCGTCTCTCCCTTACCCCTCCTACCAGTCCCTGTGGCCAGGGTTGCCTTAACCTAATGTTAGGCCCCGGGGCTGAGAGGTTTTGTAGGCCCCCCATCCCCTCGATTTACAGAGTTTTTAAAATTTTTAAAAAAGTGTAATATCTAGGTAATCTATATCACAAAATGCATTAGTTTCTTTCGAGGCATACAACAGTGAGTTTTCCCTCTTTGAGCCAGACATCACCATAATATTGTTATTAACATATCACTGAGTCCACCTGAGCATAAACACAACATACTTTATGTAACAACCACACACAGCAACTTATGGTGATGATAAAACCAAAATGTGTGAAAGTATGATTTCAAATTCCCACTGGCCTAGGTGCGGTAAGGGGAGTGATGCAAGCACGGCAACGGTCTTTATAGCATTAAAATCAGAAAAGAAATACGCCAAAAAAAAGTATGAACTATATACTAAATCTAATGTAGCCTGTCATAATTTAAACAAGTCTCCCGAAGGTCTCTCTCTCTCTCTCTCTCTCTCTCTCTCTCTCTCTCTCGCTGCCTGTGGCCGTGTGTGTGTGTGTGTGTGTGTGTGTGTGTGTGTGTGTGTGTGTGTGTGTGTGTGTGTGTGTGTGTGTGTGTGTGTGTGTGTGTGTGTGTCGGCGACCAGGCGCTTGTGGAGTTTAACGGTAAAAAGACAGTTAACCACACATTCCCGTTAATCTTATGATGGACAAGTGTTGTGATATTTAAACAAACAATCCGTCAATGGCGAAATAAAAGCCTCTTATTTACGAGATCGGTCTGACAGACCGGCAACTTACATCAGGGCGTCCCAGCATGACAGGCCGGCCAGCGAGCGAGCGATCCGGACCACCGTTCTCTTAATGCATCCATGGGGCCACCACCAGCTGAGCTTCTCAACTCCGAAAACTTTGAAGCAAATTGTCAATTCGGCAACGATTTTCGGATGACTGCCTATATTCGCAATCTAAACAGTTCATTTCTCGTCTAAAACGTCAGAAATGACTTTAATGATGAATAAGACGGTGAAAAATTGTTAAAAATATCCCGCTGTTGCTCTCAAGCGCAAACCAGTACAGAAGACATCACTTAGTCATAGAGGGACACTGAAACTAGACATTCTGATAGGTACGCTCACGGGCCATAGGCGATGGGGCCACGTGGGTCACTCCTAATTTGGATCAATCAGCAGCCATGTAACCTGCGATTAGAGTGATTGGCAGAAAACCTGACAAGTTAGAAAACAATATGACCTTTTCAGCTCATCATTAACGTGAATATGGGAGGCCCCTGAACTTGGGAGGCCCCTGGGCTTCAGCCCAGGTAAGCCCGTGCATTAAAGCGGCCTTGCCTGTGGCCACTTGGCCGGTGGGAGTGCAAATGGAAAAAAAGATTTTGGGGGAGAGTAGTTCTTAGAACTGCTTAGAAGTGTACTTTTCCCCTAAAAAGTACAAGTACTATCCAGTGGGAAAACACCTTACAAGTACTATCCAGTGGGAAAAGATGGATTGTTTATCAAGATGTACTTATCCAGCCTACTCCAGTGCCATTCCAAACAAATTGATTAAATCTTGAAAAACTTCATTTGGAGAAACAGACCACATTATATGAAGAAAAGCAATATGGTTAAAGACACAAAGGATGGAGGACTAAAGGTTATTGATTTTGACTGCCTTAATGGAACCTTAAAAATAAATTGGTTAAAATCTTGGATCAAACACAGCAACTCCTTTTGGTATTGTATTCCAAAGACCTTATTCAAGAAAATTGGAGGATTAGAATTTCTTCTCAGAGCCGACTTTAGTGTTAACAAACTACCTATTTCATTTTCAGAGTTTAGCAAACAAATAGGCCTACTCTTGTATTGGAAAATGTTATATGTACATAACTTCTCACCCCACACATCTGTACTCTGGAACAATAGATATATTTTGCACCGCAACAATTCTCTATTCTTTGAGGATTGGTTTGGGAGAAGCATATGGTCCATGGTCGACTTAATGGATACCAACGGACAAATTTTAAATTATGAACAATTTTTCATCAAACATAATTTCAAACCCTTAAAGCCCCAGTGTGTAGCATTTGTAGTTGTTTATTATCAAAATCTGTATTGCCCTTCACAAACTTGTCCTTTTTTATGAATATTGACCACAACCATCAATTCCAAGTATTCCTTTTGGCTTCAAATTTTACATTTGCGCTTACATGAACTGGGGTAGACGCTCCATAGCCATGCGCCATCTTGAAATACGGTAGCCCATAAGGGACATATAGGCTATACTGCTCCGCATTTTGCGCTTTTCACTCAGTGGCACTGACTGTTACGTATGTCAGGGAGGGAGGGGGAGAAGATTACTTGCGACTCACCACCGGCAGATCTGAAAGCCTGTTGCGTCTATTATCGAGGACATGTAACTGAGTCGCCGAGAAAATTAAAACAACAACGTGACAGGCAAAGCAACGCAACCAAAGTTAATATTGTTGTGGCTTTTCCAAGATAGAAACAGCTGATGAGGAGCAAGGATTTTTAAAGGGACGCCGAAGTTGCCTGCTTTCTTCTCAACAGGTAATTCTGCCTATTTGTGTAAAAGTTTTATAGTTGCTACTTGCTTGGCTAAATATAGCAGGGTTGTGCATAACGCTAGAACGACGTCTAGGATACTTTTCCTTGCGTCAATGATGAAAAAGGATTGTCTACCTTGTAACATAAACATAATCATATGTGCCGTGATTTCCCTGGCAGACAACTCACGTCATGGAGTTGTAACACAGACTAGCTACAGCTAGAACAGCTGCGTGGAAACGATGGAGATACTAAGATATCATTTCAGTTTCATTGACATTGTTCATATTGCTCAGAGAAATATATTAAACACAAACCTCCGTTGCTTCTCTCCTACGCTGTAAACATCGCCTTACACTATTAATCTCGTACAATATACAGAATAACGATAGCACTGATACTTTACTAACATTAGCTTGCATATGTTTGGGATCCTGATAGCTGATGTTAGCAATGAAATGGTACCAAAATAACGTCTAACTATTATTACACTGGAAGGGACACTCACGGACGTTTTGTCGCTAATTTTGGGTTCGGCCACCATAGGAGTTATAATGCACTCGGAATAGGGGGGGCTAGAACATGAAATTCAGTTGGTTGTCATATACAATTTCACCGCTAGATGGGAGCAATTCTTACACAATGTAGCTTTAAAATCAGACTTTACTAAATTACATAAATCACTACCACAAGGATTCGTCCTTCTAACAAGAAACATTTTGGCATATTATCTGATACAACCACAATTGGCCCCACTATCAATTCAAGGGATCTCTGTTCTGGATAAAAAAGACACTAACCACTTTATTAGAAATTGTTTTATTGATTATCTTTACCCTAAAATGCATAATAAAAACATGCTACAAACATTTGATAAAGTTTCAATCACTAAACTAAGAACAATGTATCTAACACTCCCTATATGTCCTAAAGTGAAAAAAAACACATTTCAAAGTAATGAACAACATTTACCCTTCTAAAGAATTACTGAGACTTCGCTTTGGTATAGATGATAATAGATTGACAAATGTAGAATTGTGAAATCATCTCCCAAATTTGTTTTTTTAAATGAATTTAAACTATATATGAAATCCTTAAAAACTCTGAAAAGTCCTAAAGCACAAAACATATGATACCCTAAAACACTTCCCAACTGAGGTTAATAGCTAAACAATGACTTAAATCTCCCCTTTTTTTAATTTCTTTATTTGAATGTCTCTTCTCCTTTATAAATCATCCTTACTTTTGTTACTAAGACTATATGTATATTTCCTGTTTGTATTAAGAGCTGCTCCATCCATTGTTTGTAAATCTTAATATTTCAATAAAAAAAAAAAAAGTTTCTGTCACCTCCTGTTCAGCCTGCAGGCTGCTGGATACGGCTGGAAACTGTCCAACTTCACCAACCTGGTCTCACAGAATTCTGTGAAATGAGCATGAACTGGTAACAGCTCATTCCGTGGTGGCATGGAATTGCAAGAAATTCCATGGTGGGCCCACAGAAGAATTCCGTGAAATAAACACGGATCACCGAAAAATAAACACGGGCTTACGCGAGAAAAACGGGACAGTTGGGTTCAGGAAAAAGGCCGTGGGTGGGCTTACGGTTCCGTGACACGCAAGAAGAACGGTTACGGTTGAGCCTCTGCACAACCATAAAACAAGCTTTACTGTCGCATAGTAGAGGAATTACCGTACAGTACAGGATAAGCTCACAGGCAGTTTCGACTTACATTAGCTGTTTAAGTTTAATTGCTACCATTAACTAGACAAGACTTACAACGTTCAGACACGTTGCTCACGTCACATCTACGGCGGCAATCAATGTAAAGCTTAACGTACAGTGGGGAGAACAAGTATTTGATACACTGCCGATTTTGCAGGTTTTCCTACTTACAAAGCATGTACAGGTCTGTACTTTTTATCATAGGTACTCTTAAACTGAGAGTGATGGAATCTAAAACAAAAATCCAGAAAATCCCATTGTATGATTTTTAAGTAATTAATTTGCATTTTATTGCATGACATAAGTATTTGATACATCAGAAAAGCAGAACTTAATATTTGGTACAGAAACCTTTGTTGGCAATTACAGAGATCAAACGTTTCCTGTAGGTCTTGACCAGGTTTGCACACACTGCAGCAGGGATTTTGGCCCACTCCTCCATACAGACCTTCTCCAGATCCTTCAGGTTTTGGGGCTGTCGCTGGGCAATACGGACTTTCAGCTCCTTCCACAGATTTTCCATTGGGTTCAGGTCTGGAGACTGGCTAGGCCACTCCAGGACCTTGAGATGCTTCTTACGGAGCCACTCCTTAGTTGCCCTGGCTGTGTGCTTTGGGTCGTTGTCATGCTGGAAGACCCAGCCACGACCCATCTTCAATGCTCTTACTGAGGGAAGGAGGTTGTTGGCCAAGATCTTGCGATACATGGCCCCATCCATCCTCCCCTCAATACGGTGCAGTCGTCCTGTCCCCTTTGTAGAAAAGCATCCCCAAAGAATGATGTTTCCACCTCCATGCTTCACGGTTGGGATGGTGTTCTTGGGGTTGTACTCATCCTTCTTCTTCCTCCAAACACGGCGAGTGGAGTTTAGACCAAAAAGCTCTATTTTTGTCTCATCAGACCACATGACCTTCTCCCAGTCCTCCTCTGGATCATCCAGATGGTCATTGGCAAACTTCAGACAGGCCTGGACATGTGCTGGCTTGAGCAGAGGGACCTTGCGTGCGCTGCAGGATTTTAATCCATGACGGCGTAGTGTGTTACTAATGGTTTTCTTTGAGACCATAGTCCCAGCTCTCTTCAGGTCATTGACCAGGTCCTGCCGTGTTGTTCTGGGCTGATCCCTTACCTTCCTCATGATCATTGATGCTCCACGAGGTGAGATCTTGCATGGAGCCCCAGAACGAGGGAGATTGACCGTCATCTTGAACTTCTTCCATTTTCTAATAATTGCACCAACAGTTGTGGCCTTCTCACCAAGCTGCTTGCCTATTGCCCTGTAGCCCATCCCAGCCTTGTGCAGGTCTACAATTTTATCCCGTATGTCCTTACACAGCTCTCTGGTCTTGGCCATTGTGGAGAGGTTGGAGTCTGTTTGATTGAGTGTGTGGACAGGTGTCTTTTATACAGGTAACAAGTTTAAACAGGTGCAGTTAATACAGGTAATGAGTGGAGAACAGGAGGGCTTCTTAAAGAAAAACTACCAGGTCTGTGAGAGATGAAATTCTTACTGGTTGGTAGGTGATCAAATACTTATGTCATGCGATAAAATGCAAATTAATTACTTAAAAATCATACAATGGGATTTTCTGGATTTTTGTTTTAGATTCCGTCACTCACAGTTTAAGAGTACCTATGATAAAAAGTACAGACCTGTACATGCTTTGTAAGTAGGAAAACCTGCAAAATCGGCAGTGTATCAAATACTTGTTCTCCCCACTGTATTAATGCTGGTACAAATTGCTATCATAATTAGGTAGATACAACCCAAGCTAATGTTGGCTAACTGAACCTATCATTTAACATTAGGCTGTTAGCTAGCTAGCTAGGTTGTCTTTTGCCATTTGTGTTCGTAAAGTTTAATGTCCTGTGGCATTTTCATCTCTTTTTATATGCCGTTACTGTAGCTATATGCGTAACGTTAGCAGAGATTTAGATGGTGTGTTTATCAGTTGTAACTACAGGATGGGAGGTAACTGCACCTTTTTAACTTCACTAGCAACGTTAAATGAGAGCTAATATGTACAAGTAGTTTCCTATGTCACAACTATAACGTTCCGTAACATTACGTTATAGCATTCATAACGCTAAACATATTTTTTTGTCTTTGCAGTCTTATACAGGTACTAAGGAACAAACGGAGGCGGTCACTGAGGATGGGAAAGCCAGAAGGGAGAGATGAGGAGGAGGAGAGGGAAAGCAAAAGACAAGAGCAGGGAGACAGACGCCAAAGAGAGATGCTGAATAGATTTGCTATTGAGATTGAGGAGATGTCGTCACGACACAGCACCCCGGCCCCCTTCTGCCATTTTGGGCTGATCATGTTCATTGTTTGTGTTGGGAGCAGTGGAGGTTCTTCTGTTTTTCTATAGTATAGATTCAAGATAATTAACTATTTTAGAATGCCTGGAACACACTGCTGTGTAAAAAACTGCTTCAGTTCCTCACACGATTTTTGTGGAAACCGTAGAAACCACATGTCACAGTTTTTTTGTATAGTGCAAATTTTTACATGTCAAATTAGTTTACGTGACTAACATGTCCTTCATCTAACACATTTACATTACAGGGAGTGACACAGTTTAAAATATATAAGATGCCATACATCTTTAAGGTGCTTTAGAATGAACAGTGCATTAATGTAACTATCAGCACAAATATATTCTGTGTTTTGGGGCTTGTAGATGACCAAGTCTTGCACCCAGCTGCAGCAGAAAGTCTCGTAGCTTTCCAAGGATTTCATGCTTTTGAATTCTTGCATAGTGTAATAACTGATGCCAAAAAAAAAACGAACCCCGACACCATTAAAATCTAATTTCTTTCTCTTACTAATGACACATGTACGTTTGTTTGTGTGGAAAGCCCGCTTTTATTAAACAACTGTAGGAAGGCATTCGGAAATGTCAACAGATGAGGTCATCAGCACACACGGGGCAATAAGCGCACGTAAATAAGCTGTTAAAATGTTCAACGTGTTAACAACAAGCTCACGTTAATAAGCTGTTAAAATTATCAACGTGTTAACCTTTCCTGCTTGCTTCGTTTGTCGTAAAGGTGGTACAGAGTCCAGGTCTCTGTTTCATTGTGCTGCCAGCAGCTCGTATGGGTCAACGTGGTTGATATTAGCCGCTACCAGCTTCTCTAAATACCTCTGCTTGGCGCTGGTAGTATGTTTCTCCCAATAAGATCCCTTTTCTTTTGCTGCCTTTTCTCCATTCCTTCTTAATTTTCTTGTGATTTCTCCGTTTAAACGCCATGATAATAATTCCCAGGTTCGTCTCTGTGTCGCTCGCTCGTACAATGTTGCCCCTGGCAACCGATAGCGTAGACACCCAAACTAGGGAGAATGGGAAAAAGAAAAAATCCCCCTTCTCCCTGATGACTGCAGCCACCTCTGGGTCCTTGTAGATCCTTTGAATGACCATGTCCTCCTCTGCAAAAACAACAAAGTCACACCAGTCCATACCTGTTAGCAGGAGTTGCCCTTGGACCTGCCAGTAGTAGCTGTGTTGCTTTTTCAACTTCATGGAGTCATTGTGGTGCTTCAGGTATTTGCAGTCAACATAACTCTTGACATTGGGGCATTTTACCTTCAACAGGCCAAAGGGTGGGTTGTCTGTGGGGTCAAAAACAACACCATCGGGAGAAGATCCTAAACAGGGGGAATCAGGGTGTATGACAAAGCCATAAGGCCAGTAGCTGTTGTTCTTGACTTTACAGTACTCTTGAATGGCCTGTGGCTCTAATGCAAGACCTCTTTTCATGGCCGATGTTTGGGCCACACCCCTGAGCAGTCTTTCAGCGAGATGTTCTGCTGATGTCTGACCACGAACGTGACAAACCTCCCTAAAGTGAGAAGATGTTAATCTCATCTTTCTGACCTGATGCCACTCCACAGACATACTCTGGTCCCTTGTTGCCACTTCTATTGCCCTTGCCATTTTCAAGTTGGTCTGTAGAGATTGCAGATGGAGTTGCTGGTGGAGACTGCAGACAAACTGGCAACAAGTAGGCTTCAATCTGTAGCCATCCAAGGGCAGAGGTGGGGGTGTAGGATCTCCAGTGTGGAGTAACATGACGCGGCTGACTGGCACTGGCTGCTGGTAAGAGATCAGGCTGCCCTCCTGAACTTTGCCCAAAGCTGACTCAACCAGCGGGACATCAGCACTGATGGACATGGTGGTAATAAGGGGTGCTATGTCAGGTGAAAAGCCTTCATATGCTTCTGTCACTTTCAAAACATCAGGATCAGGCATATCCCCCCGCATCGCCTTGTAGAGAGTGCTCCTATGTAGAATTTTATATCACAATTCAAATTAGTAAACATGTACCTATACCACATTTTCATGATTATTTTTTTAAGTAACAAGACATAACCTACCTGACACCACTCGCAACTGTCCTTTGTTTGGGCTTGGCAGACATAACAACCATATCACTGACCCGGCCTGGTTTCACACCCTATCAATCAATAATAAAAGTAAGAAGAAATGGCATCTCAGAGGTGGTTAAATGTAACTTTTATGTCTTTTATGCAGAGATAAACTACACCGGGCACATGTGGCTAATGATAATAATAATGCTCTGAAAATGACCATAGTCCTTGGCTTGTGCCAGCGTTGCTCTGTCTCAGTGCAGCTAAGGACTGGGGGTACTGCAAGAAGGCGGAGCTGAGAGAAGGTTGCCGTCTGAAAAAGGAGAGCCACGGCATGGTTGCAAAGTGCCTTGCCAGCAGCACATGAGCACACCGTCTCATACAGCTGCACGGGGTTCGAGTCTTCGAGGACAATCTAGGAAGAAAACAGAATAAAAAGTTACTTCTCACGCATAACTAACATAACTATCTTAGCCAGTGCTGTATAATGTGATGTGAACTATATCCTACTCTCAAGTTGTGAGGTCTCTCCTTTTTCCTCAGGGACCTGTGGTACATAGCTCGCACACTGACTCTCCCTGTGCCTGACACTTTGTTTGACACTGAGTTAGGGATAACAGCACATTGATTATCATTTAAGCGACACATCAAGATCGTTTAGGAATAATTACATGTCAATCATTTAAACGTGATATGGCAATTTTTAACAGAATAGCCCTGTTTACATGACACCTTTTCATTTTTGACCCAATTATGATGGGGTCCGATCATCCATTTCTTACCGATTGATAGAGGTAGCTAGTGTGTGTATGTACAAATCTTTTTGATATGCTATTCCAATCAAGCAGGAAATTAGTTACGTTAGGATCTTGTGAACGGATTGACTTTCAATCGGATTAAAAGAAGTTTAAATGTAAACGAAAGTCACAGGATAAAACTATCCACTATTATGTGAGATATGGCCAACCCCTAGAGGAAAATCTTTATTTCCCATAGATGATTTAGTTAGCTAGTTAGCCTAGAGATCTAGACGCACCCTCGAGCTACGGTTAGCCCGCCCTAGTTCTAGTCAGCTAGCTAGCTAGCTAACTCACCGTGAAGATATGACAGTAAAAAAACGTACCTTCATAGTTGTCAATGAACTGTGATATGTACATCTTGAACCCCTTCTCTCTCTTACTCCTGGGAGCAGATGAAAAGTTGTTCGTAATCCGGTGCAAGTCACTAATTGTAAATTTGGGTAGCTCTTGCAGGCTTCTTAAATAAAACAACGCCATCTTCAGGTCAGGAATGAGGCGAATGGAAGTGGGACGGCTTACCGGAAGCAAACCGGATGTCGGCAACATTCGATTCATGCAACTAGCGAATTGGCATTCATAAAATAAATGTTTTAAATTAACTGGTTTGTCTATCTTTAAGTTTTTGGGTGTGTGTATATAATATAAACTGTTTTTCAGAGTCTATTTTTCCATCAAATTCTGACCTGGACACAGGAAACTTCTAACTGAATAATTATATTCAGATGCTACCTGTTTTAATAACTAGTTAGGTATACAAGCCCTAAAAAGACATTAACGAAACGTGCATCTGTATTATAACATTTATTCAAACATTACTATATACTGTACACAAGTATATTCAACATGAAGCGGCGATCAGACTCAGCTGCAGATGATGGTGTTGCTTCCAGACTGCAGACACAAAGAGAAAGCTTTAGTTAGTCCAGTAGTTATCTAACCTGTCCTGGTAACATCAGAAAGCTTTAGGTTAGTCCAGTAGTTAACTACCTTTACTGTTAGTGGGTGTTTATCAATGGTGGTGTTATGACTTTTCATATGTTGGTTGTAGCCTTGTAGCTTGGGTGTTTACAGTACTATTTAACCTTTCCCACTTGCCGTTTACTGCATATCATACTGCCTGTGGTAGCTCACTAGCTGGTAGCGTTTACCTTGTTGTAGTTGCTGATTATATTTTGCACCGCATTTGTTTGAAAGCTAGAAGCTACTAAACAAGCTACTAAACAATGAGCTAATGGTACATGTATGCAGTAAACTACAAGCTAATATAAACTGCAACTGTAAGCTTAATGTAATTAAGATTACTTAATGCAATTCTCCTTACCGGTAAGTGTTAGCTATGACAACTAGAAACATGAACTCCCACGAGTTTTTAATTTGTTGACATGGGATAAATAAGAGAAATGACTATTGCTTACATTATAGCCTATCAGTGTCGGTAACGTTACCTACCTTCGCACGTTGCGGGTAAAGTTGCCGACAGAATATTCTCCTCCGGCAAGCTGACTGACGCTGAATCACCTTCTTCATCTCAACAAAACAAATGCACAGCACAGTTCCACATCATAGACAGTAAAAGATTTCGTCCAGTGTTTTGAAATGCAGCGCGGAAGTGAAGGAGAAACATTTTAAATGACGCAGGCACGCAATGACGTGCACTTGGTCGCCTGTTCCATTCGGAGAACTCGTACAAGTTTTCCGAATGCGGACTCTGGCCTGGCCTCTGAAGGATCCTTCCGTGGAAGGACTAGTCCTACCAATGAAGCCTGTCTTGAAGTAGGAGCTGAAAGAGTTACAGGACCTGCGGCCAGTGGATAATCCCCAAATTCTTCCAGAACACGAGAAAAAAAAGTATTCTAGGAATGTTATGTTCTACGAACTGCAAAAATCCCTCCGGTCGGAAAGCGGCTTATGAGAACAGCATTTAGTCCTACTCTTGTTTGAGTAGCATTTGCTGTAAATTACATTGCCAAGCGGTTGCTGTGCCTTAAATAATAATAATATATAATAACTGACCTACCTTCCGTTAATGGTCACTGCCAGATGGAACTGAGTCGAGTACAGATGTGTTGCGCATGCGTCACTTTGCGATGAGTGCAGATGTGAGTTGCGCATGCGTCACTTTGCGATAAGTTTCTTTTTTTTATTGGCAAAAAAACAACAACATACAAAACTGTCGTTGGGGAAAGAATATACATGCGTAGGGCCTATATACAATATAAATGTTGTCAATGTACAATAAAGAATTACCTAAGCAAAAAAACAAAAACAAAGAACAAACCAAAAGGGGTGAGCTACTTAAAAATACACAAGTCAAAAGCAAAAAGGTTAGAGGGAATAACATTTAGAGCAGCACACAAGGGGAGATTAATCAAAACGGTAGTACCCTAGATATGTCACTACACATTTTCTTGCAATGTTACTTGATGTGATCTTTTTCAGTGAGGAAAAAACTATTTAAAAAAATTTGTTTCATAAGACACTTCATGATTTTAATGGTTTTTTTATTTGTATTTTCGGATTTACATGACAGACAGTTGAATTCCTGAATAAAAATAATAATCATTTTGGTGCGAACAAACACACACACACACACACACACTCTCACACACACACACACACACACACACACACACACACACACACACACACACACACACACACACACACACACACACACACACACACACACACACACACACACACCCCATCCCGAATTTTACCCATTCTCATCTGGTCACCTTAAATGAATATGATATTTACCCATAAACATAATCATATTGACTAAATCTGATACTAATGAATCTATATTATCCATATAAAAGAGGATGTGTGGCAAGGGGAGATTATAGGATATTATCAATCTTAAGTGACAGCCAGTTATGTAGCTCGGACCAGAAGCTGTTGGATACGGGGCAAAAAAGAACGTGTTCCAGAGTCTCATCAGCCACCTCACAAACACCTCTACATTAAATTTGAATCTTTTCCTAAGAAAGTCAGCGACTAGATATATCTTATAAATTATTTTAAAGTGCGTTTCTTTGACTGTTGAGGAAATGGGCCATTTAATGAATTTTAAATATGTTTTTTCTGTGAACAGTGCAACCATATTCGGAACCTGTACACACAATCCTCTGTTATATCAAAAAATAATTTAGATTTCAAAGCATCACTAATATATTTATTATTACATTTATTATCAAATAAAGTACAATCATTGATAACTAAATTTGGTAAAGTTGGTAAGGGTCTTGTTCTTGCATGTAACAATGTGCTTTGAATTAACTGCAATAATGGTATAGGTATTGCTTTACATATCTTGTTGTATTCTCTATAAGTACAGTTTAAATTATATTTGTCTAAGAAAGCTTTATACTCCAAAAAGTTACCATTATCATCTAATTCAATTTAATTCAATTGTATTTATAGTATCAAATCATAGTTATCTCAGGACACTTTACAGATAGAGTAGGTCTAGACCACACTATAATTTACAAAGACCCAACAAGCATTTGTGGGACAGAGAAGCAGGTTGGCCGGGCTAGGCGGAAGCTGCAACTCCTCACTCCCTAACCATAAGCTTTATCAAAGAGGAGAGTCTTAAGTTTACGGTATCGGTGACGGTATCTGCCTCCTGAACCCAGACTGGGAGCTGGTTCCATAGGAGTGGAGCCTGATAGCTGAAGGCTCTGGCTCCTATTCTACTTTTAGAGACTCTAGGAACCACAAGTAACTCTGCATTCTGGGAGCGCAGTGCTCTAGTGGGAGTCTAGTTCTTCAAGATATGATGGTGCTTGACCATTTAGAGCTTTGTAGGTCAAGAGGAGGATTTTAAATTCAATCCTGGATTTTACAGGAAGCCAATGCAGAGAAGCTAATACAGGTGAAATATGATCTCTTTTCTTAGTTCTTGTCAGAACACGTGCTGCAGCGTTCTGGATCAGCTGGAGAGTCTTTGAGCAACCTGATAGTAAGGAATTACAATAGTCCAGCCTGGAAGTAACAAATGCATGGACTAGTTTTTCAGCATCGTTTTGAGATAGGATGTGCCTAATTTTGGCAATGTTACAAAGATGAAAAAAGGCTATTCTTGAGGTTTGTTTTAAGTGGGCGTTGAAGGATATATCCTGATCAAAAATAACTCCTAGATTTCTGACAGTAGTGCTGGAGGCCAGGGCAATACCATCCAAAGTAGCGTTATCTTTAGATAGTAAGTTTCGAAGTTGTTTAGTATGGAGCTAGATTTGTTTCTTTATTACATGCGAGAAAATAAATGATCTGAGAGAAAAAAAAATGTTTGAGAGAAAATGTTATCACACTGATAGCAAAAAAGCATTTTATGAGAGAAAAACAAATATTTGAGAGAAAAAGTTTTCATACCAATAGCAAAAAATAATAATATTTGAGACTAAAAAAAGTTTTGAGAGATTGTATTTTTTCATAGAACATAAAAAATACAAGAACAAAATCTCTCTCAAAATACTTTTTTAAACTCTCAAATATATATTTTTTTGCTATCAGTGTGAAAACATTTTCTTTCAAAAAAGTGTTTCTCAAAACACTTTTCTTCTCGCTCTCAAAACCTAAGTCTAAGTCTAAGCTCTCAATGTCATTTTTTGCTCTCGTGTCAGGATTTTGCTCTCGCTTTGAAAATAGTGTCATGGGCGGGGCCACGTTCCTATTAGCCAGTCGGGTGAGCATCGATTTGTCTTAGGAGTCGAACTGAATCATTACACCTATCATGCCCACTTGCAGACAGAGCAAAGCGGGACAACTTAACAATTGTCACCATCTTATTCATCATTAAATTCACTTCTGACAACGTTTTAGGCGAGAAATTAACTGTTTAGATTTCGAATATAGGCAGTCTTCCGAAAATCGTTGCCGAATTGACAATTTGATTCAAAGTTTTCGGAGTTGAGAAGCTCCATAAAGTGACCGTACAGCCAGCTGGTGGCGGCCGAGATCGCTTGCTCACCGGCTGGCCTCTCATGCTGTGACGCCCCGCTGTAAGTTGGAGGTCTGAGCGGTCTGGTAAATAAGAGGCTTTTATTTTGCCGTTGACGGATCGTTTGTTCAAATATCACAACACATGTCCATTATAAGATTAAACCTGTGGTTAACTGCCTTTTCTCTTCGGGAGACTTCTTTAAATTATGACATCTACATTAGATTTAGTATTTGCTCCGTGTTAATTTCTCGATAAACCAGGGCAATGCCTAATCCGGTCAGCAAAAGGCCTGTTATCATGGTTCCGAATAGGTAGATATCCTCAACGTCCTCCACGGAAAGAGCCGCCAGACACACAACCTGCCACCTCTCCCACTCATCCATCATGTAGCCAGCTGTTAACGTTCCGGCAGGGCAAGCAGGTTCCCCCGAACCCAAGCTTCTCGCCGAGAAGATGGTGTCAATTGAGTTGAGAGACCAGTTGATCAAATCCATGATGATAAAAACTCTGAGAATTCAGATACAAATTCAGAATACGGACCTGGAGCTCAGTAAACAACAATACATATAATTGGCTGTAATGATTTCCATGGTGGATGTTGAAGATTAAGAACAAGGCTTTCAAAGAGTTATAATTTAGTTTAGGTTTAGGATTAATTAACAGGCTTGAATCAAATATGGCTACAACTCCCCCTCTCGGCCTGAACCTCTAGGAATTTGAGTATTATTATGACTGAGAGGAGTGGCTTCATGGCACAGCCATGTTTCGGTAAGACAGAATAGATCAACTTGATTATGTGATATCAAATTCCAATTAGGTTGTTAAGTATAGCCTCTCTTCTTTGATTTAACCGATCTAAGTCAGGGGACAGACACTGTGGTTATTAGACTATGAGAGGGTGTGGTGTTTTGTAAAGGTATTTTAAGTATGAGCCCAGAGACATGTATCCAGCTATTCTTCACTTTATTATTCTTCTTCCATACCTGCAAACTAGTCACCATTTTGAATGGGAAAATGTGTCATCCACGCGAATCGTGTAGATCCAAAGAGGTTTTTTTTGTGTGTGTGTGTGTGAGTGTGTGTGTGTGGGGGGGGGTGTGTTACAATTTCGGGAGGTTCAAAAACCTACTGCGGTCTTCTTCACAATAAAAGGTCTTTGGTCGTCACGTGAGTCATTTGGCCAATCACAATCAAGATAACGCCAGCGTGGTTAAGGTTAGGATAGCCAATTGGTCAGTGGATAGGACCTGAACAAATGGGGTTACGTTACCTTGCTTAAGCATGGACGCCTGGCCAATAAGTAAGGGATAATCACTCTCTTAATACATCCATGTAATCAACGAGAGGCAGGGCAATAAACAGTTTGATATGCCCGGCTGGTGGATGGCTCGGGCAGTAACCCTCCACCAGCCGGGCATATCAAACTCTAACTTAAATACTGCAAAACACAAAGCACAATACTCACAGCACCCTGTTCCTAATGTGACTATTTACAACAATATGTTAAATGCTAGAGCAGTTTCGTCAGTTATTAACTTAGTCCTGGCCCGCTTCTTCACACAATTCACTTGATGAGGAAAAGACGTAAGAACGCTCGGGCGATGATCTTTTCCTCTGTCAAGTTTATATTTTTCCTGTACTGGAAATGAAGGAGCTTTTATTACATAGTTCAGAGTTGTTGAAGCATGTCATTTTATTGTGAAGGACGGAAGTACGATTTGACAGCATTGATGGGACTTAACCATAGACAGTATATCAAATGGACACAGCGATCACGCTGTTTTCGACGGAGACTCGAGTGAAGCCTCTTACCAGCACTTTTCCGGTGATGGGAAAGGGTTACTGAGCGTTACTGCGCAGCTGCAAACTGAGCTTCCCGCCCTAGATGTGACGTGACCAACGTCTCTGAACGTTGTAAGCCTTCTGGTAGCTGCGCAAAAGAAATTTCAATCATTCCCAATCTATCAGAGACGGAGAGCGTAGGTATATGTAAGGAGATAACATAGGCACAGGCTAATTATTGCTAACTAAAATGCTAGTTAACATTAGTAATTAAACTAAACAGCTAATGTATGTCAAAACTGCCTGCGTGCTTCTCCTGTACTATATGGTAATTCATCTACAATGCGACAGTAAGTCGCGTGGTTATGACACAATCGTTAGCCTATTTTTATAAAAACGTCTGCTACGGAGCCATAACGTGAGGTACAAGGTAATGTAGCCTTGTGTACATTGTCATGTTTCTTAAGAAATAAACAACGGACAAATCAAGTCTTTAAATGCTTCAGATGTAAAGTTATTGGCTGTCAAAGTGACGACAAAATGAATTGCAGTCAATGGGATGCTAACGGGGGTGATGGGAAAGGGCTAGCAAAATGGCGCCATCGCGGCTTCGCTCTGAGGAGAGAAGCCTGGCCCCTTGGACTTAACACCCCCCAAAAAACAGCATCGGCTAGCGTTTACAGCGAGGAGATAGGGGTGTCTGGTTATGGCCAAGGGTAGCGCACGGCTAATTCACCGGTGATAGCGTACTTTAGCCGACTCTTGTAAAGTAAAAGCTAAAGTAAACAGTTAAAACTATATACCGTTAGAAAGGTAAGAAGTTACACTTTAGTTTTACACCATTAAATTAACTGAAAACATTAATAGATCATTTATATTCATATTTGAACAGATATTTTGATAGAACGTTAGCCAATAAGTGTCCGAACGTGGACACAGTGACGCTAGTACGACACACAATGTGGTCTAGCAGCTGCCCTGGGCTGCAGACAATCAAGCTATTTGTAGAGAGGCGGGCTTCATTGGCTCCTACCGATTGGCCGGACAATGGTGGCTTGCTGCACCAATCAGCCTCCTCCTCCAGGGACTGGGTGGGACTTCTCGTCTTTATCCAATCCATGGGATGGGATGACACAGCCTGTTTTGCATCTCACAAAACACTCTTAAACACATACACACCTGAATTAAACACACACCTCAGAGGTTGCCGACGGCAACCGTAACAACAGAATGAGCAAGAGCAAGAGGAGGATTCTATTTATATAGCACAACTTGACTCAGGGCTGAGGTGCAAATGGAGCTGGGCCTGGCTAAAGATTGAGGTCAAAACCGAGGTGAAGGGAGTTTAGCACAGCTTCCCGCTGTCACAGTATTTTAAAAAAGAAATAAACTACAGCAGCAAGGGCTCTCATGCTCTTTCGGCACACTGCCAAACAGAGGTGCACCGTCAAAAAGTGTGCACTGTAATGACTACAGCCAGTGTCCTTCCCATTCCAAGTCAAAGTGCACCCAAGGGCGGGGCCTGAAGCCATGAGAGCGCGAGTTAGGGTGCCTGTACCTACATGTCAGCGGGTTGCTAATGCAGAAGTGTATATTATAGATTAAATAGGCTTGTAGTTTTCTGTGTCACTAAATCATAACTACTGTTTCACTGTTGACAGGTTTCTCGACATTTGCCAGTAGGCTATTATCAAGCTACATAGAAGTAGGCTACATTACCAGGACAATTTGTATGTACTGTACATGGTGTGTATAGTCAATTGTACTAGAGTTGAACTAGACTCAATAACTCAGTCACAGGGTTATAATAAAAGGCAGGCTATTTGCAAAAGTTATACTTATGAAAATCTAATGTTTTCTTTGTCTAGGCAATGGTTCTCGCTACTCTTGCCGAACATTCACTTCCTTTTACATTTGCACCAGTGATGGTGAAGCTGGCCCAAACGCTGGCTACAGACAAAGTAACACTGGCTACAAAGTAGCTCTGAGTGGGTTGAAGCTGTCACGCACAGCAGCAGCTTACAAAATGGTGCATGGATTAAGATTTACATTTTCAGAGAGTATCTTCAGCAATACACGGAAGTATCCATTTTCCATCAACCTTGACGAGAGTACTACAAATGGTGATAAAACGTGCTTTCCATCCTGGTTAGCTACTTTAACCCAGACAGGAAGACGGATGTGGAAAACCTTGGCTCTTTAGAAGTCTTGAAGGTTAGCGCTCTCAAGCTAGAAAAATTGCTGGTTAAGGATAACAACATCCCATGTTTCAACCTTGTAAGCATGCTGATGGACTCCTGCGGTGTTATGCGAGGAAGTAAAATGGGGTTGGAAACAAGAGTGCGCCAGAACCACTGCCCAAGCCTACTTGATGTTGACGGTGATAGTTGCCACCATATCCACAATGCTGCAAAGGTTTTTGCAGCTTCTTTCAGCAATCATCTTGAACGGCTGTTTGGTGATCTACATGCAGATAATCAATTTCTATTATAGAGATATTTTTTTGTTCAGAATGATTCATGCTACTGACTTCATGCTACTGACTGCAACACTAAACAATAAACCTTTTATCTTTACAATATACTTACCTGCTGCTATACTTACCTGTGAGGAGACTGTATTTTCTAGATGTCATCTAGATTCTAAAATAGTTTTATACTTAACTGACATATTTAGGCTACCTGAGCTCTTTGAGGTAAAAACTGATTTGATGTATCTCTCTCTTTCTCAGTTGGCGTACTTCAGAGAGATATGTGAGTTTATGAGCATTCCTGGTTCAGCTCCCAAAAGGTTTGTTCAGCATCGCTGGCTATCGGCTTATGATGTTGCCATTAGCACCCAGAGGCTGCTTCCTGCCTACAAGGTTCTTTACTATGGCTTTATGGACAGGGAAGACAAGTCCCTCTACAAGGAACCCCTGAGGCAGCTTTTTGCCACTTACAAAGTAGTGATGACGAACTGACCGAAGAGCTGGTTATTAACACGATTCGTGTCACTGAGACGGGAGAATTGAGTGCCATACATCAATGAACCGACTCACTCCTGTTTTTTTTACCTCATTAGCGCCTCCACTGGAGTGGTGGTTGAATCAATCAGGAAATGGGCTACCTCGAGCAGCACGATTCATTGGACATTGGAGTTGTTAAGAGAGTTGTAGAGACAGCGCACCAGGCTACTGACCGAGACCGAATGTAACCGTTAACAACCGCTCGAGTCGCTGCAAGTTTGAGTTATTAACCAAGCCTTGTTTCTGGTACATCTTAGGTGATTGTGTTCGGCAATTCACACATCATTGATTGGGAAGTACATCATATACAAATACACGTCATGTTATCTTAGTTATGTTAAGTTAAATGTTAGAGAAGTGAATGTTGCAGGCTGTCATGAGCAGACCGGGCAGGCACCAGGCTACTGACCGAGACCGAATGTAACAGTTAACAACCGCTCGAGTCTATGTAATCAAACGGTTGTCTAATGGTTCTCGGCAAGTTTGAGTTATTAACCGATCCCAGAAACCTTTATTTCTCGTGCATCTTAGATGATTGTGTACATAGAAATTCATAGGCTACATTACCGATGGATATCACATACAAATACACGTCATGTTATCTCGGTAGTTATGTTAAGTGTAATGTATTACATGGTAAGCAGGCTGTCTCGAGGAGAGACCGCGGCGGGCACCAGGCTACTGACCGAGACCGTAACCTTGCCTAATGCACGAGTCTATGTAATCAAACGGTTGTCTATAGGTTCTCGGCTAGTTTCAGTTGTCAACCGATCCCAGAAACCTTTATTTCTCGTGCATCTTAACAAATTCACAGGCTACATTACCGATGGATATCACATACAAATAAATACACGCCATGTTATCAACCTGTATAATCAACCTCACCCATCCCCCCCCCCCTCAGCAAAAAAGGTACTGATCAGTCATTTCTCCTTGGATCGGTGATTGCCTAGTTGCACTATGGTAACCAAAGGAGTGTTAGCTTTTGTACAGAGCTTTGTTATAGAGCCTTTGATTTTTGGTTAGGAAGGTGTGGCATGAAGCTACCTTAAAGAATATGTCATGGTGTTCCAGGTGAGTTGAACATTGAGTCCTTTGCTTATGTCTGCCATTTCTACTCAGGTGAATGCTACATTTCTTGTCAAGTTTTTCAAAATAAGAAAAATGTTAATGTTACAGGATTCTGTGGTGCCTGGGTCTAGAAAATAAATTATAGTGATCCGATGTCTCATAATTACTAATAATTACAACATTTTCTTTGACCACAGGGTATTATGCTTTTTCATAGTGAGATAAGTGAATCCTTGTATTTAACTTTAAAATTGGTATGCATTTCTTGTGTGCATTTTTGTACATTGAACCACAATGTTCAATGTGTGTTAATGTTATTTTTTTCATAGGGCAGTCAGACACTTGTTCATAAACTACATGACAAACAGCTTCAAGTCTTTACCAACTTCCTTGCCTGCTTTGTCAAATCTGAACACCTGAACCTGATGTCCAAAACTCTGGCTACCATGGAATTGGACAACAAACTGCAGCCTGTGAGTGAGATGTATGTGGGGCGGGAGGCTAATCGATTCAGAGTGGCACATCCACAACACCCTGTGAGTACTTTAAATTGTGTACTGCAATTATAATGATTAATGATTGATTAGGAGCCTCTGCAGAGTTTGTATGATAACAATAGTATAGTAAGTGTTGCTAATCTGTTTCAGCTGCTGAAGCCATTCCTGGAGGAAGTCGCCCGGGCATACATCACGTGTGCCAGAAAAGCTGCCATTGCAGAGCAAGACCCTCCAGTGTTTGTCAGCCATGCACCCAATACTGAGAGGGCACTCTCAAACTGGGTCTGAACTGAGGAAACTCGCTGCAATGGTCACCTGCTGCCTGATGTTGACACACACACCAGGAAATTCTTCAGTACAACGTAGATCAGTCCCTGCCCAGCTTCCATGATGGAGATGATGTTGTGAGGTGGTGGGTCTGTGTCGACAAAACTGGAAAATATCCAGGCCTGTGTCAAGCAGTGAAAGCTGCAATGTCAATATTCCATGGCCCATTAGTTGAATCTTCTTTTACAGTTTTTCTCAATTGTTTACACACAAATACTGGTACTTGAGACACAATGAGCACAATATGTAATTCATGCACCAACCCCCAGAAACAAATTCTGCTAAGCTACAAGCACAAATTCTTTACACTCAAATTGCAGTTTTCACAAGGAACACACTGCCATTCAAATATGCACACTGACTCATCACATTTATTTTATTTATTATTTATTTATTTTATTACATTTATATAGCGCTTTATCATAGACACTCAAAGCGCTTGGGGGGGAACTGCTCTCTAACACCACCCACCTGGGTGATGCACGGCAGCCATACAACGCCAGACGCTCACCACACATCAGCTAGTTAGGGAGGGGGGAGGGGAACATATTTTTAGTGGTGGGGGAAACCGGAGCACCCGGAGAAAACCCACGCAGGAGAACATGCAAACTCCACACAGAAAGGCCTGGATTCGAACCCAGAACCTTCTTGCTGTGAGGCCACAGCGCTAACTACTGGGCCACCGCGCTGTTTCCATGGGCAAACACCTGTCACACAGTTTTACAATTAGCAATCAGAGGTTTAGCATAAAAGGGCAAGGTGAGCTCTTCGGTGTTGTTTCTGCTTGGCCAGGGGAAACATTGCTTGTGATGTGGATGTGGATTAATCATCATGTTTTACATTGAGCATGTCAGTGTTCAACTCGTTCTTATAAATGTCTATTCATATGACGGTCTGTGTGTGTCATTTGTAAACAAAATACCATTTTTAGAAGAAATAACATTGTTTTGAATGTAAAGTTTCATTTTGCAGGATAATTGAGGGGTTTTGCTTGTTGTGTGTGTGGTTTTAGATTTGTGTGTAGAGTTCTGAGAGTATGAGGCATGCTTTCAGAAAATGTGTGTAAACAATCAAGAAAAACTGTAATGCAATTCTCCTTACTGGTAAGTGTTATGACAACTACAAACATGAACTCCCACAAGTTTTTAATTTGTTGACATGGGATAAATAAGAGAAAACGACTGTTGCTTACATTATAACCTATCAGTGTCTGTAACGTTACCTACCTTCGCACGTTGCGGGCAAAGTTCCTGACAGAATATTCTCTGCCCTGCAGTGCCACGTTGAAGTACCCTTGGGCAAGACACTGAACACTGAGTTGCGCGTCGGAATGTAAATTTGTGTGAATGTTTATCTGATGAGCCCATGGGCCCACCACCTGTGGGAGGAACCGCTGGGGTCGGGTGCGCTGCCACACGGGTGGTGGTGAAGGTCAGGGACCTCGACGGACCAGACCCGGGCAGCAGAGGCTTGCTCTGGGGACATGGAATGTCACCTCGCTGTGGGGGAAGGAGCCGGAACTTGTGCGTGAGGTGGAGCGCTACCAGTTGGATCTGGTGGGGCTTACCTCTACGCATAGTCTCGGTTCTGGAACCGTACTCCTGGAGAGGGGTTGGACTCTTTTCTTCTCCGGAGTTGCCCAGGGTGTGAGGCGCCAGGCGGGTGTGGGGATACTCACAGGTCCCCGGCTGAGCGCCGCAACGTTGGAGTTTACCCCGGTGGACCAGAGGGTCGCCTCCCTACGCCTGCGGGTTGTTGGGGGGAAAACTCTGACTGTTGTTTGTGCATATGCACCAAACAAGAGTTCAGAGTATTCGGCCTTTTTGGAGACCTTGAATGGAGTCTTGTATGGGGCTCCGGAGGGGGACTCCATAGTTCTGCTGGGGGACTTCAACGCACATGTGGGCAATGACGGAGATACATGGAGAGGCGTGATTGGGAGGAACGGCCTCCCTGATCTAAACCAGAGTGGTTGTCTGTTATTGGACTTCTGTGCTAGTCATGGATTGTCTATAACAAACACCATGTTCGAACATAGGGATGCTCATAAGTGTACTTGGTACCAGAGCACCCTAGGCCGAAGGTCAATGATCGCTTTTATAATCGTTTCATCTGATCTGAGGCCGTATGTTTTGGACACTCGGGTGAAGAGAGGGGCGGAGCTGTCAACTGATCACCATCTGGTGGTGAGTTGGGTCAGGGGGTGGGGGAAGACTCTGGACAGACCTGGTAAACCCAAACGGGTGGTGCGGGTAAATTGGGAACGTCTGGAGGAAGCTCCTGTCCGACAGACCTTCAACTCACACCTCCGGCGGAGCTTTTCGTGCATCCCTGTGGAGGCTGGGGGCATTGAACCTGAGTGGACAATGTTCAAAGTTTCCATTGCTGAAGCTGCGGCAGGGAGCTGTGGTCTTAGGGTCTTAGGTGCCTCAAGGGGCGGTAACCCTCGAACACCGTGGTGGACACCGGTGGTCAGGGAAGCCGTCCGACTGAAGAAGGAGTCTTTCCGGGATATGTTATCCCAGAGGACTCCGGAGGCAGTTGCAAGGTACCGAAGGGCCCGAAGGACTGCAGCCTCTGCCGTGAAAGAGGCAAAGCAGCGGGTGTGGGAGAAGTTCGGAGAAGACATGGAGAAGGACTTTCGGTCGGCACCAAGGCGCTTCTGGAAAACCGTCCGCCACCTCAGAAGGGGGAAGCGGGGAACCATCCAAGCTGTGTACAGTAAGGATGGGACGTTGTTGACCTCAACTGAGGAGGTAATAGGGCGGTGGAAGGAGCACTTTGAGGAACTCCTAAATCCAGCTGATGCGCCCTCTTTGTTAGAGGCAGAGCTGGAGGATGACGGGGGATTGTCGTCAATTTCCCTGGTGGAGGTCACTGAGGTAGTCAAACAACTCCACAGTGGCAAAGCCCCAGGGATTGATGAGATCTGTCCAGAAATGCTGAAAGCTCTGGGTGTGGAGGGGCTGTCTTGGTTGACACGCCTACTCAACATTGCGTGGAAGTCTGGGACAGTGCCTAAGGAGCGGCAGACCGGGGTGGTGGTTCCCCTCTTCAAAAAGGGGGACCAGAGGGTGTGTACCAATTACAGGGGTATCACACTTCTCAGCCTCCCTGGTAAAGTCTACTCCAAGGTGCTGGAAAGGAGGGTTCGGCCGATAGTCGAACCTCAGGTTGAAGAGGAACAATGCGGATTCCGTCCTGGGCGTGGAACAACGGATCAGCTCTTTACTCTAGCAAGGATCCTGGAGGGAGCCTGGGAGTATGCCCATCCAGTCTACATGTGTTTTGTGGATCTGGAGAAGGCATATGACCGGGTCCCCCGGGAGACTTTGTGGGAGGTGCTGCGGGAGTATGGGGTGAGGGGGTCCCTTCTCAGGGCCATCCAATCTCTGTATGACCAAAGCGAGAGCTGTGTCCGGGTTCTCGGCAGTAAGTCTGACACGTTCCAGGTGAGGGTTGGCCTCCGCCAGGGCTGCGCTTTGTCACCAATCCTGTTCGTAGTATTTATGGATAGGATATCGAGGCGTAGTCGTGGTATGGAGGGGTTGCAGTTCGGTGGGCTGGGGATCTCATCGCTGCTCTTTGCAGATGATGGGGTCCTGATGGCATCATCGGCCTGTGACCTTCAGCACTCACTGGATCGGTTTGCAGCCGAGTGTGAAGCGGCTGGGATGAGGATCAGCACCTCTAAATCTGAGGCCATGGTTCTCAGCAGGAAACCGATGGAGTGCCTTCTCCAGGTAGGGAATGAGTCCTTACCCCAAGTGAAGGAGTTTAAGTACCTTGGGGTCTTGTTCGCGAGTGAGGGGACAATGGAGCTGGAGATTGGTCAGAGAATCGGCGCAGCGTGGGCGGTATTACATTCTGTTTATCGCACCGTTGTGACGAAAAGAGAGCTCAGCCAGAAGGCAAAGCTCTCGATCTACCGGTCAGTTTTCGTTCCTACCCTCACCTATGGTCATGAAGGTTGGGTCATGACCGAAAGAACGAGATCCAGGGTACAAGCGGCCGAAATGGGTTTCCTCAGGAGGGTGGCTGGCGTCTCCCTTAGAGATAGGGTGAGAAGCTCAGTCATCCGTGAGGAGCTCGGAGTAGAGTCGCTGCTCCTTCACGTCGAAAGGAGCCAGTTGAGGTGGTTCGGGCATCTGGTAAGGATGCCCCCTGGGCGCCTCCCTAGGGAGGTGTTCCAGGCACGTCCAGCTGGGAGGAGGCCTCGGGGAAGACCCAGGACTAGGTGGAGGGATTACATCTCCAACCTGGCATGGGAACGCCTCGGGATCCCCCAGTCAGAGCTGGTTAATGTGGCTCGGGAAAGGGAGGTTTGGGGTTCCCTGCTGGAGCTGCTCCCCCCGCGACCCGACCACGGATAAGCGGACGACGATGGATGGATGGATGGATGGTTTATCTGATGAGCAGGTGGCACCTTGTATGGCAGCCCCAGCCACAGCGTGTGAATGGTTCCTGTACTATGTTAAAGTGCTTTGAGCAGTCGTTAAGACTGGAAAAGCGCTATATAAATACAGTCCATTTACATTGATGCTGATTAACCTTCTCCATCTCAACAATCATCGCAGATTGTTATGTGTGTGTATGTAAATGGACTGTATTTATATAGCGCTTTTCTAGTCTTAACGACTACTCAAAGCGCTTTTACATAGTACAGGAACCATTCACCATTCACACATATTCATACGATGTGGCCGAGGCTGTCGTAAACATTCACACACATTTACACTTCGATGCACAGCATCGGGGGCAACTCAGGGTTCAGTGTCTTGCCCAAGGACACTTCGACATGGGACTACAGGGAACCTTCCGATAGGCAGGCAACCGCTCTACCACTGAGCCACAGCCGCCCATGATTAGGTCATGTGTAAATGTGTGGATGTTATGGGAGAGAGAGAAGCATCTGTATACAGGGTAATGTATGACTTCTGCAGTACTTATTTACTGTTTATTTTATTATTTTGTAACTTTATTGTATGCTAATGCACTTTTAACTTTAACTCTTAATGGATGGGTTGGCTGTAAAACTGAATTGCCCCTTGGGGACTAATACATTTATCTGAATCTGAGATTGCAAATCACACCTGACTACAGGAGACATTAGCTCAGACTTGTTGAGTACATATAGTTAGGTCGGTTTGAGGTCGGATCACGTTCTCACCACAATCGAACCGCTCCAGAGTTGGATTGAAAGCGCACCGAGACCAGGTCTCATTAGTTTGTTTGGTGCACACCCAAGTGTGATTGCCATGATCTCTCCTGCCCAAATGAACCGCACCAGCGGGGCAAACTAACTCTTGTACGATTCAACCGAACAAAACGAGGGAGGTGTGAAAGCGCTAGGGCTGAACGATTTTGGGAAAAAATGTATTTGCAATTTTTCTTTTGCGATATTGCGATTCGATTTGCGATTATTATTATTTTAACTTTAGCTAAAGTTCAATATTCCCTGTGTAACATAAAACATGTCATGGAGCATTATAACATGAGACACCATACAAACTGCTCTATATTCTAAGGATGAGAACATAGATATGAAATCCTGGCAATAAGTGTTTTTCTTAAGCATGGAACATTAAACAGTCAAACACACATTTATCACAAAAGCTAAAGTTATAATAATAAAAAACAATTCCAATAAAAAATATCAGTACTTTCCTGTAAACTGAAATGTCTGATACGCCTCAGTTCAACAGCAGCATCTACATATTACACCTTCTACCATCATGTTAAATAAATAAAAATAAATGAAAAATCCACTGAAAATAGGACATTTCTGTTAATCCATGATTTGTTATGTTATTCCAACATTTAAAAAAAAACAGTAAATATAATAAAAAAAGGAATATGAAACTAAATATAGCACATTTGATTGATCTCTGTCTTCACAATTAGCTAATCGCATTCTTCCAAATCTCGATTTCGATTTGAAGACAATCGTTCAGCCCTAGAAAGCATTCTCAAGTTGTCAAATAAATGTAGAGTATAAAGTATAAAGTAACACATAATGGAAATACTTAACTAATGTACCATAACATTGTACTTAAGTACAGTACTTGAGTTAATATACTTAGTTACTTTCCACAATGTTGTTTTCTAGGTATCTAGAACAGATAACAGTCTTGTTAAAAATGAAACACAGTGTTAAAGTTTATGAAGCAGGACACACAGAATGACACATGGGTTGAGTTGAGCATTATTGTGATTTAATTTACTATGTCTTATATCACAAAGAAAGTCTTTAAAAATGCAGACTAGGATTTCTGTATATAAACTGTACACAAAAAGCAAGGCACTATACATTCAGATTTAACAAGCTGCTGTTTCTCTTTCTCATACAGGTCAAACCTTTAAAATTACAACTCTTACATCTCAGTAAGTCCAGAGCCACTTGAGCAGTTTAACACAACTGAGCGACACAAGTTCCCTACATGGCCTGACAGCAACCAGACACTGTAGGCAACAAATAGAACGACAACTTTCCTTACAACATCTGACATGACAGGATCTGTTTTTACATAGATACACACACATTTACACAAATAAACATTACACACAAACTTTATATACAATCATTCACGCATACGTAAACAACCATAGCATGGCACTCTGACAACGAGCGTTCTAGTGTGCACATTTTCATCCATTAAGTCCACGAGTGGTGACCTTTAAAGGAGAATTCCGGCCAGTTGTTACGTTAATCTTGATCGCTATAATTATGCGTGTACTTTCGACACTTTCGAAACCCGTCACCAATCGGTGCAGGCAACATGGAGAAGCTGCAGGTACCTCCACTAGCTTCCACTCAGCTAAAACGGCAGTTATCAGAGCAGACTTTAGAGTGCCTTTGTGCCTCTTAACAGACACAATATGCAATTAATATGTCTGTGCAACATGAACAGGGCCCTTACGTGACAACAAGATGCGTTTTCAACTCAGACATTTTTTTAATTCACCTACCCTGTCTCAATGCTGCTGGTGGGTAGCTTGCCCGGTTAGGTGTGTGTAACTGTGTTCAGCCAAAATATCACGCAGCAGTTCCGTGTGTATTTGTAGCTCATCCATTTTGTGTGTGATTGATCTGGTGTTGGTGAGTAGGAGGCTTGGCATTGTCAATCTGTGTTAGCCTGGATCTACCCGACTTCGTTGCCTCCTGCTCCCGAAAACAATCCAGTGAGCGCCCGGTGGTCTGTCCTCCAGAGGCCAGGTCATGCCTTCGCGATGAAAACTTGAAGTTTATTCCCCCTCAAAAATAGGTAATTGAGCACTGTAGTGGTTATGACCATATCAGTGACTATGTAACTACATGGACATGGGCCAAATGATGTCTGTGGCTTGCACAGTGATTGCGTTAGAGAACCAGCTAACCGGCACCCACCAGTAGCATCGAGACAGAGTAGGTGAATTAAAAAAATGTCTGAGTTGAAAACGCATCTTGTTGTCACGTAAGGGCCCTGTTCATGTTGCACACATATTAATTGCATATTGTGTCTGTTAGGAGGCACAAAGGCACTCTAAAGTCTGCCCTGATAACTGCCGTTTTAGCAGAGTGGAAGCTAGTGGAGGTACCTGCAGCTTCTCCGTGTAGCCTGCACCGATTGGTGTCAGGGTTTTTTTCAATATAAGGTACACGCATATTTATAGCGATCAAGATTAACGTAACAATTGGCCGGAATTCTCCTTTAATGTTTGGAGGAAACTTCAAATACACACAAATACCATGTATGAACCAAAGCAAGGTGTTTTTACCTTCTCTTAAACCGTTTTGAATTTAATTTTGTTATGTAATGACAAAGTTGAAAGGTAAAGCATGACTATAAGCAAGGCGAGTGCATCTCCAGTCTCATCCTTCATGTAGGTTTTATTTTGATTCTGATACTTTCTATCTCGATGTCCTCGCGTCTTACCACCAAAACAGGTTTCACAGGTATGTGACATTTCCTGTATCTCCATCTCAACTGTCCACTTTTTATCCGCCTTCCGTCTTCCATTAAAAAAACTTCCTCAAAACAGTCCTTTGGCCTTCTTTAAGTTCACTTGCTTCCACCCTGGTAAACCTTCATATTCCTCTCTCTTCATCTCCAAAGCCTTCTGTAATCGGAAAGGCAGTTAATTAAATCAGGAAGACAACGAAACAAGGAATTGGACTTGAATTTCAAATACTGTGTCAAAGGGAAGTATTGGTGTTTATCCTGTAACTGACAATAGGAGTGGAGCTGTCAACCATGGGTCACTGTAGCTACTGAAGAAAAAATGACACAACAAATGCAATTTTATGATCCGTAGAAATGTTTAGTTTTTCACCTCAAGGAAGCGATCATTTTTCAAATCTTGTTTACTTTTTAAGTGAGGATGTTTATGCTAAACCATCTTTCAAACATGCCTGAATGTTTCTACTGTAAGTTCCAATACACCAGAAAGTTGTATTGTTAGGTACGTTGGACCAAAAACTATAATATAAATATTTCTTTGTTCTCTCAGTTAGATTTCAATGCTAAAATGCAGTTTCAGATTATTCATATTAAAGTGCATCATACAGGTTTCTATAAAAAATTAAAGCAATGCCTTGTACATTTTGGACTTATCTGGTATATATATTTTTGCTGATTTACATCTGGTAATTCCGTTTCTGTTATAATACACTTGCTATTTGGTCAATACTAGTCAGTAAGAGAACCCACGCACTGATGTCATGTTAATAATGTACAGTATATGTGGGTTGTTAGCAAACCAATTCTACCTTACAAGGACAGTTTAGTTGTTTCAGTGATTGCATGCCTCCATTTTGTGCTCCACAGACGGCTGTGTAGCTGAGGGTGAATCATAGGTGCATCTATCCAAACTCAGAGGATAGAGTCTCAGGTGGTGGAAGAGGTGTGTGTGTGTGTGTGTGTGTGTGTGTGTGTGTGTGTGTGTGTGTGTGTGTGTGTGTGTGTGTGTGTGTGTGTGTAGAAGAGAAGAGAAGAGTAGCGGCAGCAGCAGAGAAGTGTACAGGAGTGTGGTGTAGTCAAAGGTGTTGGAGAGGAATAATGGCTGCACTTTTCAGAAACACGTTTCGGTAAACTATTTTCGTAAAACATGACATTGTATTCCGAACGAGCCGCCATTATGCCAAGCCAGACCCACGTGACGCGTTCATCATTTCCGGTTTTCATTTTCTGGGCAACAATGACAACCCAAGTTTGATATCAGTAATCAGAGGTGCAGTGCTACGCGCTCCTCTGTGCTTCCGTTAGATAGTTCCATAACCACCGTGTCTGTCCCCTGACTCAGATCAGTTCAATCAAAGGTAAACAAAAGAGGAGCTATACTTATTAACCTAATTGGAATTAAATATACCACTGCAATGATAGAACAGAATAGGAAAATTAGATGTGGACTATTAAATATTAGATCTCTGTCTTCTAAAACAGTATTAGTAAACAATTTGATATCAGATAATCAAATCAATCTATTCTGTCTTCAGAAACATGGCTGTGCAATGAAGAATATGTTAGTTTAAATGAAGCCACTCCTCTCAGTCATAATAATACTCAAATTCCTCAAGGCTCTGGCCGAGGAGGAGGAGTTGCAGCCATATTTGATTCAAGCCTGTTAATTAATCCTAAACCTAAACTAAATTATAACTTGTTTGAAAGCCTTGTTCTTAATCTTCAACATCCAACATGGAAAACATTACAGCCAATTATATTTGTTGTTGTTTACCGCGCTCCAGGTCCGTATTCAGAATTTTTATCTGAATTCTCAGTTTTTATCATGTGTAGTCCTTAAATCAGACAAAGTACATGTTGTAGGTGATTTTAATATCCATGTGGACTTTGACGATAGCCTTAGTATTGCTTTCAACTCACTATTAGATTCAATTGGTTTTAGTCAGAGTGTGCATAAGGCCACTCACTGTTTTAACCACACCCTCGACCTTGTGCTGGCTTATGGCATCGAAATTGAAGATTTAATAGTATTTCCGCAGAATCCTTTATTATCAGACCATTCGTTAATAACTTTCGAATTCCTACTACCCGACTATACGAAATTAGATAAAAGATTCTACACTAGATGCCTATCTGACAGTTAAATTTAAGGAAGATATTCCAACAGCATTTAACTCAATGATGTGCCGTAATATAACAGAGGACCTTTATTTATGTTAACTTCAGTCCCTCCCAAATTGATAATTTTGTAGACAGTGCTACGGCCTGCCTACGGACGACTTTAGACTCTGTTGCTCCCCTCAAAAAGAAGATGATGAAGCAAAGGAAACTAGCACCTTGGTATACTCCCAAACTCGAAAACTAAAACAAATCTCGCGAAAACTTGAAAGTAAATGGCGTTCCACCAAACTGGAAGAATCTTGTTTAAGACAGTCTGAAAACCTATAGGAAGGCCCTCAGACATGCCAGATCAGACTATTACTCATCACTAAAAGAAGAAAATAAGAACAACCCAAGGTTTCTTTTCAGCACTGTAGCCAGGCTGACAGACAGTCACAACTCTATTGAGCCATCTATTCCTATAGCTGAGTAGTGAAGACTTTATGAGCTTCTTTAAAGCTACATTGTGAAAGAATTACTCCCATCTAACGTTGAGATCATGTATCGCAATCAACTCTCTCTCGCCACGCAGTTGAAAGAACGTATTGCAGCTACGATAGCTGGTGTACAAAAGGCCGTCAGTCAGCCGTGGTTGTTGGGAGTGCATGTCGGACAGTAGCGCTTCACACCACAAGCGGGCACGCGTGCCACCGATGGAAAGGAGAGAGAGAAAAAAAAGAGACTGTAGCGGTTCGGAGGATAATTAACTAGTTGGGATTTGGTGTGTGCGTCTAAAGCAGCTCCAATGTTCACTCTTTTTTCTGATGATGCTACAGTCTCTTGCTCTTTTCAATATCCGTTTTCTTATTCTGGGCGAAGAAGAAGACTCCTGTTCCTGAAATTTGGATTTTGAATACGTGTGGTCCTCCATGTTTCCTTCTTCAAACTTGCCAGGGCCAGGAAGCGACGAGCAGCTGTGAGTCGAAAACGCGAAAGGCGGAGCAGTATGTCCCTTACCGGCTATTTCAAGATGACACATGAATATGCAGCGTCTACCCCAGTTCATGCAAGCGCAAATATAAAATTTCAAGCCAATAGGAATACTTGAAAGTTTGTGAAGGGCAATACAGATTTTGATAATAAACAACTACAAACGTTACACAATGGAGCTTTAATGACAGAATTATAACAATTAGAGATAAAATTCATCACCTCTTGCCTTCAACTTCTAACAGTTCACCTTAAAACGCAGGACCGCTAGAAAGAACGACACGACCTGACATACACTTAAGACTGCTTTTATCCTATAGACCTAACACCTAATGTTAAATGTCTCTTCAGCTAAGCCATCTACCTGTCTCTTAGACCCCATCCCAACAAGGCTACTTAAAGAAGCGTTACCCGTGGTTAACACTTCATATTAGATATGATCAATATGTCTTTATTAACAGGTTATGTACCACAGTCATTTAAAGTAGCTGTGATAAAACCTCTTCTTAAAAAACCTACTCTAGATCCTGAGGTCTTACCCAACTATAGACCTATATCTAATCTCCCCTTTCTCTCCAAAATCCTTGAGAAGGTAGTCGCTAATCAGTTATGTGATTTTCTACATAGGAATAGTTTATTTGAGGACTTTCAATCAGGATTTAGAAAGCATCATAGCATAGACGGCACTGGTGAAAATTACTAACAACCTTCTAAATGCTTCAGACAAAGGACTTGTCTTTGTACTTGTCTTACTAGATCTTCATGCTGCATTTGACACTATTGCCCATACCATCCTGTTACAGAGACTGGAACATTTAGTTGGCAATAAAGGAATCACACTAAGCTGGTTTAAGTCCTATTTCTCTGATCGATCTCAATTTGTTAATGTTAACAATGAATCCTCCAGGCACGCTAAAGTAAGCCATGGCGTTCCACAAGGCTCAGTGCTTGGACCAATTCTATTCTCCTTATATATATATATATATATATATATATATATATATATATATATATATATATATATGCTTCCTCTAGGCAATATTATTAGGAAACACTCAATTAACTTTCACTGTTATGCGGATGACACCCAATTATGCCTATTAATCAAGCCAGACGAAACCAGTCAGTTAGTTAAACTTCAAGCATGCATTAAAGATATAACATCATGGATGACCTACAATGTTCTAATGTTAAACTCAGACAAAACTGAAGTTATTGTGCTAGGCCCTAAACACCTCTGAACCTTATTATCTAAAGATATAGCTACACTGGATGGTATTGTCCTGGCCTCCAGCACTACTGTCAGAAATCTAGGAGTTATTTTTCATCAGGATATATCCTTTAACACCCACTTAAAACAAGCCTCAAGAACAGCCTTTTTTCACCTTCATAACATTGCCAAAAGTAGGCACATTCTGTCTCAAAACGATGCTGAAAAACTAGTCCATGCATTTGTTGGCTGGACTACTGTAATTCCTAAGTCCCTTAAGACTCTCCAGCTGATCCAGAATGCTGCAGCGCATGTTCTGAGAAGAACTAAGAAAAGAGATCATATTTCTCCTGTATTAGCTTCTCTGCATTGGCTTCCTGTAAAATCCAGGATTTCATTTAAAAACCTTCTCCTGACCTACAAAGCTCTAAATGGTCAAGCACCATCATATCTTGAAGAGCTCATAGTACCTTAGAATGGGAGCCAGAGCCTTCAGCTATCAGGCTCCTCTCCTGTGGAACCAGCTTGCGGTCTGTGTTCGGGAGGCAGACCACATTTAAGAGTAAACTTAAAACTCTCCTCTTTGATAAAGCTTATAGTTAGGGAGTGAGGAGTTGCAGCATTCACCTAGACCGGCGGGGGAGGGTGTATAACTGCAGACACGGCGCCCCTTCTCTTCTCTGCTTCTCTTCATAGTCGTCAGATCCATCTACCAACCCTTATAGAACTGGCTCAGGTTTGCCCTGTTGCTTAATTATGCTGTTATAGTTTTAGGGGACTTCCTTCCTTTGACACACTGAGCTCCTCTCTCCTCTCTCTTTCCATCTGTGTGCATCCATGTCCCAGAAATCCTTGTTACTAACCTAGCTCTGGGGATCTTATTCCCCAAAGCCCTTATGTTTTTTGTTGCCCAGCAGTTTTCCTTGGATTAGGGTGGCACCTAAATCATGGTTGCAGCTGTTGCAGTGGTCCTGCTCCGTGCCCTGCTATGCCCTGCTACGTCCTATTATGCCCTGCTACGTCCTGCAATACCCTGTAACGCCCTGCAGTGCCCTGCTACACCATGAACTACTACAACTACTATTTCTAGTTATAGTTCCATTATCTTTATTGTGACTGTTATTGCCACTATTCATCACACCCCCAACCGGCATCGTCAGACACCGCCTACCATGAGCCTGGGTCTGTCCGAGGTTTCTCCCTAAAAGGAAGTTTTTCCTCGTCACTGTTGCACTAAATGCTTGCTCTTGGGGGAATTACTGTAATTGTTGGGTCTTTGTAAATTATTGAGTGTGGTCTAGACCTACTCTATCTGTAAAGTGTCTTGAGATAACTATTGTTATGATTTGATACTATAAATAAAATTGAATTGAACATTAAACCATATCTATATAAAAACGGTATTGTATAATACCATATCTCGTTTGAAATATATATTGATATAAGGTACAATATTGATATACCGCCCAGCACTAGTGTGTGTTTGTGTGTGTGTGTGTGTGTGTGTGTGTGTGTGTGTGTGTGTGTGTGTGTGTAGAAGAGAAGGGAAGAGTAGCGGCAGCAGCAGAGAAGTGTACAGGAGTGTGGTGTAGTCAAAGGTGTTGGAGAGGAATAATGGCTGCACAATTCAATGTCTCAATTATCACAACAGTTTAAATTTGACAACAGTTGTGTTTAAACACCTCAGCTGTTCATATTACTGTAAGGAAGTGTGTTAAAAACATCTGAATCCAAGTTAATCATCGAGGGCCCATTTCTGCTGGAAAAAAATTAACGGCTAATTACTAAGGGACCGTTTATGGAGCTAGATTTGTTTCTTTATTACATGCGAGAAAATAAATAAATAAATAAGAGAAAAAAAAATGTTTGAGAGAAAAAGTTATCACACTGATAGCAAAAAAGCATTTTATGAGAGAAAACAAATAGTTGAGAGAAAAAGTTTTCATACCAATAGCAAAAAATATGAGACTAAAAAAAAGTTTTGAGAAAATGTATTTTTTCATATAACATAAAAAATATAAATTTGAATTCTTTTAAATTATTTCTGAGAAAAAAATCTCAAATATATATTTTTTGCTATCAGTGTGAAAACATTTTCTCTCAAAAAAAAGTGTTTCTCTCAAAATACTTTTCTTCTCGCTCTCAAAACCTAAGTCTTTGCTCTCGATGTCATTTTTTGCTCTTGTGTCAGGATTTTGCTCTCGCTGTGAAAATAGTGTCATGGGTCGGGTGAGCATCGTCTTGTCTTGGGAGTCAAACTGAATCATTACACCTATCATGCCCATCATTGATCGATCGTTGGTTAGGTACATTAAACCACGTCAAGCTTTTTCACTTTAGGACTTAAAGCCCATGAGAACCATGGGGAGTCAACCCACAGCCGCTCCGCTGCCCTGCTGAAAATGTGAAGCAGAAACGCTTAATGTCAGATAACGTCCATAATAATAGGAATTTGGGCTAGATATTTTGACAGTTTTCAGTGGTTATGAGGAGCAATATGAGAGAGAAATTTGGTAATCATTGATCGTTGTTCAAAACACGTTAAGCTTTTTCACCTAAGCATTTTCTCTGTCCCTTGACTGTCTGCTTTTTGAAAACATAAGGCTTTCTTCTTCATGAAATGTGTCGGACATCACATTTTTGAATACATTTTTATTAATTTACATTAGTAAGCTACAGGACAGCGTCTTTCAAAACATGACCTGCACAAAAGAGAAAAAGAAAATGAATGCGTCATTGTACCCAGCACTTCTGGAAATGCACTTCTGAATGTGTCTGTGTCCCCAGCACATTTCAAACCAAACTGACGCCCATGCGTATGGCTTCTACTCTTTCTGCTGATATTCACAGATTCAAACTTCCGGGATTAATTACTCTATAGCGAAATGTTATTAAATCACAAACAACCGTTCCTTCCTACTGTAGTAACGTTAACAACGAGCTACAAACTCATTTTCATCAGAAATAACATTGGTCTCTATGAGCACCCAGCGGTGAGATGGCAGTCGGTGTTGTACAAACTACAACACCAACACAAAAATATTTATTAATTTAATCTAATTTTCTAAGACCAAAGTGATGTCCTCAAAAGTATATGTTGTTTGACCGATCAACAGTCCAAAACCAAAAGCAACAAATCCTCACGTAGAAAAGATCCAAACAATGTTGTGTCACTGCTTGAAGAATGGTAATTCATAAATTATCAAAATAGAGGCTAATTAATTTTCTGTCAAATGACTATTACATATTTTTATCATTCCTAATATTTTGTCTCTTTTTTTCCCAAGCAGAAATGGGATCTAAGTTTAGATTTTAGGTAGGTGTCATTTTTTTGTTTATCTACTGTGTGAAGAGCTGTGAGTGCCAAATCCTTTATGACTGCAGTTGATATAAAGGACCTGACTAATTATGATGTCTAACAGAGTAATCAGGATGTTCTTTTCAGATGTAATCGTGCAGCCAAGTACAAATCTTCCCTCCTCAACCAGCGCCACACAGGAGTGACACAGGAGTTTTCAAACCACATGAAGAAAGAAAGAGAAACACAGTGCTGATGTGCTGGGAAAAGAAGGACAGGTCGCCTGAATGCTGATGAATCGCATGAGTGGCTCTTCTTACCTGAATACACCTACAACTTGGTCTGTAAAGTAAGAGTTACATGAAGTTAGGATGGTTTTATGAATATGGAGTTGTAGATTTAGAGGAAAATCCACCTTTGAATAGTCTTACTTTTTAATTTATCCATAAACTATGATCAGTTTCAAGATGAAGAAGAACTTCTGTTATCATTTACTGGTTTTGATGTACTCTCTGATTCTATATGTATCTATGCCTCATTGATGATGGATTTCTTACAGTGATGATGGATGACTAATTAAATCACAAACCTCTCCACATCTCCCTGTTCTTCGTGCTCTAATTAGTCTTAAGTGGTAAAACAAATACTCACTGTTAACCACTCTGTAACCACTCTGGCTAAAGCATAAAGAGAATTCAATATCAGATCTTTTCCTGTGATGAGGAACTCTATTTTATGCATGTGTGGCAAAATTACCTCTTTAAACTACCAAAATGTCCTAAAATGTCTGATCAACAGTGTGAAAACATGCTCTCTAAACAAGGATGTGTGTTCTTAACCCTAACTCCAACATTACAAACAAATAAAAAATATCAAGTTTTGTGCAGCAGTTTCGTTTGACGGTATACTGACCTCAAAGTCCTGTTCAGACAGGTAGATCTCGAGGCGGAGCGGGTCGACTCCCTCTGGGAGCGGCCGGGCCTGCAGCTGAGCCAGAGGGAAGATGTTCCGACAGAGCCGGGCCAACACGTCCTCCACCAGGATGATCTGGTTACACACCTCCGCCTCCTGCAGCCACAACATAGGACACGGCATCAAGTCCTTTACAATGTTGTTTGGACAATTAGTTTACATATGTGTGAGAGAAAATGTGTGGGGACAATCAGAGGTGAAGAAACCGGCAGTGGGTATACGTATACAGTGTAGTCTTGCATTGCCAGACCTATGTCCACAGCGCTGTGCAGTAAGGTCTGGCTACACCACAGATGCATTCTGGGATAGGAGCAAAAAATGCTCTGGGTTGTTTGCATTTCGTTAAACCAATCGCAGTCATCTTGGGCGGTGCTAAGCTCTGGACGTAGTGACAGTGGCTCTGCTAAAAAATAGTCTCGGGAAGAAACTTGTTTTGGTGGAACATTCGCACCTCGCAAAAGAAAACGCCACATACAAAATTATATGAAGCTAACTGTTGACACAATACTGTAACGTGAGCTAATTAAATTAGCTGGATACATGGTTGAACCTCATTTGCTCTTACCAGTATATTGCTGTGTGTACTTCGTCCACAGCAATTCCACAAATCGGTCCCAAAATGTCCCAGATAGAGGAAATGCCCTGAACATGTTCTTTGTAAATCTTTACAGTCATTACCAGAAAGAAAAGCAGGCCTGCCTCGTTGCACGATCCAAATATTCTTCCAAACTTGACATTTTCAGCATGTAGCTTGCTAGCTTGTTGTTTTTTCCCAAAGAGAACAGAGTTTGAGAATGGCAACACACATTATCCTGGAAATGAACTTCCGTCTAACCAGGTGCAAGTGGGTTGGGGACCCGAGGCCTGTACTACGAATCAAGATCAACATGCCCTGGATTTATTTCAGTTACCTGGCTTCACCTAACCTAACAACCACGGTCTCGCATAAACTGTGTCACGATGGTGGTTAGCAACTAGTTCAATCAACCCAGGGTTTCCTAATCAAGCGACGCGCACGTTCACATAAAAGAGGCGGTGTTTGCACAGCATGACCAATCGCAAACATCTACCAGAGCCACATATTTTACATAAGAAGAGCAAACTATAATTCTACATGAATATGAAAAACACAGACACGGTCTAATGTCCAAAGCCCTGAAGGATTTTTGACAACCTCTGGTCCGTCTGGTTTTATAAAAGATTGTAAAACATCAACCCTGTTGTCCACAGTCAATCTATGAACATCATTTTTTTCAGGACAAATTAGAATATGTGTGCTGCAGTGAGGTCACTTGAATGTTAAAAAAGGTTGTAGGACCTTAAACACAAATAAATAAATAAAACGGAACATGAATCTCACAGATATGTATTGATATGACAGATCAATAAAAGCTAAGCCAATCTCCTGTCTGAACATTATAACTTATACAGTTGACAAACCATCTACATTTTCAAAAAAAAAAGTCCAGACGCTTTTGCCCTCATGACATACACTTATGCCAATAATCAAAATAATAATGTCATATTTATTTACATAACACACACAGCAATGCTACACAAGCATCTGTGTTGTCTGAAACAGTTCTCCTATATATTTGGAGTCATCCAGTGCAAAAATAAACATAATGAACATTATAACTCATATAAACGACAAACTATTTACATTTCTTAAAAAAAGGCCCAAATGTATCAAAAAATTAAAAACAGTGATGCTATCTTCTCTGTAGAATGGTTTACAATGTAAATAGACGATCTTTGTGGCAATAGAACATCTTTGTTCACATTGTTACTATTCTGGCTTGGTGTTAGCGATCTTCCATCATAGAATAGGCTCGTTCAAGATGAACTGCGCCTCGCCTGTAAAGTAGACGAGAGCAGGCGGCAGCAGCGGGGGCGGTGACAAAAGTCCACTGTGAAGTCGGACAGTTTCCAGCCACATCCAGCAGCCTGCAGGCTGAACAGGAAGTCACAGAAACACTGTGGTCCGATTCTGATTTAATAAAATGTTGTCAGACCCATATATCAGCTTGTACACAGTCTCCAGTTGTTCTTATTATGACAGAGTAGCTGTCAACATGCTCTACATGTGATCTGTTGCTGATTTTAATAACAACAGACTGTAGATGATCCTAATCTGAACGGATTTAGTCTCTCTGACTTCCAAACATAACTATCAGCCACACAGCATGTGATTTGTACGGAATAAGCCTTTAAATCAGACACACAGCAGTTAAAATCCCTCTGATTCAAAATCAATAAAAAGTTTATATAAAACGTCATCATGTTGTCGATTCTGAACCAATCAGCTGTTAGATCAGCTGAGAGGCCGGCGTTTCCCAGCATGCCTTGTGTCCGCCTGGGTCTTGCAGTCGGTGAAAAGCAACTGCGCTACCTGCGTCTCAAACCTGCGGCCGCCTTGCTCTCGTGAGATTATCGTTGCTACGTATGCATGACGTCAGAGCAAGTCGGGATCAAGTTGGACACAAATCTAACCGGCATGCAACGGGCGGCGATCGCCGGTGATCGATTCTGCGCAGATCTGCGCAGATCTGGCTCATCTCGAACGAGCCTACTATCATTGCTCTCCCTCGGATGACTGCTTTCCATTGGTTTGCAAGACAATAACAAACTCCCAAAGCATCATGGGAAAAGGAAATGGATGTTAGCATCAGAGCTAGCGGCAATCGGAAAAATCATAAATTGTGGACATAAAGTGTATCAATCTTGGATGTAAGAGTTCGTACCACCCCAAAAAAGGCACAAGTTCCAGGCTGGATACAAAACCTCCTGTGAAGGCTAGAAAGACAGCAAAGACAGCCCCGTGAGGCCTAGCTCGTTAGCTTTTAGCTGCAAAAAACGGTAAGACGATTAATCTTACGGCTATTAAATGATTAAAATATGATTAAAAGGTTCCGTTTTGAATCGTATATGATTCTTTCGGGCTCAACAGGCAAAACGCAATACAGTCGCTGTTTCCTAAAACAGGAAGGAAAGCTGGCAAAAAAAATAGCCAACGCTGTAAATGCGTAAATCACGCTTATCAATAGCCTACCAGTCCCCATCAGTCAGGCACAAGATCTCACCACAATTACACTTGTGCTTTCCATAAACTGTCGTACGTAATATTGTATTCCAGTTGCAACTGGGAATGTTAACGGGGTTAACGGTCTCTAAATGTTTTAACTTTTATGAGCACACCTCTCTCTCCGCGCACCGAGCTCCGGATCTTCTAAGAACAGTGATGCTGTTATCAACCGAGCATTGATTGGATCTCTTATCCCCAACAGTACCTGCTCCAGAGCAGGTTAGGTATTCAGCATAAGTTACCACAGCAATTTAACCCGGTAACAAGTGATCCACCGTTGTGATACACAACCTGAAGTTACCTCGTTAACGCCAAATCTTGCTTCGTAGTACAGGCAGCAGGTGTGTGTGTTTACGTGTCATGTCTGTGTCATTTATTTTGGTGTGTGGCTGAGGCCAAAGCAGCGTCTGTAATTCCACCGAGGTACGGCCGAGAGTTGTTGTTGGGCGTTGCAGTGTATGTTGCTCACCCTCTCGGTGATCTCAGCCACGTCCTCTCGGTGCTCCCAGCTGGGAAACATGTTGGTGAAGGTGAGTGGCTCCAGGCCAGCGTGGATCAGATACGACTTCTGAGGCTTCTTCTCGTTCTTCTCTGCAGGAGAAAGTCATCACATAAAATGACTGATATGACTCAAATTTGCAATACAACTGGTTTTATGAATACTCCCATGCAAATTTCAGCTGGTTTAGTTTAACGTAATAATAATAAATTACAAAGTATTTGTGATCAAATGCAAACACTTGTTAATGATTTTTTTACCTAAAACATTGGCCAAAGAAATTTGCAACTTCACACATCCACAAAGTGCATGGCAACATGGAAGATGTGTGCATTTTTGGGTGTCCATCAGTGGCCAGGATTTAAAATATTAACATATTCTAACGATACATCAGTGCACCTATCCCGAGTTATTCACTGAAGCTTTTCTTTATTGACCATTGCCTTGCGTACCTTTGCAGTACTGCAGCACCGTCTCCATGGCACACTTCCTGTCTGCATCCCAGCGGATGTGAGCCGACCCGGTGCTCTCGCTGTCCTGAGGCCACCAGCCCTGCCACAGGTAAACCTCGTGGAAGTTATCCACCAGGAACAACGCTGTCGGGGAGAGAAATAATTCTATCACTATATGACAGGGGTCAGCAGCCTCATGGCCCGTTCACATAGGACGCGGCATGCGCTGCGCTCGCCGCTAGGTTGTCCTATTCCCAAAATAACTTTTGTTGTGCTTGCCGCGGGGCTCAGCGCAGAAGAGGCAGAGTTTCGAAATTTATGTCATACATGCGACAATATTTAAATTCACGTCACGGCTGCGTCCGTAGCCGAAGCAACAAGCAAGGGTGTGGGTGCACGAGACCCTCAGGTCCAGACAGCAGTTTGGGGAATTCAGGCTGGTGAAGGAGCTCCGCATTTTGACCGGTTCCAGGGCTACTTTTGGCTCAACAGGGAGCAATTTGACAGTCTGCTGACGAGAGTCGGTTCTACGATTTCCCGGATCCGAACAACATTCCGATAGTCCAGTTCTACAATCTGTCTCTCCCTGACGTGTGGCTCCAGAAAAGACAGTATGGAAAAGTACTTCCAAGTACTTTGTTGGTCTGCCCCTGCACCACTTTTTTGTCTCTGTTGCCTCCTCTCCTTTATGTACCTGTCCCTTAGGTTCTTCCACCTTTTCTTACACTCCTCTAAATAGAAAAAAATAAATAAATGGCTTCTTTTAAAACAAACATGTTCACATAATGTATAGTAACTGATGTGTATGTGGGAGCATATCTGTAAATGAATGAAGGGTAGGGGAGAGCCGGGACAGTTGAAACATTTTTTAATTAAACGTAATTTACAAAGCGATCGTATCGCACTGAAAGCTAATATTTTGTCACTAGCAACCTCCACCTGTCCTCTGTCAAATACAGCTGCATCTTCAGCTTTGAACAAAACTGTTCAGGAATTATTACAGAAACAGTGGGGCATGCGTAATGTTTCATAGATTGTTGCTGGGCTTTACGTCTTTGTGAATGTCTGTTAACTCATCGCCGTCATCATGAAGCGCGTATGAAGCGGTTATTGAAATATCATGCACTGTGGATGATTCTGCCATTTTTTTTATAGCTAGAACAGTAGGTGTTCCCATTTATATAATGTTTATTATGTAGCCTATGTCTATTGTGGAAAATGTCGTTTTTTACGTGGGTTAGGGCACTGCACTCCAAATAACCCCCCTTAACTACACACAGCCCGTCAGTCTCCATAGGATAACATGGGGAAACTCGACCCCCTACCTGGTGGACTCAAATATATTTTCATTTTTATAAAACTGCTTTTCCATGTCTCACCTCCATAAATTATTGTATAAACACAGATATTTGTGCATTTACTTAAAATACATGGAGTTACAGCCAGGAAGGGGACAGTTGAAACAGCTGTTTCAACCGTCCCGACATAGACATATGCCATTATAACCTGTTTTGCTTTCCATGTAAACAAGTATGCAATATGAAAGTCTGGGATTGTGGAGGACACTAAATGATCTACTGAATAAGCATGTAGTCAAACCTTTAAATGAAAAACACTCATTAATAATCAAAAAAATGTAATCGCTAATGAAGTTTACTTTCCACCATCAAAACTGGTTTATCGCCTGTAACTCTGTGATAAAAAGAAACAACAGGAAGATATTTGGCCGATAGAAGGAGGTTAACATGCTCTATGTGTTGACCTGAGGAAGTCTATCATCATTGCACTCGGAGAAAACTGGAATGTTTCATCTGTCCCGCGTTTCAACTGTCCCGGCTCTCCCATCATGTTAATGTTGGTTTTGGGGTAAAAGTGTTATAAATTTATTTGTTGACATCAGCCTGCCCAGGGACTACAGGTGGAAACCTGGTAAAATGCATCTCTCCTGTCTAAGGTTAATGTATATTGTACATTGTCCCTGTTTAAAAATAAATAAATGAGGAAAATGAAGATGAAGACGTGTGGATTATTTTAATTTCTAAATAAGATGGTGCATTTTAACACTACGTGTCATTGCATTTTACATACATAAGAGGTCTGCAGTCATTGCAGTCGGGTATAATAAAGCTAAGATATGAGCCTAAATTCATACATTCATCATCATCCATTCATACTCTGGAAAACACTTTGTTTAATAGCCTACATATGTAGTAGCTACAATTCTGTATCTCGTAAATCTCTGTACGACCTCGGACTTGTGTCGTACAGCTCTGGGAGATGCTGACGGCTAAAATCAACCTCTAGTCCATGTTCCGTTTGTGGATCCACGTGCATTCTGTGTTGTTTTTGGTTTTTGAAAGCATAGGGTGCTTGTGACTTATGTCACAGCGCACCGCGGCTGCTCTTGCGCTTGCCGCGGTCAAAGTTGAACCATGTTGAACTTTGACCGCGGCACGCGCAAGAGCAGCCGCTGTGCGCTGTGACGTGCTTTCACGTGTCTGAAAAAAACTATAACAACATGTTTAACCTGGGCCGCAGCACGCGCAAGAACGGCAAGCCGCAAAATGCCGCTTGGGTTTCATAGCGCAGCGCTGTCCTATGTGAACGGGCCTTCAGGCACGGGTGCCGCCACTGGCACGTGGTAGCTCAACCAATGACACACTAGCAATTAGGGTTGGCTAAATGGCGATACACGATATATATCTTGGTATTTTTTACTAAGTGGGTTAAGCCACATGTGAGATATAACAAGCACTTTTACTAAAACAGACGGTGATCTAAATAAAATACAAAGACAGTGTTTCCTTTCCTGTTTATGAATATACAGCTGCAACAAATGTAAATGAAAAATTATCCAAAATAAATAGCCTGTATTAAATAAAAAGCTGGCCTATCTCTGAGAAAGCCGATTATACAACCCCAAATCAGAAAAAGTTGGGACAGTATGGAAAACACCAATAAAAAAAGAAAGTAGTGATTTCTAAATGTACTTTGACTTGTATTTCATTGCAGACAATACAACAACACATACTTTAATGTGTTCCTCATGATTTTTATTGTTTTCTTTTCAAAAAACAAAATTCCTATTTTGGATCTTGCAACACATTTCAAAAAAAGTTGGAACAGTAAAGCATTTACCACTTTGTAATGTTGCCATTCCTTTTCACAACACTTAAAAGACGTTTAGGGACTGAAGACACCAAGTGATGAAGTGTGTCCGGAGCACACGGCGTCCATTTCTCCCAAAAAACACCTGAAATACTGATTCATCTGACCACAGTACACGTTTCCACTGTGTGATGGTCCATCCCAGATGCCTCCGAGCCCAGAGAAGTCAACGGCGCTTCTGGACACTGTTAACATAGGGCTTCCTTTTGGCACAGTACAGTTTTAACTGGCATTTGCGGATGTAACTACGTATTGTGGTACTTGACAAAGGTTTGCCAAAGTAGTCCTGAGCCCATGTGGTGATATCGCTTATAGATGAATGACAATTCTTGATGCAGTGCCGCCTGAGGGCTCGGAGATCACGGTTGTTCAGCTTAGGCTTGCGCCCTTGTCCTTTACGCACTGAAATTCCTCCTCATTCCTTGAATCTTTTAATTATGTTATGCACTGTTGAAGGTGAAATAAGCAAATGTCTTCCTATCTTTCTTTGAGGAACATTGTTTTTAAACATTTCAATAATTTTCTCACGTATTTGTTGGCAAACTGGCGATCCTCGGCCCATCTTTGCTCCTAAAGGACTAGACCTTTCTTGGATGCTGCTTTTGTACCAAATCATAATTACAATCACCTGTTGACATCACCTGTTTCAAATCACATCATTATTTAACCAATTTACCTCATAACTAGCCCTAAATTGCTCCTGTCCCAACCTTTTTTGGAATGTGTTGCAGGTCTGAATGACAGGAAAGGATGTATATTTACAAATGAAATTAAGTTGACCAGACAAAACATGAAATATTTTGTGTTCACATTGTCTGCAATGAAATACAAGTCAAAGTACATTTAGAAATCACTACTTTCTTTTTTTATTTGTGTTTTTCATGCTATCCCAACTTTTTCTGATATGGGGTTGTAAGATTGAAAGAGAGAGAGCGAGACAGACAGAGGGAGAGAGGGAGGGAGAGAAAGAGAGAGACAGAGAGAGGGAGGGAGGGAGTGAGAGAGAGACAGACAGAGGGAGGGAGAGAGAGAGCGACAGAGAGAGAGAGAGACAGACAGAGGGAGGGAAGCAGGGAGAGAGACAGACAGCCTCTGATTGGCTAATATGTATTCTTCTTCACAGAATGCGGCGCAAGGAAAAGAAATAACACTGCCTGAGCGGGCTAGGTAGATGACGGCAGGCTCAATGCTGATATGGCACACAGATTAACAAGAACATTTTAAAATGATACTTCGTATTAAAAAGGCTGCGCCTGCTATATCGTATCTGTCAGTATAAGACATGTAAACACCCCGCACAAGCTGCAAAGGTGTAGCTCGGTAAAGTGCAGACAAAATATATAAGTATAGTCTTTTTTAGACATTTTAATGCAGAAATAAAAGTAATAAAGGTATCATATGTAAATATGATACCTTTACAGGGAAAAAAACAGGCCTCACTTGGTCATGGTGTATTTATTACAATAAGTTTGTGTGTCCGGGCCTCACCAGGTTGTTGCGGTGCGTTGTACAGGTCTTCCTGCAGGAAGGGCAGGGAGCTGACCAGGTCTGGAACTCTGGATGGGTGGAAGAACTCATTCGCCGCAAAGTCTCCAGATGTGCTGCTCAGCTGGAAGAGCCGTGGGGTGAAGTTGAATTTACCTGGATCTGAAAAAAGAAAAAATAGAAACCAACATATGACAAGAAACACCATTCCTCTAAGTTTCACATCCCAATGTGGCACCGAGGTTCGGCGCTGTGTGTCGCTCCTCAAGACTTTATATTTTCTGTCTTTGTCTTCTTTAAGTGTTGATCACATATCGTCTGATTCAATTAATCAATTGAGTTTCCTTTACGATATAGTTTTTGATCAATATAGATGAATGTGTGGAGAGAATGTGCTTTTTAGTTGAACTAAAAGTGGCACCTTACAGGAGTAGCACTCTGAATTTCATTGTATGTTTTTAATGAGGCACTGACAATAAAGGCATTGTCTTCTTTTTTAGAGCAAATTGTTTGTCCTGCTGTTTAAGACAACATTAAACAATGAGGGATTTGAGACTTTTGGCTTTTATTGTTGAGTTTAAAAAAGAAGGTGTTGTACTAAATACACCACCCCTAAAAACTATTGTTTTCATAATGGTACCATATCCTAAGAGTACTATTGGCTGCAGCCAGACTAAAGACCTTTCAAAAAGTTGACATTTGACCGCCATAACTGTATTTGGACATGTTTAGGTGCCAAAATATACTCAGATTTCTGCCAAAAAGAATTGTACGAGCTGTGACTGAGGTGAGACATTGTGTCTGACTGAGGGTAAATAAATAAGTATATAAGTATATAATATAAATAAGTAACCAAAATATGTGGGTAGACAGTGTACCTTGCAGCATACAGTCGTAGGCCTTCCTGTCTTTCCTCCCGAGTGCCTCCCAGAAGCCCGGAGGCTCCACTCCCTCATCACACTCATGGATGGTCACCTTACTGCTGCTGTGGAGACCCGCCTCCAGTGGACACCTGACAGGGAAACACAACTCATGTTCCATGTAATATATCGATATGATATTGATATCGTGATACAAGCTTAGATTTCGCCTTCGATTTTGGATAGCGTAATACCGTATTATGGCATAGGTGTCGTACTGTCTGTCCAGTCACTTGTCCATCCTTTATGTTCTAAGATGCTTATTTTTCTTAATTTTCTTAACTTACCAGACTGTTCTAGCTGTTCTCTTATTTACCTTTACCCACTTAGTCATTGTATCCACATTGTTGGTGATTATTTATTAAAACTCTCATTATGTAAATATTTTGTGAAAGCACCAATAGTCAACCCTACAATATCGTTACAATATCGATACTGAGGTATTTGGCCTAAATATCATGATATTTGATTTTCTCCGTATTGCCCAGCTCTAGCTAGTTGTAATCATTTTCATCAGTGTTCATTTTTAGAATAGTGTCTTGAAAGTCATCCCAAGTCATTCCTTATATAAAGCTCACTGTTCTTTGATCTTGAGCGTGGCTGTCTTCCCCACGCTACGCGTGTGGAGCTGCGTCTTGCAGCCGTGCCACAGGTAGATGATGGCCTTGTTGATGTTGAGCAGGATCATGGAGGCTCTGGAGCGCAGGCTGCTGCAGTGACACGCCACCTCCAGCAGGTGGCCCTCTAGCGGAACTTCACCCCGCACACAGTACAGACGCCACTCACCTGCAAACAGAGCAGCGGGGGAATGGGATCAGTGAGAAGATTTCATTTGTCACATTGGAAGACTAACAAAACCAAGCGTTCTAAATTACAAAACACATCTTAAAATAATAACATTGTATGACATTTACTTTCATAGCAGTAAAACATTTGTAAGAATAGGCCTAATTGTATTCAAACATTCACATTTTCTTTTCAGAAACAATATTAAAATCTCTTTTTACAAGTGTTGATCTGTTGTCAAGATCAAGATAATGCAAAGTAAGCACTGACTTAAGAATGCTACATATCAAATGATTGACAAATATACCACATATTGCCTTGCATTTCACAAATTACCACTTGAAATATTTTGGTAAAATCTAATAATACTTAATAATGTAATAATAATAATAATGATAATAATAATAATGTATTAATCCCACAAGGGGAAATTACATTGTTTTGGTACACACATTGCACACAGGCCTGAATTACACACATGCTCAGTACCTATACATGCACTAATGGAGAGATGTCCAGTTGGGGGTTTGGTACCTTGCTCAAGAGCACCTTGGCAGTGCCCAGGAGGTGAACTGGCACCTCTCCAGATCCCAGTCCACAACCATACTTTGGTCCATATGGGGAGCAGCAACCCTCCAACTCCCTACTGACTGAGCTACTGCCACCCCATTTATCATATTAACTTTAGTTTGTCCCTACATTTTTCAAGTGGAGCTTCAGCAGTTGATGTTTTATAATTAAGTTTTTAATAATTAGTTTTTTTTAACTGTTGCCTACATTTAAAGAATTTGTAGAAAAAAATAAGGTTCTGTTGGCACACAAGCGAACATCATTTGGGGAACCTATTCTGGTTAAGAAAAACTATTGTTCCGGTAAAATAGGGAATAATCTGCATCATTAAGGCATTGAACAACCACCGAGCTTTGTAGACATTATATCAAGAATAAAATAAACAGAAATGTTCAAATGTTTACTCTGAGTGTTCTCCTCCTCCTCCTCCCTCTTGCCAGCATGGACGATCATCGCTCCGTTGAAACACTGCAGGAAACATGGAGGCTCCTTTCCCTGCTGCACCTGAACCTGCAACACACAGACCGGGAATCAGATATAACACTAATGCAAACAAAACACTAGTTTAATGCCTACATACAGTAGTGTGCTCATAGGTAGGCAGGAATCTAGAGAACCTATTGCAAGAAACCAACATCAGGAAACATCTGGATTGATTGAATTGATGATGATGCTACAGAATCAGTATTGACTTAACATTTTTTTTTGTTTTCCCATACACTCAGTCCTTAATACAAAGGTTATTGTGTTATATTGGGAGTCGGGTGTGAACATTAAATTTAAGTTAAGTATCATCACTTAAACACTGAAGCGTCTACTTTTTACTTTCTGTTAGATTACTATTTAGCTTCTGTTCTGATTAGTTGGCTGGTGGGAAGCCTGGTGTCCTGTACCTGCGCCCCTCTCTCCTCGTCCAGCTCCACCGTCATCAGCGCTGACGTTCCCTTCTCGCTGACGGTGGAGTGTCGACCCTGCCAGAAGAAGTAGCAGCATTTCTCCTTCCCCGGCCCGCTGCTTCTCGCCTCAGGGTTCTGCCTGCGACCGACTGGTACAACATTCAAAGACCAAAAGATCAATAACCTACTCTGAGTTGTCAATGCTGTTAAAATAATAATGTTGTTATTGCAGCAGAGGCCAAGTTTATCTCCCTGTGCAAACTAAAATCCTAACCTTGAAGCTTTTAAAAATGGTGCAGCTTACTCCAACTGCAGAAGAAGTCCCTGATGTCGTTACTAGTTTGTGGGGTGATATGCGGCAGGGATTTGCCACAATGAATGTCATTACATTTAGATACAATAAAATATTCAAATTTAACTTTTTTCTACTTAAAAGAAACTACTGTGAATTTTCAAAGTCTTACTTCATTTGCCTCTTTGTCTGTTTTGTGTCCATCTTTGCTCAAGTTATTTATTTTTCATAGCTTGGTGCTTTGTTTTGAAAACTGTTACACAAAGTGCCATAATACTTAAGATTCTGATTACAAAACAGCAAAACTTGGTGCTCAATAAATAATTTTAACATGTTTAGCATGCTGTTTGGATTTGAGTGAAGCTGCTCTGACATTAGTTTCCCCTGTTTTATAGAGGTTGTAATTTGCATCTCCTAGTAAACTCTGGTGGTGGAGTCCACGGTGGTCTATATCCATGGCGTTTCATTGCCGGGATTGCTCCGGTGCCGCTGGAAAGTCCGCCGGATGTCCCTCTTTTCGGCCCGTCTGTTACCTTCCTCTTTCTTTGTGTTGGCATTTTAAACTCCGGTGGATTTATGAGGACTATGGTTAACTGCTCCTCATTTCCTCACATTTCTCTCCCATCCCAAAATGCTGTGTCGACTAACCAGACCCTCCTCCGCAGCACTGTGGAGGAAGGTCTGGCAATGCCAGACTAAGTCCACGGTGACTCACCCGAGGTATTGAGCGTGTACTTCCACTTGACCACGTAGGCGTCTCCCTCGTGGAACTGGCCGATGCTCTGGCGCGGCAGGCGGCTGTAGTCGAACTCCAGGATGTGCCAGACGTCCACCGACACCGTGCTGATCTCCTGAGTCCTCATGTGGTCCTCGGTCTCCACCGGGCCGTGGCCACGCCCCACATTCACCCCGTCCAAGATGGTGGAAATAGACGACTGGAGGACGGGCAGCATCAGGGTAGTGTCGTAGGGCCGGCATTCCCGCACTGGGGCCTCCTGATGATCAGAGTAAAAAACAATTAAGGGATGATGACAACCTGCAGCCTGATACAGGTTATTCTAACAGGTAGAATAAGCTACTTGTATTGCTATTTTAGTCGTCAGTGGTAAAACATGAGCTCATTCTTTAATTCAAATTCAATTAAAAACACATTTGATCCATTTCGACTCTCTCAACTCCTTTAAAACTGCCCTGACTTGTGTCTTCTTGTTACAGAATCAACTGTACCTGTCCATAGCACCTCTATTTGCTCTTTCTTTATTTTTTATTTTTCTCTATCTTTGTTTGTTTGTGGCTGTTGTTTTGTTAACTGCTGTGTCTAACTGTGATTGTACTGTATATTTGTGTATAAAACGAAATGCTACATCTCAAGGGGTTATTCCTAATAAAGAATTTCCAACTGTATTTGTCCCAGAGGGTCAATTAAAAGGCACGAAGAGCAGCACATAAAAGGGACAATTCACAGACAAGGTACAACTACGAATAAATATATAAAAGCATACATAGTAATGCATTGCATAATGCTATGCGTTCTAAAGTGCTAATCAGTAACAAAAGTGATGCTTTCGTACAGCATCCACTGAAAGGCAAATGCTCTCTCATCCTTGTTTCGGTCCCAGCGTGTAACCAACTATTCCTGGCAACATTGACGGAGATTAAGTGTGAGTGGCTCACAGTCCAAAGACTCTTTGATGTGTGTGACCTTTGCAAGTAATGCAATCCTCCTGATTTTTACCTTATGCTCAGGTACAAGCTCGCCACCTTCCTTTGGTGTTGACGACTTTTCTTCGGTCCAGTCTACAAACTTCTCTTTGAACAAGATCGTCTCGTTGTGCTCTGTCAGCCTGCCGAATATCGCCCAATCAGGACGGCCCTGGCCCTTCCTGTCAATGAATGCGCACACACAAACACACACACACACACACACACACACACACACACACACACACACACACACACACACACACACACACACACACACACACACACAAAACATGACATTTTTTTAAAGATTCAACTTTATACTGTGCTAAATCAAAGAGCTTCAAATAAAGTAAGACCATGCTCATTGAATGTATGTACTGTATGTATGTGTGTGTGTGTGTGTGTGTGTGTGTGTGTGTGTGTGTATGTGTGTGTGTGCATGTGCATGCGTGTGTTTGTATGTATGTGTGTGTGTGTGTGTGTGTGTGTGTGTGTGTGTGTGTGTGTGTAAATATGCATCTGTATTTATAAATAGTTATAAGAATGTTTTTATGTCCTCTATTGTTTTTTTAGATACAGTCTGTAATTGCTGTTGCTAGAATATAAAAGTAGCAGATATAAGCAATAATATCACCCTAAACAGACTATTTAGGGGAAAATGTGTCATAGTCATAGGTGTGATTGGCAAAGGACAAAAAAAAGCAGGAAAATATGCGCCGCACCTACTACCATGAAGCGGCGACAGCACCCACCCTACATAGGCTACTTGAAACTAGAAAATGATCTCAGATTAGGGGGCAGTTCACTGAGGAGTGATGGTTAAAGTCTTTGATTACTGAAACATTGTTGTAGTATGCAGTGTCCTGATTGGTGGTAAATGCTTGCAGAAAGAAAGGCCTGTTGTCAGGTAAAAATGTCACTGTCAAAGTGCCTGAAGAGAAAACAGCAGCTTTAATGATGAATGGACTGCTAAGCAGGCTAGCATTTGTACTGTATGCCTCATTTGAAATAAGACAATGCTGTTGCAAAAGAATACAACCGGCATCATCATCAAGAGTGATGAACGCGGACATGATGATGGCGTCATTCACGTGCATATTAAGTAGCCACATGTATATGTTTTGGTCTTATAATACATCCACAGGTTACTGCTCCAGCGGAGAGGATGGTTCGTTAAGACAGCAGCTAAGTTTACAAGAGTTTGTCCAAAGTTCAAGATAAACAGTTAGACTACAAACTGACATCTTTCATTTTAGCTTGTTTGTAAAAAGTCGCTATTTGCTATTTGAGTAGAGCTGTGTTTGCACAGCGCGATGGATAAGAGTGGACAGCGCAGACTGAAATATCGTTTTCTACATGTTTAGGTAGGTGGGTATTGATACGTATTGACTTTTTAATCATGGAGCTTTTATTGTAGGCTATTTACAGTAGCGTTAGTTCATCTGCACCAGCGGCAGTAAATAATCCTCAGTCTCGTTTCCAGTCATCCAGTTACATGTGCTGCGTGAAGTAACGCACACACCTCGGCTCTGCTGTGTGTGTCTGTGTGTGTGTGTGTGTGTGTGCGCGCAGTGCGGGCATCGCTGTTTAGAATCCCATCTATCTTCCAAAATGCAACACTTGTATCCAAATGATTTGTGTTTGAAGCTGAATGGCATTTTGCTGGTTTACCTGGGTGTTGTCCAGTTACTTAACGTTTAGATCCGCAATACGCTCTCCCTGTGGAATGTTACCTGCTCTGAATGCTCAAAGTGTGTGTGTGTGTGTGTGTGTGTGTGTGTGTGTGTGTGTGTGTGTTTTTCCCACCTGGGTATGAGTGTGTTGCAGCCTCCAGGGTCCAGTGGGTTGACGTCACAACAGGTGTAGTCAAACGTCCCGTTCCAAAGGTGTTTGGCGAGCTGGAAGGCCACTTTCCTCTGGGCCAGGGTCACCTCCTTACCGTGCCACACATACACCTCACTGCCAAAGTCAAACACCAACACCTGCAGCAAGACAGCACACACAAGGGGGAAGCATAGGTGAGTCGTTTTTTTTATTGTCCATGTTAACTAACACTATACAGTGGTTTAGTTTTGAATAAATGTCTGTCAAAGCACCATTTGAACAATAAATACATAAGTACTTAAAAAAAGTAAAAAGGAAAAAAAAGATTCATCTATATTAGATGTATGTACAACCCCAAATCAGAAAAAAGTTGGGACAGTATGAAAAACACAAATAAAAAAAGAAATTAGTGATTTCTAAATGTACTTTGACTTGTATTTCATTGCAGACAATGTGAACACAAAATATTTGATGTTTTGTCTGGTCAACTTAATTTCATTTGTAAATCTACATCCTTTCCTGTCATTCAGACCTGCAACACATTCCAAAAAAGATTGGGACAGGAGCAATTAAGGGCTAGTAATCAGGTAAATTGGTTAAATAATGATGTGATTTGAAACAGGTGATGTCAACAGGTGACTGTAATTATGATTTGGTACAAAAGCAGCATCCAAGAAAGGTCTAGTCCTTTAGGAGCAAAGATGGGCAGAGGATCGCCAGTTTGCCAACAAATACGTGAGAAAATTATTGAAATGTTTAAAAACAATGTTCCTCAAAGAAAGATAGGAAAACATTTGCTTATTTCACCCACAACAGTGCATAACATAATTAAAAGAAAAAAATCTCCGAGCCCTCAGGCAGCACTGCATCAAGAATCGTCATTCATCTATAAGCGATATCACCACATGGGCTCAGGACTACTTTGGCAAACCTTTGTCAAGTACCACAATACGTAGTTACAGCCACAAATGCCAGTTAAAACTGTACTGTGCCAAAAGGAAGCCCTATGTTAACAGTGTCCAGAAGCGCCGTCGACTTCTCTGGGCTCGGAGGCATCTGGGATGGACCATCACACAGTGGAAACGTGTACTGTGTTCAGATGAATCAGTATTTCAGGTATTTTTTGGGAGAAATGGACGCCGTGTGCTCCGGACCAAAGAAGAAAAGGATCATCCAGACTGTTACCAGCAACAAGTCCAAAAGCCAGGGTCTGTCATGGTATGGGGTTGTGTCAGTGCCCTTGGCAAAGGTAACTTGCACTTCTGTGATGGCACCATTAATGCTGAAAAGTACATAGAGATTTTGGAGCACAATATGCTGCCTTCAAGAAGACATCTTTTCCAGGGACGTCCATGCATATTTCAACAAGATAATGCAAAACCACATTCTGCACACATTACAAAGTCCTGGCTGCGGAAGAAGAGGATACGGGTACTTGACTGGCCTGCCTGCAGTCCCGACCTGTCTCCAATAGAGAATGTGTGGCGCATTTTGAAGCGCAAAATGCGACAACGAAGACCCCGTACTGTTGCCCACCTTATGGCTTGTTTGCAGCAAGAATGGGACAAAATTACACCTGAAACACTTCATCACTTCGTGTCTTCAGTCCCTAAACATCTTTTAAGTGTTGTGAAAAGGAATGGCAACATTATAAAGTGGTAAATGCTTTACTGTTCCAGCTTTTTTTGAAATGTGTTGCAAGAACCAAAATAGGAATTTTGTTTTTTTGCAAAAAAAACAATAAAAATCATGAGGAACACATTAAATTGTGTGCTGTTGTATTGTTTGCAATGAAATACAAGTCAAAGTACATTTAGAAATCACTACTTTCTTTTTTTATTTGTGTTTTCCATACTGTCCCAACTTTTTCTGATTTGGGGTTGTAATATGTGCATATACCATATGGAGTTTTAGTAAAACAGTAACAAATAGTAAAATATAAAAACGCAAAATGTAAACATTAAGGAACAAACTGACAGCATATAACAAAATCACATGAAACTCAACTAATTTGACGTTTCATGAGAAGTAAGACTGTAAGATGTTCCATTATTAATATGCTGTGACTATATATAATGATGTGACTGCAGTGCACTCCTTGAAGTTAGCCCCACTGTCTTGAACCTAATAATTTTTCTAAGCAACAAATTAAAACCAGCTTGAAGCACAGAGCTCCGCTTAAAAACTCTAAAACATCATAAATATTGATATTTAGAGCTTAGTGCCTTAAAGGAAAAGTCCCCCATGAGAAACTCTTAGCTGATGTGTGGTGAGCGTCTGGCGTTGTATGGCTGCCGTGCATCACCCAGGTGGGTGCTACACATTGGTGTTGTTAGAGAGCAGTCCCCCCCGAAGCACTTTGAGTATCTATGATAAAGCACTATATAGAATGTAATAAAATAAAAATAAAATAAATACATTTTTCCTTCTGTTGTTAGTTATTACACACAGGTCTGAAATACATACACATGCCCAGGACCTATACATGCACTAATGGAGACATGTCAGAGTTATAGCATGATGTAGAATGACATACTGTGGACTAGCTCATATTTTGATGCTGCGTTACATTCTGGTGTCATGAGGCTTCCACAGTCAGTCAAAGGGCCACTCAAAGCAGAGCTGAGCAATGCCAGTTAAAAGGCACCACTCTTGCTTAGAGTATAACATTTGATTTATCTAATCCAGGTTAGAAACACGGACCTCCTTGGGCGCCAGCAGAGAGCTGCGAGGGACCTTCCCCCACTCATCATCATCAGGAACCAGTTTGTCATCCAGCAGTCTGAAGATACAGTTGGTTTCCACAATGGCATTCTCAAACTGCTCATCCTCCTCGGGTGGACCTGCCGCTATAAGCACAATTAGACACACTGTAAAATACCAGCGTTGCATCAGAAAGTGTTGACAGTAGGGGTGTAACTCATACGTTTTATCATGGTAAGATATTATATTGATTCTTTAGACAACGATATGATATTTGCTGGTATTACAAAGTCTGCCACGATAGGATTTCGATTTGATTCAATTCAGCGGCCTGCTATAGGGCTGTGCACCGAACGTTGACACTTTTAAGGCACCGGAAAAAAATACCCGGATCCTATGAGTATCGAAAAATTATTTATCTTTTGGTGCCAAATTTCGGTTCCAAAAGCGTCTGAGCGCGTAAGCGCAAGCTTATTTGTACTCTGCATATTGACACTAAGGCTAGGTGTATCGATCTAAATATCGATAGTATCGATACAAAGATGAGTATTGGTATCAGATCGATACTGTCGTGATGAGATCAATACTTTTGTTGCAGTTTCTCTCCGAGTTCAGAAGAGAAGGAGGGGGGAGAACCCCAAACCAGACCCCCAACACACAGACAGAGGTCTCTGGCAGAGGCTTTTCAGCCAAGAAATCAGGAGTATCCAGGTAATCTCCAGAATTAACCAATGCTGTTCACAGTGATCAGAGAGACAATTTTAGCAAACTGATAGAACTACTATCATAAATTCAGCCAGTTGAAAAAAATCGTAATTGTTTCACTGGAACTTAAAAATATACACTTATATAAAGATATAAGTAAAAAGTATCAGTATTGGCGATACTAGCCCTGTATTTACTTGGTATCGGATCGATACCAAAATTCCCAGTATGGCCCACCCCTAATTGACACAGAGCGGAGCTCCGACCGACACACACGCGTTAACTACGTCACCTCTGCAGTTTTGTTGAAGTCACAGTGAGTCACGGCAATGCTGATAAAGTGGTTTCAAGTTTGGTTACAGTTTTTCAAAACTTCATGCAGACAGTGTTTGCTGCAATATGATATTAATGGCGAGCCGAAAGCAGTCACGTTACACTTCCTCTGAGACAAACAGGCACAACAGTGGTTTCATGCCCTGGTGACTGACTGACAGGCTGATGTTGTAAGGAAAGGCAACTTTACTTCTACAGCACCTTTCAGCAACAAGGCAATTCAATTACATTACTTTGCACTTAAGTTAGTTCTCCATTAGTTCAATGTTGACAAACAGGGCAGTCACCAAGTTCATTGTTAAAGGTTTGTGTCATTATGCAGTTTGCACTAAAAAGTCTTTGTTCTTTACATTCCTTTGTATTTTAGTTAGTTAAATATTAGCCTGTACACAATGTCATTTGTTTATTTTTTATTATTTATAATATGCTCATGTTGTGGCAAAAAGGTTTCTCTTTTTTGTAAATTTTTAAAGTTCGGGTTGATACCAATCCTAAGTATCTGACTGGCGCACCCCTATCCAAAAGCACAACCAGTTTTATTAAATGTCCAATATGTAATATATTCACTGTTATAAATCCAAAAGTGACCCCAATGCGTCTTCAGATATTAAGGAAACATGCAAAGTTGAAATACTATCTTTTCTGACAACAATGCTAATGCCAGTATTTTCTCCTTTTGAAGTTTTCGTTCCGTGACGGAATTTCTGTTTGTGTTTCGGCCTGTGGGTTGTTATCAACTGCCCAGTTTGAACCCTGGCCGGGTTGCCAGATATACCTGTAAACACATAAACCCAGCGCGCTACAGCTGTAACGTTAGTACAGCCATGAAAGCAGCAAACAAACAAACAGGATCAACGGCGATAGATTCTACCCAACCTAAAAAAAAACGGCAGGTTTCTAACAGTTGCTTCACCAGAAACGTTACAAACCCCGGGCAAATATTGGAGATGTATTTGAAAGATGGAGACAGCTTAGAGCCCAAAAGGACGCTGAGTTGGCTAATTTCCTCCTGAACAGGTAAGCGTTAGCTTCAGGCTAATTTATCACAACTACATGGGACGGGCATGTTATGTCATTTCAACATTCATGTACTCATATTGCACACATTGTACTCATGTTTTTTTTCCCCTTTAGTCTTTGCTATTAACGTTCATCAACTGCAAAATTAGAAAATTGCATTTTTAAATAATGATGCATGGAAAATAAAAATAAAAAAATGCTTCTCTGGTGGCCGGGTTTGCCACGGAGCCCGGCCGGGCACAGCCCGAAAAAGCTACGTGGCACCTATCTCTCCAGCCCATGGGCCCACCACCTGTGGGAGGAACCGCTGGGGTCGGGTGCGCTGCCACACGGGTGGCGGTGAAGGTCAGGGGCCTCGACGGACCAGACCCGGGCAGCAGAGGCTGGCTCTGGGGACGTGGAATGTCACCTCGCTGTGGGGGAAGGAGCCGGAACTTGTGCTTGAGGTGGAGCGCTACCAGTTGGATCTGGTGGGGCTTACCTCTACACATAGTCTTGGTTCTGGAACCGTACTCCTGGAGAGGGGTTGGACTCTTTTCTTCTCCGGAGTTGCCCAGGGTGTGAGGCGCCAGGCGGGTGTGGGGATACTCACAAGTCCCCGGCTGAGCGCCGCAACGTTGGAGTTTACCCCGGTGGACGAGAGGGTCGCCTCCCTACGCCTGCGGGTTGTTGGGGGGAAAACTCTGACTGTTGTTTGTGCATATGCACCAAACAGGAGTTCAGAGTATTCGGCCTTCTTGGAGACCTTGAATGGAGTCCTGTATGGGGCTCCGGAGGGGGACTCTATAGTTCTGCTGGGGGACTTCAACGCACATGTGGGCAATGACGGAGACACATGGAGAGGCGTGATTGGGAGGAACGGCCTCCCTGATCTAAACCAGAGTGGTTGTCTGTTATTGGACTTCTGTGCTAGCCATGGATTGTCTATAACAAACACCATGTTCGAACATAGGGATGCTCATAAGTGTACTTGGTACCAGAGCACCCTAGGCCGAAGGTCAATGATCGATTTTATAATCGTTTCATCTGATCTGAGGCCGTATGTTTGGACACTCGGGTGAAGAGAGGGGCGGAGTTGTCAACTGATCACCATCTGGTGGTGAGTTGGGTCAGGGGGTGGGGGAAGACTCTGGACAGACCTGGTAAGCCCAAACGGGTGGTGCGGGTAAATTGGGAACGTCTGGAGGAAGCTCCTGTCCGACAGACCTTCAACTCACACCTCCGGCGGAGCTTTTCGTGCATCCCTGTGGAGGCTGGGGGCATTGAACCTGAGTGGACAATGTTCAAAGTTTCCATTGCTGAAGCTGCGGCAGGGAGCTGTGGTCTTAGGGTCTTAGGTGCCTCAAGGGGCGGCAACCCTCGAACACCGTGGTGGACACCGGTGGTCAGGGAAGTCGTCCGACTGAAGAAGGAGTCTTTCCGGGATATGTTATCCCAGAGGACTCCGGAGGCAGTTGCAAGGTACCGAAGGGCCCGAAGGACTGCAGCCTCTGCCGTGAAAGAGGCAAAGCAGCGGGTGTGGGAGGAGTTCGGAGAAGACATGGAGAAGGTTTTTCGGTCGGCACCAAGGCGCTTCTGGAAAACCGTCCGCCACCTCAGAAGGGGGAAGCGGGGAACCATCCAAGCTGTGTACAGTAAGGGTGGGACGTTGTTGACCTCAACTGAGGAGGTAATAGGGCGGTGGAAGGAGCACTTTGAGGAACTCCTAAATCCAGCTGATGCGCCCTCTTTGTTAGAGGCAGAGCTGGAAGATGACGGGGGATTGTCGTCAAACAACTCCACAGTGGCAAAGCCCCAGGGATTGATGAGATCCGTCCAGAAATGCTGAAAGCTCTGGGTGTGGAGGGGCTGTCTTGGTTGACACGCCTACTCAACATTGCGTGGAAGTCTGGGACAGTGCCTAAGGAGTGGCAGACCGGGGTGGTGGTTCCCCTCTTCAAAAAGGGGGACCAGAGGGTGTGTACCAATTACAGGGGTATCACACTTCTCAGCCTCCCTGGTAAAGTCTACTCCAAGGTGCTGGAAAGGAGGGTTCGGCCAATAGTCGAACCTCAGGTTGAAGAGGAACAATGCGGATTCCGTCCTGGTCGTGGAACAACGGATCAGCTCTTTACTCTAGCAAGGATCCTGGAGGGAGCCTGGGAGTATGCCCATCCAGTCTACATGTGTTTTGTGGATCTGGAGAAGGCATATGACCGGGTCCCCCGGGAGACTTTGTGGGAGGTGCTGCGGGTGTATGGGGTGAGGGGGTCCCTTCTCAGGGCCATTCAATCTCTGTATGACCAAAGCGAGAGCTGTGTCCGGGTTCTCGGCAGTAAGTCGGACACGTTCCAGGTGAGGGTTGGCCTCCACCAGGGCTGCGCTTTGTCACCAATCCTGTTCATAGTATTTATGGACAGGATATCGAGGCGTAGTCGTGGTAGGGAAGGGTTGCAGTTCGGTGGGCTGGGGATCTCATCGCTGATCTTTGCAGATGATGTGGTCCTAATGGCATCATCGGCCTGTGACCTTCAGCACTCACTGGATCGGTTTGCAGCCGAGTGTGAAGCGGCTGGGATGAGGATCAGCACCTCTAAATCTGAGGCCATGGTTCTCAGAAGGAAACCGATGGAGTGCCTTCTCCAGGTAGGGAATGAGTCCTTTACCCCAAGTGAAGGAGTTTAAGTACCTTGGGGTCTTGTTCGCGAGTGAGGGGACAATGGAGCGGGAGATTGGTCGGAGAATCGGCGCAGTGGGGGCGGTATTACATTCAGTTTATCGCACCGTTATGACGAAAAGAGAGCTGAGCCAGAAGGCAAAGCTCTCGATCTACCGGTCAGTTTTCGTTCCTACCCTCACCTATGGTCATGAAGGTTGGGTCATGACCGAAAGAACGAGATCCAGGGTACAAGCGGCCGAAATGGGTTTCCTCAGGAGGGTGGCTGGCGTCTCCCTTAGAGATAGGGTGAGAACTCAGTCATCCGTGAGGAGCTCAGAGTAGAGCCGCTGCTCCTTCACATCGAAAGGAGCCAGTGGAGGTGGTTCGGGCATCTGGTAAGGATGCCCCCTGGGCGCCTCCCTAGAGAGGTGTTCCAGGCACGTCCAGCTGGGAGGAGGCCTCGGGGAAGACCCAGGACTAGGTGGAGGGATTACATCTTCAACCTGGCCTGGGAACGCCTCGAGATCCCCCAGTCAGAGCTGGTTAATGTGGCTCAGGAAAGGGAAGTTTGGGGTCCCCTGCTGGAGCTGCTCCCCCCGCGACCCGACCACGGATAAGTGGACGACGATGGATGGATGGAACAAGTCAAAACAAATGCAAATTAGTCAAACAAGCCATTAGGCTGTATTTATAAACACTCAACTCTAGGTTGTTTATATAGTATATACAAGGCAAATCAAAGTGCTTAGCATAAAACACTATTTTTTTATTATTGGTATTTTTATTGTATAAATTCTCACGTACAACGTGCATCAATCTTTCACAGACTCGGAGCAGTAATTATTACGTCACTTCCAGAGTCTTCAGCTGATTTCTTTAAACGTTATTAAACAGTACATGAGACAAATACATGAAACTGTATTTTATTATTATTATTATTATTAACTTCAAATCATCAAATATAATGGTAGACAAAAACATCAATATTACGAAAATTATGTATTTGTATGTATCCAGGAGTTGTACGTACTATGTCACTTCCGGAGTCTTCAGCTGATTTTTTTAAACGTTAGGCCTATTACAGTGCATAACTTACTGGAAGAAAACTGAGCAACGTGTTGTTGCTGGTGACAAAACCACAGATTATATATATGAACATTGAAGCGATACTGGCGTTAATGACCCGCTGAACGCTGTCCGATTCTCTGATATGAATGGCCGCGTTGCATTGTGGGATACCTGCTTTGAATGCGCCCAGCTCGGCTCATATCGTAGCCTACTGTTCTGTCTTATTTACTGTAATATTTCACCGGTAATAAGACCAAAATAATGTTATTAAAATAAAGAAATGAATACCATGATAACATCTAAATAAATGTTGATAGATGTAGCATTATAGTTATCAATAAACATAAAGCCACCCAGCTTCCCTGGCCGAAATAGACTGAAATAATAACATTAAAAGAACTACATAAAAACCATGATAAGATGTTGATGAATGTTGATAAAAACAGCAATTATTGGGCTAAAAATACCAATAATAGCGAAGCTGTATACAGCCGACTGGCAGAAAGAAACGTGCTGTAATCACGAAAGATGCTTCCCATTAAAATACATTAGTTTAAAAAACGTGACTCCATCACGTAAATCTTCACAATTACGTGATGGTATCACGATGTAATAGATTTATTTTCGTGATGCCATCACAAACTGACGTGAGACTGGGTTGCGAAAAAAGTATCGAAACTGAGGTATGGAAATTGGCACCGGATCTAAAGATTTTGAACGATGCCCAGCCCTAGCCTGCTATCAATATGAGACAATATCATTAATACTCACTTACTGTAACACAATCAGTTACATTTATATCATCTCACAAAAAGCAACTAAAGCATGATTTCACAATTGTATTATTGAGCTCTTCCAGACATTGAAATGAAAAACAAACTGTCTTATTAATATTTTTACTTTGCATAGATGATACAGGATCGTTGATCATTGAATGGATCCTGATCCATGTATCGTTACACCCCTTGTTAACAGGGTATCTGTACACTCATTGTAAGACAATTGCAGGCCATGCAAGCCATTTTGAGAGCAACAACCTAAACTGAACATTAGGGGCTCAGGTCTTACGTTGATAAGCAGTCTGTCCTCCGAGGATGGTCCAGAACTGCTGGGTATCTGGACCCAGTGGGTTGACCCCCTCCTCGATGGTCTGCACCTGGTTCGCCCTGCAGCCCATGTCCTTCTTTGTCTGGATGAAGGTGGCCAGATCTATTGCCTATGGGCAAGAAACAAAGATCTGTTTTATGGTGACAGAGACAGTGGTGATGTCTGTGCACTGTGTATATCATGCTCTCATGTTGACTCTGAGGAAAACAACAACTACATGTGACTTTTCTTGAATTAACCCAGGAACGGTGAACTGACCTCGACAACATCCTGCTTCACATTTGTACACAAGTTTTGAGAAAAGGTCGAACTTATCAGCTGAGTCACATACTGAGGACAAAGTGAGGCTACTGTGAAGAGACTTGACTGCTTTGCATAAAATCATAATAAAATAAGTAAACAGCACTGAACAAGGAGGCACAGTAGAAAAACAATTGTATTACAAAGTGTCTAGACAGACCTTCATTGGGGAAATGGAAGAGCTGTAGTCTGAACGCATGTGTTTGTTGAGAAGCACAGATGTGTGTGTGTGTGTGTGTGTGTGTGTGTGTGTGTGTGTGTGTGTGTGTGTGTGTGTGCGTGCGTGCGTGCGTGCGTGCGTGCGTGCGTGCGTGCGTGCGTGCGTGCGTGCGTGCATGCGTGCAGGGAATGGAAATGAGAGGCAGAACCATCAATAAATCATCATTGTTCAAACACCGAAATTACAGTTTGACAGTTATAACCAATCATACCCTATATAGCCTTGATTCTCAACATCCAAACCAAAACTCCTGAGAATAAGGCACAGTCTGTAATAATTAATAATAAAGGTGCAGCGCTCACCTTAGCCTTCTCGATGACATTTGAGAACTCTCCTATCCAGACGACGCAGTGCTCTAGAGTGACCAATAGGAAACAGTCGCCGCTGTTCAGTGATGACGCTCTTGGCTCCACTAATCTGGTCTGAATGTGACGACGACCTGGAAAGAATAAAGTTATTAATCTGCTGAGTTATACCTTTCAGTTCCTTAAATACACATTAGGTCTGTCTGATTAGAAACGTCAGATGTCCAAAACAGTTTAAGGCTACTAAACATTTTTAAAGTAATAGTTTGAAATGTTGGGTAAAACACTTGCTGGAGGAGAGTTAGATGAGAAGATCTACTCTTATATCTGTCTGACTTACTATAATAATGAAGCTACAGCTAGTAGCCAGTTAGCTTAGCTGAGCACAGAGGCTGGATACAGGGGGAAACAGCTAGGCTAGCTCTGTCTGATGTTAACAAAATCTTCCAGCACCTCTAAAGTGCTGGAACAAAGTTAACTAATTAACAACTAACATCTTGCTTGCTTATTCTTTAAGTGTAAAAACAACAATTTGCTGTTTTTATGGACGGTTATGTGTCAGACTACTTCTTGGCTGGGAGCAGTAATTTCCTGGAATCTCCACTGGTTGCCTAGCAACTACTCCTATTCAAAACTTAACTTAAACTGCATTTCCAAAAATATCAAACTATTCCTATAAATTGTATGTTTATTCTATTCGTGCTTTATCAGTCTAAACCCTGAACATAAAGAAAGTGGCAGGGGAGGAACTTCATGCATACAGCTCAGCACAGTCAGAAAGGGTTCTCACCTTTGACCTGCATGAGCATGAGGTTCTTGTAGGGCACGGCGCTGTTGTTGGACATCTGCTCTGAGATGTTGACGCTGCGCAGACTCACGCTGCTGAAGTTTTCTTTACTGGCCAGACCTGCCAGAGCAGCCTCAGAGTACTCAGAGCTTTTATTCACTAGAACCAGAAAGAGTACACATTTCATTTAAAAAAATAAATATAGACCTACAGCGGGTAGAAAAATAACATAAATGCTTCATTAAACTTTAAAATTAACTAAAGCCCTACTGTAAACACTGCTAGAGAAGTGGGTCATATGAGGCTGCATTCCAATTAGTACTGTTTACCCAACAAACAAAGAGGGGGAGATGGATGAGTTTTGTAGGCTTAGGTGTCCAGTCTTTCCACTGGGAGTTTTTGACAACAAACAACATAACAGACATGCTAGAGCTGTATTTGGTCTTTCTGTCTCTTTCCCAAATACACACACACAGATGTCATGCTCACACTCACTCTTCGCAGCCTTCATCCTCTTGCTCTCCAGCTGTGCCACATTCAACCTCTGCTCGGTGTACTCGTGTCGGATGTCCTCTCTGGCTGCCAGCATCTTCACAGGATTTCTGGACGCCTGGACGTTCCTGGATGGACGCACCGAGCGTTTATGCTGCACCATGGCCGAAGTCAACCTGGAAAAGGGAGAAAAGCATGTGTATGAGTGGTAAACTCATTCATTCATTGAACTTTTATTTCAACTCGAGAGACCATTGAGGGGCGGCCCTCATTTATAATGACATTGAGTAGTTACAAAGACAACAACAAAACAATAACAGAAATAACAGAAAAGAATACACCATTATAAGAAAGATAAAAAGACAATTCATTCTGAATTGAAAATTTGATAAATAAAAATGTATGAATGAATTAGGATAATAGGGATTCAAAAGAAAGAACAATTGTGTAAAGAAAGTACAAGTAGAAGTTTGCAAGTTTGTCCAAAAATGAGGTGTACTGTTACTGTATGAATTATACGCAGCCATCACTGCAAGCCCTATTATTTGCTTACTTGGGACCCTGAGAACCAAAGATGGCGTCAAAATCATCACTGATCTCGATCCTGGTGGGCATGCGTGGAAATTCAGCAACGTGTCTGTAGAACTTAGAGAAGATTTCGTCATCCAGCTTCATCACTTCCTTCACTGCCTTCTCGGTAACTGTTAAGGTGGTTTCCTGCAGACCTGCCACTGATCAACAAAGGAAGACCAAAGAGTAGGGCTGACAATCGATTAAAAATGTTAATCTAGATTAGTCGCATGATGCAAATGAATCATACTTTTTTTTATTTTTTATCAGTTCTGTAATTTAAAAGGGATATTTTTTTTCAAGTTTTTAAAGCTCAAGTGGTATTTGAGACTTGACATACTCCGGTGGTAACTCCGTTAACAACAACAGTACATGCAGATAACTTTAGTCTTGTGGAGAGAAATATCTGGAAGGGCTTTGAAACTCAACTTGCCATCCAAAAGACTTTTTCTGCTCCAGGATATTTGTTTCTGCAAGGCATCCACACCTGTTCATGGATGTAAACGTCTCCAAATCTAGTGAGAAAGTCGCCAAGTTGGCAACACTGTCCATAATGTTACTGCTGCAGCTTCCTGATTTCCCAAACGATGGAGCGAAATCACAGAATGTGTGCTCGTTAATCGCATGTAAAAAAAAATGAGTGGGCTGGCGTTAAAAGGAATTTGCGTTAACTCGTTACTATCTCATTCATTTCAGCAGTCCTACAGAACAGAAACTAGATTAGGCCCCAACACAACAATAAACAGGTAGGGAAGGATTTGCTGAAATACCAGAAAAACATGAAATACATTTTTTCAAATGTATTGATGATGACGACACAAGCATTGCTTAATAGATATCAATATCACTTAACGAGCTTAAAGTTGGCGAGGAAGTGCATACCTTTGCTGTTCAGACGTCCCAAGAAACTCTCCAACTTGTCTAGTTTCTTATCCGATTCCATTTCTGGTCTGGCCTCAATTTCTATAAACGAAATCATTCAATCTTACTAATGGTGACGACGGACAAGATTACATTAAACCAACAAGAAAATGTACATCATTTGGTCATTTGCCATATGATTTTTTCAATTATTAGGTATTTAAGCTATTTGAAAAATGTTTTGTTTTGTGTTTTTTATAATCTTGGTTTTTATGATGATTATACATTTTGAATGTATATAATATAAAGTACTGCTCATTTCTGCCTCAAGCAACAATAAATGTGTCAATCCATTCAGGTTTAAAGCCTGCTGGTTGATACACTTCTCTGACGGAGGTGGCGGTGAGGACACAGGACGTGCAGGTCTGTCTCACCCTCTGGTGGTTTGTGGACAGCAGGCACGCTGCTCTTGAGTTTGGTGGAGACTGGTGACAGGATGGGGCTGATAACTGAGGAGGAAGCTGCCAGGCCTGCGGACACACAGACAGAAATCACACCACAGGACAACATATCTCAGATAACCTGCTGTCTGTACCAGTTTACTATTGTGCCAGTCAATGCTTATTAGGTCTGAACAATTCATGGAAAAAAATCTTATTGTGATTTTTCTGCCAGATATTGGGATTACGATTCAATTTGTGAATAGGTTTAGCTAAAGTTCGATATTCCCTGTGTAACGTATAAAACGTGTCACGGAGCATTATAACATGAGACACCATCAAAACGGCTCTATATTCTTATGCAGGGATGAGAACAATGGATATGAAATGCCAGCAATAAGTGTTTTTCTTTTAATAACGTGGAACATTAAACAGTCAAACACAGAACATTTATCACAAAAACTAAAGTTATAAAAAACAATTCCAATAAAAAATATCAGTACTTTCCTGTTAACTGAAATGTCTGATACGCCTCAGTTCAACAGTAGCATCTACATATTACACCTACCATCATGTTAAATAAAGTAATAAAAATAAATGAAAAATCCACAGAAAATAGGACATTTCTGTAAACAATCTGTGATATGTAACATTATTCCAGCATTTATCTTATGAAAAAACAGTAAATATAATTAAAAGAGGAATAAAACATGTTAAACCAAATATTACACCCAACATTCAACTAAATATTGCACATTAGATTAGGAGGGGGCGGGGAAATGTCACTCTTGCCTGTCTTGACATGAGAGCATGAGAGCCCTGTACCAGGAAACAAACTAAAATATACTAATCTAAAGTATCTGAGTTAGTGGTAGGGAAAGTGTATTTTGCAGGCCCTTTTACTCTAATAAAATAAGTATATTTGTGCATGAAAAGCCCAGTGGCTTTTTTCAAAATTTGAAATGGTGCATACCCCAGTGCGGATGGGTGGTTTGTTTGTGCACTGACCTTTCTTGACCATACGTGCAGCCACGGTGTACTGGGTGGAGTCATTGGCTGCTCCTTTTCCCTTCGTCTTCCAGGCCTCTTCACGCACAGAAATCATCTGTTTTCTCTCCTCAATGGATATCTGGGCCTCAATCTCCTCTCCCACCTTATGCACAGACAAAAAGAAATCAGAAAAAATATCAGGTTATAAAAGATTTTTTTAAAGTGTCCTGTCTTGCATGTAAAGCAATAAACTCTGCACAATGAGGCTGGCGGTCAGCGATAATCTCAGGGTGTTTTCCGTCATGTTGGAGTTATTTACTTCACACGTTTTAAAAGCTGCATTATAACAGAAAACAAGATTGTGGAGTCAAACCAAAAAGGCTCCAGACACCATTGGATCGACTATCCAAGAGTCAGGGAACTACATCACCTCTCACATAGTTTCACTTTCACTTCATTGGATTCCACGCGTCCCTCCGGAGCAATTATTCATGTCACAGTATCAAACCAAGCAGATATGAAATGATTTGATGCACTCAAGCGTGCTAGATGCATGTCCTTTCTAGCCTATATAAACTAGTTGATTCCACCGTAGAAGTGATGGCTAAACACAGAGTGGTACTCATGCAGTCAGAGCTATGTTAAACTCAACAGCACCCAAAGTGGCCCCTTACACCAGTAGCTGCAAACCAAGCAGAAATATAAGACTCCAGTACATGCAGTGCATTCGAGCGTGCCAGGTGCATGTCCTTACCTGACTATGATGGTCAATATACTGACACTTTTGGCCAAGGGAGATAGTAGGAGAAAATGTGGAAGAGAAGACAGGTTCCTGAGGATGTAGAGGTGGATGGAAAAGTGAAAGAAAGGAAAGCAAAAAGGGGAAAATGGAAGGAGAAGCGATGAGCATGCAGATGAAAAGAAGATAAGGGAGGGATGCAAAGGAGAGAGGCCAGAAACTGGGAATGCAACATGACTGTGGTTAACAGGGATCTTTGGTATTTTTCAACTTGGACTTTTTTTTCCCTATGTTTTTGTGTCTAAGTAAATAACGGGACAACAATCTTTGAAATTGGTACAATATTGAGCGAGAGCGCTGCAGCCTGGCAGTCATGAAACATGCTGCAAAGTAATCCTACGGGGCAATAACTATATGCACTGTCATGTCAATGTCCGTCCACTAAAAGTGCTGTTTTTTTCCCACTGATAGGCTCAGATTGTTGTTATAAGTGTCTGACATTTACCGAGAAGTATCCTACAGAGAAATAGGAAGTTTTTCTTTAACCTTTTGCTTGATCTTTTTGTTTTTTAAATGTCTCGCTCACAGAGAAATTGAAAACCCTTTTGATAACATTAAGCTACGCTTTCTGCACTCCAACACACTCTTCCCAGCACTCCCCTCTCCAAATCTCACGTTCCTTTCTTACGGCACCAAGTCAGCTCTCGCGAGAATTCAGAACGAGACTTCTCCATGAGTGAGATTTAGTTAGACACAATAACAAATAGACTGGATGAAGCTAAAGGTAAAGAAAAACGTCCTATTTCTCTATAGGGTCCTTTCCGTATGTTGTCAGATACTTATAATAACAATCTGAGCCTGTCAGTGCGATAACAGCACTTTTAATGGACGCAGATTAACGGGGACAATTGCCCCATAGGATTAGGCTGCAGGGCTCTCGCTCAATACCACTTTTAAAAGAATGTTGTCTACATTAGTCACATAGACATAAAAACATGGGAAAATAGGATCCAGGTTGAAAAATACCAAAGTTCTCCTTTAAACTACTCGCTATTTGTCAAATTCAAAACCCAATAATTTATATACGAAATAAACAAAACTTTGTAAGTTAGTTGTTGTTCATTGTTGCTTTTTATATACTTTTTATATATATTTTTCAGCTATGTGTACAGTCTGAAAAATAACTAGCAAACTACTGTGTACAGACTGCACACAGTAGTTTGCTTGTTAGTTTTGTTGTCCTTGTTTTTAGCTGTATGTCTATTTCTGTTGTCAAATCCCTGTCTGCAATGTCTACACATACTTGGCCAATAAAGCTGATTCTGATTCTGATAAATATGTTTTTGAATATATATGGACAATGTAAATATTAATTTGTTGTCTCTAGGAAATCACATAAAATTGATTGCTTATGAATTAAATTACCATGCTTCCCCAACTAAAAGAAATGCACTTAAAACATTAAAAACAATGTACATTTTACTGTTAGTAACAAAGCAGCAAACTGCAAAAGCCATTTTTCTCTTCTGGTACTTTGTAAATTGAGACAGGAACAGCTTGTCTCAGGCACAGAACGTCACATATTGAATTACCGGCGCAGTGAAAACGATAATTGGTCTTTAAAGGTAATATATCTATGTAATTTATACATATAATCTATAAACGATACAAAGTCAACTCGCGAACCCTCATAAAAGTAATTTTTTTCCCTCTCAGATTCTTTCATTTGAATAATCTTTAGATACCTTAAAAGTTAAATGAATCCAGTATTTTACAGGGGGGGGGGGAAGCAATAAATGCCCTAAAACAATTAACATAATGGTACGAAACAAATATTAATGTTTTTTCCTAACCTTCCCTCAGATTCATCTTGTGACCCAGAGAAACACTGCTCCACCCTTGCTTTGAAAAAGAAAGGTTGACTTTGAAATTTATTTTTATTTATTTATTTAGCTTGAAGACATTTTGTTGTCAAGCCAAAAAAAAATGACAAAGCAGCATCAATGTGCTTATATTCTTAGGTATTCACTCTTTTATGAAACTGTGCATTTTTCTGAACTGTGAAAACGTACAGCCATCAAGTCATAATTTTGGCCAGAAAAGTACTGATGTTGCTGGCCCCTGGTCACTAATACATGGCCATACAAGTACACTTAGGTGCTCCAATGTCTAGAGAAAGTAGAAGAGTTTTAATTGAATATGTTCAAACAAATTATGTTAAGTCGTAACTTTGAAGTAAATTGATTACTTAATGCAACTTTTTGACATAATCAGAAGAAGAAAAAGCTTTCAGTGTCAGCAACTTTCCAACCACCATCCCAACAGTTCAGTTACACTACAGAGTGCAAGTAAACAAGAGCAGCCATTAGAGCCACAGATTCAGGAGCAGCAATCACACAAAGTCCACACAAAGCTGTGATTAGAAAACACAGGCCCCACACAGGAAGCTGATTGATTTAGGGTTGGTGTGCAGCCCACACCGGCTCTCTTACCCACAGCTGTTCAGACACAGACACAACCGAGTAGTCTTGAACGACCACCCCTTCCTCCTGAGGGGTTAAACACAGGGGAAGTTCTTGGTCAGAGGGAGAGAGAGGGGGGGGGCATTGTTGCTGTAATGGGTTAGGAGTGAGACTGCCTGGAGGATTACCATCCAGGGTTTAAGCAGGCAGTTTCATCCAACAGAATACTAATGTGAAATAAATGAACTACAGGAAAAAGTGTAAATCCTGGTTCTTTGAGCTTATACAGTACATATTTGTAGCTGCTGTTTAAACCACTAGAAATGTATATAAATACATAAAGGAGATTCTTGAACCATTTCCTTTTGTCAAATAAGCTTTCATGTCATTTTTTTAATTTAGCCTGGAGCTTACCCAAATCTAATCTTGTAAATAAAGGACTGCTAATTCCACAGCAGCAGACGGTCCCATATGCTTCCAGGTTTACAGCCTATGAGGGCTGGATGCTCTATGGGTCTGGACCACTGGGCTCAAACAACAAGGAGGAAATGAAAGGAGCACTTAGCTAAAAGAGCTTGGACAGGAACTGGCATGGTAACCAGGAAGGATGGGGGATGAAATGTGGCACTTGTGTTTATTCTGGCTACTTTGGTCAAGCTGTTCGACCGTTGGTAACCATAATAACCATTAGTGTAACTTTTTTGTGAGATTGATGCTTTTCTTTTTTAATTCAGGGCTCCAAAAATATCCACATAAGTTCCTACTAAGATAACAACACAGTAGCTCAATAGTAGAGGGTGACAAAATAAAATAACATTTTTGGCCATCATTCCTAGTGGTCATGGCTCTATTAAACACATTTTACAATGGTATCCATTAGAGCAAACAGCACAAGCTGGCAACTCCTAAAACATTCTAATAAATGTGATGTAATTAGGCCTGTAACAATAATTACATAATTGTCTAATTGTCAATTTTTTTACGTAATTGCCATTTCTTTGTTTAACCACAATTACTTGCTATCATTAACAAAAGTCTTAAGGGGTATGACTGTTGGTGGTAATTGTTGATTTTGTTTAGATGTGCCAAATTGTAAATAATTATATAATTGGTTGGACTGTTGAGCTAAAGCTATGCTAGTTGTTGGCACTTTACCCTAAACATGTTCATAGCAACAAAAATGACAAGGGGGGAGGATACGGATAGAAAACATGTTTTATGATAATAAAGAGGGGTTGTTTACTTCATAGGTTGTGTGTTTGTGTCATTACATCATCTGGGTCACATGACAGTGATATCAGTCCCTCCAGAAAAACGCAGAGTTTTTTTGTGATTGCTGCGGGCAAAAATCCTTGATTATGCGGCACGTTTTCTTAAAAAATGCGATGGAATATGCGGGATATTTATGCAATTTTATGCGATGAAATTGAGGGAACTTGCAAAAATTGAGGGAACTTGCAAAAATTGAGGGAACTTGCAAAAACTGCGGTTTGATGAAAAATAAGTGATTCCCCCAACACCGTGTTCTCACTAGGCAAAATTACGTCACTTCATAACGTTCCCATGGCAACAGGGGAAAATGGCTGCTCTTGTGTGAAGTAAACGCAACATTTTTCAACTTTCTGCTAAGATATATGTGACTTATTTGCAATGAAAATGCAGGGATTATGAAATCATGCAAGCCCCGCATATTTTGTGCGGAAATCGGCAATTTATGCGGCGAAAGTGCGGCGTATTTGAAAAAATGCGGGCCCCGAAATATGCAGACTTTGGCTGATTATGCATTGAATTATGCGATCGCATAATCACGTTTTTCTGGAGGGTCTGATATATAACCAAAGATGCATCCTGGAAATCATTCAAAACTTTAATTTGTTTAAAAAAGTGATACATAAATAAATAATGAATTGTACAGCAACATTTGGAATTGTTACAGCTCTAGATATAATCTGATTAGTGCAGATGAGACTGACCTTGTTGTCGCAGGTCTGCTCTGACTCCCGTAGCTGAGGCTGCGTCTCCGTGGATGCCACCTGGACCACTTCCTGTTTCTTGTTGATCCTGTTCCTCCAGTCCTCCTCACCACTCTTCTTCAGCAGTGCCACTCTGACATAAAACAAGTACATTTTAATATGAGCAGTGGGCAAGTATGCTAACTTTTAACTAACCCTGATTTATATTTTCTATTCACACACCGACTGGTGGGTCAGTCATTACAAACTCCAAACACTGCTCAAACACACTGAACCTGAAGTTTCAAAAGATACACAATACTGTATGTGGGGCTGAATTTGGGGAAAATGTGTATACAATAATTGATAAGACATCTAGGATATTTCCATTTGATGGAACAGTGCAGGGCTGCATGAAAAATAAGCGATATGCGTTAACGTTGATTACCTTGATAACGATAATACTTGCGATAAATAAACAGATATTAAAATGTACTTAGTTCTATTAAATGGCCTTCAAAGTTATTAGCACTTGTCAATTTAATACACTAAAAATACACTGGTGAAGGTGGGTTCAAAACTGAAATTTCAGTTAAAAACAAATTCAGATTGTTTAGCTTATCAAATATTTTTAGTAGAATAACAAAAGGAACAGGCCGAGTCAAGACAGACAGTAATGTACTCGACGCTGAATTTTAACCCTGAGTCAAACTAGTTGCAAATAGTATTTGGTGTAATGGGTTTGGACGCTTTTGAATTGCTCGCTAACATTACCATGGAAGTTTATTTTAGAGACAGGTGTTGTAATCACCCTGTCATAATAATAATAATAATAGGAACAAAAAAACTGCTCTGCATTTCTATTATTTCAAAAAAATAATCATTTAAGTGTGAAAAACAAGGTCAGAGATTTCTGCTTGGCAGCCAGCAAATGTGACTTTTGAAACAAAACAAAAAAAACGCCTCCAGAGTGCTGATAATGGATGGCTGAGGGGTAAAATAAAGTATATCATCATCTGTGCTGCTTGAATGTCGACAGGGCAGAAATGAGGGCATTGGGAGGAACCGGCTAAATCTCGGAGGATTTCTCCTCCAGTCCACACAGCTCTCTGCTGGCTGGGAGGAGAAACACAATGTTGCTAAAAATGGATCTCTCACCTCCAAGAGATGTAATAAGGTGGAACAAACCTATATACTGCAAGGACGGGCAGACGAGTTCTGCCTGATTCTGTCAAATGCTGCAGATTTATGAGGCTCTGGCTGAGTGTCTGATCTTTGTGGATCTTTACGGACATCTCAGTTTGCACCTTGTAAAGAACTGAGCTCTGACTGGATCCTGCATTTGTGAATGGAATCAAGGTTATTTTGTGTCTGCAGCCTTGATATCCCCCCCCCTCCCCCATCCCTAGTCATTACACTTGCACTAACCTTCATCCTGGACTTTACATCTGCCCATTGCATATTTTCTATATTTATTGTTTATTTCATATTAATGTTTAATATGTTTGTTTGTTTATGTATGCACATTTCACCATGGCAAATTCTACATCAGTGTACTTATTGTGGCAATAAACCTTTTTCTGATTCTGATGTGTGAAGTGATACTTGTGGATGGAAATAATTGCCTTGTTTGTCTCTCCTACTATTAGGGCTGAAACGATTCATGGAGTTACTTGAATAACTCGATTACAAAAATTCCTCGAGGCAAAAACTCTGCCTCGAAGCCTCGTTAAATTCCTATGACGCGCACTATACGCGCAGGGATCTGATTGTTGTTGTTGTTAGTGATTTCTAAATGTACTTTGACTTGTATTTCATTGCAGACAATGTGAACACAACATATTTCATGTTTTGTCTGGTCAACTTAATTTCATTTGTAAATATACATCCTTTCCTGTCATTCAGACCTGCAACACATTCCAAAAAAAGGTTGGGACAGGAGCAATTTAGGGCTAGTAATCAGGTAAATTGGTTAAATAATGATGTGATTTGAAACAGGTGATGTCAACAGGTGATTGTAATTATGATTTGGTACAAAAGCAGCATCCAAGAAAGGTCTAGTCCTTTAGGAGCAAAGATGGGCCGAGGATTGCCAGTTTGCCAACAAATACATGAGAAAATTATTGAAATGTTTAAAAACAATGTTCCTCAAAGAAAGATAGGAAGACATTTGCTTATTTCACCTTCAACAGTGCATAACATAATTAAAAGATACAAGGAATGTGGAGGAATTTCAGTGCGTAAAGGACAAGGGCGCAAGCCTAAGCTGAACAACCGTGATCTCCGATCCCTCAGGCGGCACTGCATCAAGAATCGTCATTCATCTATAAGCGATATCACCACATGGGCTCAGGACTACTTCGGCAAACCTTTGTCAAGTACCACAATACGTAGTTACAGCCACAAATGCCAGTTAAAACTGTACTGTGCCAAAAGGAAGCCCTATGTTAACAGTGTCCAGAAGCGCCGTTGACTTCTCTGGGCTCGGAGGCATCTGGGATGGACCATCACACAGTGGAAACGTGTACTGTGGTCAGATGAATCAGTATTTCAGGTATTTTTTGGGAGAAATGGACGCCATGTGCTCCGGACCAAAGAAGAAAAGGATCATCCAGACTGTTACCAGCAACAAGTCCAAAAGCCAGGGTCTGTCATGGTATGGGGTTGTCTCAGTGCCCTTGGCAAAGGTAACTTGCACTTCTGTGATGGCACCATTAATGCTGAAAAGTACATAGAGATTTTGGAGCACAATATGCTGCCTTCAAGAAGACATCTTTTCCAGGGACGTCCATGCATATTTCAACAAGATAATGCAAAACCACATTCTGCACACATTACAAAGTCCTGGCTGCGGAGGAAGAGGATACGGGTACTTGACTGGCCTGCCTGCAGTCCCGACCTGTCTCCAATAGAGAATGTGTGGCGCATTTTGAAGCGCAAAATGCGACAACGAAGACCCCGTACTGTTGCCCACCTTAAGACTTGTTTGCAGCAAGAATGGGACAAAATTAGACCTGAAACATTTCATCACTTGGTGTCTTCAGTCCCTAAATGTCTTTTAAGTGTTGTGAAAAGGAATGGCAACATTACAAAGTGGTAAATGCTTTACTGTTCCAACTTTTTTTGAAATGTGTTGCAAGACCAAAATAATTTGTTTTTTTGAAAAAAAAAACAATAAAAATCATGAGGAACACATTAAATTATGTGCTGTTGTATTGTCTGCAATGAAATACAAGTAAAAGTGCATTTAGAAATCACTACTTTCTTTTTTTATTTGTGTTTTCCATATTGTCCCAACTTTTTCTGATTTGGGGTTGTAGTAAACTTATTCACGTTCAATTGCAAGTGAGTATAGCCTAAAAAAAACAAACACACACACACACAGGTTGCTAGGTTACCATAGAAAATAGGCTCACCCTGGAAATTATATATTATTTGTTAGTAGCCTAAATGCTGCAGGTGTAGAAATCTACATAAAACAGATATTTACTTTGATGTCAGGGCTTGATTACAGCATGAAACTTAATTAAGTAAAATTGCCAAATGTTGGAGTTGGAATAAATACCTCTGTTCTTTTGAGAAATAAAAGCCAAATCCTTGATCATTTTACAGCCACATCATTTTCGTTATGCATTATTTGTTTTGGTTGTTTAAAAACGCAAAAAAAAATGTATCTGATTAATCGATCGATAAAGTGCTAGATTAATCGATTACAAAAAGAATCGATAGCTGCAGCCCTACCTACTATGTCTCTCATATCTTGCACGACTGTTGCTTGTGGCTCTATGATTGCTCTTTGGTGTCTGATAGACCTCAAACTGTTTTTATTTTGACAATGTTGTTGCTGGCAATGAGTGAGGATAACTGTCAAATGTAACTGTTCTCTACACTCCATTAGTATGCCCAGTCAAAGATAACGTTAGACAGGGCCTCCCATTAGACTGTTTGCAGTTTCATAAGCTTGTTTAAATAGTAATATTTATCCTCCCCACACACTGAATAAGGCAGATACTTGATACAAGTTAGAAATTGACAAAAAGAGGGAGAGACAAAGAGAAAAGAGAATGCAGCAGAAGACAGAATGGACAAGCATAACCAAAAACGAACTCAAACAGAAACAGAAGTTTGAAGTAAATACTGTATAATTAGCCTATACTAGCTTTTAAAGTTACATCAATATTATTCATCTTTTTTTTGCCAAATCATCCCGGTATCTCTTGGCCTGGCAGCAAATGTTCCTAAATCTGGTACACAGCCCTGGGGTTGGGATAGTGCTATCACACTCCAGAGAAGCATTACATTGTCCAAATTTGGTCAATCACCCAGTACGATATCATAACACCAACCAAACCAAAATGTGCCCTGTGTCAGAAAAAAAGTGTGCTGTAAGCTTGAAAGCATATTAAATCAGTGTTTTCGGCAGCCAATTGCAGATCTCAGCCAGTTGGCCTCACAACCTTAATAGTGGCATTAACCTGACTAGTAATGTGTTTTTAACATCTACTATCCTCTCTTTCAAATGTTCAGCTGTCACTCACCTCTCCTTGATGGACATCTGCTTGGCGGACATGGTGTCAGACAGCGGTTCTCCAGAGTCTGTGGGGGACAGCAGATCTCCAGAATGGACACTGTGCCTGTTGAAGTCCTCGCTGTGGTCCAGGGGCAAGGACTGGGACTTGACTAGCGCCTGGGGGAAGGACTGGGGTTTGGGTGGTGTCTGCGGAGGCACCTGAGGTTTGGGCTGAGGCTGAGGGGCTGTCTGCTGGTAAGGTTTAGGGAGAGGCTGCACAAATCCCTGAGGTTGGGGCTGGGTTGGTGGGGACTGAATGAAAGGTTTGGGGTACGTTGGCGGGGGCTGGGAGGGCGGCTGGGGTTGGATGTCGGCCGGAGGTTTGGGGGGTGTTGGAGGAGGCTGCTGTGTGAAGGGTTTAGGAAGAGTTTGAGGAGGCTGGGTGTTGGTTTGCTGCTGTCTGCTTGAAATGTGAGACACTGTCCTGGATGACACTTTAGCTACCAGGGGCCTCAGTGGCGCAGGATGATCCGGCAAGTCTGCAAGAAAAGTATGGAATCATGTAGTTACAATGTCTGAACTTTACTGGTCAAAATGACTCACGTGCTATCAGAAATGTGACACCCACAACATTATTAGTACTTTTAGTTTCTCTTTCCTTTTCTTTTTAGAATCAAGTTTGAGTAAAGCAAATGATAATTATTTGTTTTTCATCATATTGTATCGTATTGCAGCAGAACTAAATATTACCAAAGCTGTTTTTGTTTTAGTTTTAGGTCCGACGTTGGGCAGTATTGGGTGCAATACTGAGAGTTTGTTAAGGCCAATCTTAAACATGGAAGTTATCCCACCCTAAAATGTACAGCAAAACTACTAGGAGAGTCAAAGAATGTCAATCAAAAGCAGTTTGTACAAAGTCCTGAAGAAGATAACGGGGGTGTAAAGGACTATGAAAGTCTACTTGCAGCAGGTTGAATCTCACTCGAGATAAATGACATAATTCATCACCCTAAGTTTGTTAGTAAGTTAGCACATGCATGGATGCTCCAAAATTTTAGATTTATTTTTTGATTATCATAAGATAAGGATAGTGGAGGGAATTAAGAGGAAATGAAGGAGAGATAGATGGGGATTTCGTGGGTCATGGTCAGTGTCTCAACCTCTAAGCCCAAAATTTGAGAGTGGGATGCAGTAGAAGTGACCAAATTCTTTTTTTCTACTATAAATCCATGTCTTCCTTATTGTTTGATTACCATAAATAACCCTGTGTAACCACTACTTATCCCTGAAACACATGCATGCAGGCGAGATAATGTATGTAGAGTATCATACAAAGCCTGCTGTGCTGTGTCCCCAAAGGCAAAACCACTACATCTTAGGTGTAAGACTTGTCTTTTGTTAAGGTCAGGGTAAGGGTCGGCCTTAGGCATGTAGTGGTAGGTCCGCAGGGAATTAGTGTGAGTCAATGCAAGTCCTTCTAGCCTCATGATACATGATAATGATACAGTCTAATGCACTATACTTTAGTGAAGATCTACCCATGCAAAACTAAATAAGAGTAGAGCCTGCAGACAAGGCATCCATTGTGTCCTTCCTGTCCTCTACCTGCTTCATGTAAGTGCCGGCCAATTGTTCTGCACTCTTTCACTGAGTGCTTTCATCTTTCTGTGCTGTTTGTGTGCATGCATGGGAAAAAGACCACCCCTGGACACATTCTGCATTAGCACATAAAAACAGGTCAGCCCATTATACTGTATTATGTGCAAGGCTAACCCAAAGGCGTAATAGGGGGCCTGGGGACCACAACCCCTTTATAGGCCATGACAGTGAGCACACACAGTTCGATTTAAAAAAATCTCTGGCGTCTATTAGCTGACAAAAAGCATGTCAGGAAAGGGCTTCCTCTTTCCAGACAAAGGGAACCACGAGGCAAATAAATGGAAAAATATGCTAATTAGATGCAGCCTCATGTCTCTCTCTCTCTCTCTCTCTCTCTCTCTCTCTCTCTCTCCTCCCAACACTATCTCTCGCCATCTGAATCAGCCAAATCAAATACCCCCAGCTGGGACAAGTGTGTGAGCAGCCGGCAGAAAGCAATCATGCGTGGGAGCATGCTGCATAATACAATGAGGATAATGAGAACAGCCCCTTCCCTAGACATTGCTTCCTCTTTTTTTGTCACTTCCTTTCTCTTTTTCCTTCATGTCCATTTCGTTTTCCCCTCTCTTCCCACAGCCCTCCTTTTACCCTTAGCTATTCACATCACTTTATTATTCTTCCCCCCACTCTTCTCCATCTCATATCTGTGTCCTACCTGAGATGCCTGGCTGGCTCAAGTCGCTGCTCCTCTCCTGCTCCTGTGTGGAGGAGACGTGAGCTGCCTCTCTCAGGTACCCCCGTCTTCCTCTTCCTCCCCCCTCTGCTCTCTCCCTGCTCTCCTGGGAGTGTCCGTCTGCAGCTCTCCAGCCGGGCAGAGGCTCTGATTGGCCTCTCCTCGGAGAGGGTTCAGCAGAGGGATGAGGCTGGGGATGCTGCTGCTGCCTGCCGTCCCGGTCCCTGTTGGGGGAGTGCAGCTTTCCCTCAATGCTGCCGTCTCGGATCTCTTCTCTGGCTCCTCCCTGCTGTCTCCCCCTAACCTCCTCCTCCTCGTGACGCTCTCTCCAGCCCTCCTCCACCACCTCCCCCTGCTGCCTGTGACTGGCAGAGGACGTGGGAGCTAGAGGAGCCCCCGCTCTTGGCCGGCTCGCAGGGAGGAGAGGGGAGGAGTCGAGCTCAGGCTCGGGGTGGCCTGGCTCCCCGCTCTGGGTCATAGAGAAATACCTCAACGCCCTCTCCTGGTGGCTGCTTGTGCTGCTGGAAGCCTGTTGTTGGGCAGGGATGTAGGGGACTGCGGTGGACTTCCCTGGACGGTGAGCGTCATCGCCGCCGCCGCCATCACCGTCGCTGCTGCCTGGCGGGACTGTTACTGTGGCGACAGAGGCTTGGGAGGTGACGGTTGCCACAGAGCGGATCAGGCAGGCTGACAGGGGCTCCAGTTTGATCTCACCTCCGTTTTTCAGCTGCAGGAACAGCAAGAATCATGTCAGAAATTGAGGATGGATAGAATGACAACAGAGAGCAGAAGGGATGGGTTACATGTGTTTGAGGGAAGAGGTATGTGTGGATGTTACAGGAGATATTTGGTGAAGAACAGATGGATGGATGGAAGAACAAAGTATGGTGACAGAGAGGATTAGAGGTAGGACAGAAACGGATAGATGAGGCGAAGGACAGCAGCAAATAAAGTAAATTAGGGAAAACATTGGAGTAGTTCAGGTTTGCTCATGAAGCTGCAGCAACTCTGTCATTTACAAAATGGCAGCAGGAAGCACAGACTGTAACACAACTGAATCATAAAGACAAAACAGACAAAACATGTACAGAGCTCCCACAGTTATCATCTGACACTCATGTGCATCTGAGCTTTGTCATTTACAAACAATTTTGATATCACAATGGCATTCATCTTGTCTGGATCTGCTTTGGTAACTTTTTTTCATTTTATCGTGTTTGTGTTCTATTTTGCTTGTTTATCAACTTATCATTTGATTTAAAAAATGCATGGAATTGTCAGTGGTGCCTTTAAGGGGAAATTCCAGCATAATGGGGTCACGCTAAGAGGAAAGTGAAGAAAAAAACCATGACATCTACTGTTGATGTACCCCTGAACACGAAATACTAACTACACATGATAGTTACAAAATCCCATAATCAATACCACTGTACTGATAATGTGACTCACTATTAGCATTACTATGCATGTCTGCTCCAGCAGAGATGCTCAAACTCTACAGCAGACTACTGTTAATAGATTTTGGTTGCAATACAAGGTATTTGTATTGACTCCCACACATTTCTGCACAAAGTCAATATCAAGGCCAGATCCATCACCATATATATTTGCTCCAATAAGCGCTTAGTTTGTGCTAGTTTATTCAGGTTGAGAGAAAGCCCGAATGAACTAGCATGCAGAATGTGCAGTCTAATAATCCCATGCTTGTTATGCAAAGAACAAGCATGTCACTGAAGCGGTTTGCATCCAAAAATGACAAGTCATGGAAAACAAACAAGGCACCCCAAACGTTCAAATCAATTCCTCATACAAAGCAACATCTTAGGCATTTCAAACTTTAAAACTAGGGCTGCACGATATGAGGAAAACGTGTGATATGGGATAATGTTGCTGAACATCGCGATAAAGATATTACTGGCGCTAAATAAACAGTTATTAAAGTGTACTCAGTTCTGCCTTTCTGCTGCTTTCAGTTGTCTGCTAACATACAACAAACTGCTTGTTGAATTTAAAACAAATGAAAGGAAATCATTTCTAATATAGTTTACAAATTGAACAGTGTATTAAATATAAAAGGCACCTCTAAAAATGTAGTTACAATTTAATGTGTAGTTTTCTGCTGATATTTTCTTTCAACTAACAAAAAAATCGCAGTGTCTTTCACAATATGTCGCAGCCTTTCACGATGTGTTTATTGCTCCAAGTTGATATCTCGATAGCAATAAAAAAACAATATATTGTGCAGCCCTATTTAAAATAAATACTGGATTGCAGCTCAGCAGCTACTGTAAGCAAAACAAGACAACACTGGTCATTAGCGGGACCAATCAGATCAATCCAAAGCGGAGGGGTCTTACATGTTGTCCCTGATTGGCCTGTAAGTCACCGTTACACAGCGCAGAGGTTAGCGGCCGCTCAGCTTCCTGTGTGGACACCAGGGAGGGACTACTGAGAATATGGTGGAGATGAAGTAAACCTATTACCAAGCATCTGACACTGCGTTTCTCAGGACAACATGTTTGGGTTTCAGTACATGTGGAGTAGCTGAGGAAGGTATATCAATTCTCGGCTTACTTTTGCACTGTGCTTTCATCTGTGGACAATATATGTGTGTAAGCTGGTGACACATCGGGAAATGTTTTCGGCAATGTAGATGGAACCTGCCTGAGGAGATAAGGCTCACAGAATCATTGAACTCTTTTAAATCACCACTTAAAATCCATTTTTTATAAACGTGTGTCTTTTTATCTTTTCATCTTTTTATTGATCTTCATGTTTATATATGTATTTTATTTTACTTCAAATTTACTTACCTGCTTTCAAATTTGACATGTTTTTTGTATTGTTTTTTATTTTGTCTTCTATCTACTATGTTTTGCATCTTTTTTTGCCTCTTGTTTGTTTTTTTTACCCAATATTAAGCACATTTTAAACCCTGTTTTTAAAAGGTTCTATATGAATAAAGTTATTATTGTTATTATTATTATTATTAAAATTAAAAGTAAAGTAAAGGATTAAAAGTATTCCATCAAAAACATCATCATCAGCAACAAAATTAGATTTAAGGTCACATATATTACTTGAAACAGGATGATGCTTCATGATTAAACAAAAACACTCTGCTGCATACTGACTGACACAAAGGTTTCCATATGCTGTATACAGGATTTCTGAGCTTTTACATGTGAATTGTTTATTTGTGACATCTACAGGCCACTGTAGTAAAACTCAGAAGCAGAATGAACTCTGGGACCTGTGTTCATTTGGTAGTATCTGAGAGTCATCCGGCTGCACAGAGAATCATGTCATTCATCCATCACGCACGAAAGGGAAACTGGTGCACTGCAGAACACCCACTGCAGCGCAAGTGACCTGGAAGTGAGTCATCCGTTGCTTCAGGCGTTTTTACTGTAAGGAGACTCTACATCCAAATAATCTCTAGATGCAGTGTTATTTATTTTGATTTGATTTAATAAGTGCGTCGGAGGGGGACAAAAGTAGCTAGAAACTCTTGCACACAAAATATATAAAGTTTAATAGCAGGCACAGTTTCAGCACTAGGCCATCTTTCTAATCTAATCTAATTTTACATTGGTGTTTGCACCTCTAACATTTAAAGAATTAAAATGTCCACAACGAGTCTTAGACTTCAAAGAATCCTTTGTATTGTTAAGCAAACGTGCAGGTGACATACAGGCAGGTGCTAAAACTTAACTCTCCACAACTGCGAGAGTCTTACGTTAGGGGAGACACGTGCTTACGTGCCTAGGGACGTAGCAGAATGCCCTTAAAGGTATATGACCACATTTACATGGGAACATTATATGACAGCCTGCTCCTAAATATTTTTGTGACTTTTAATTATTCATTTCATTTTGTGGGGGCAATTAGGATTGATGCCAACCATGTTTGTTTTTTTGTGGCATAAGAAAACAGGGGGGGAGTGAATCTATTGTAATGCTGTGAACTGAAATCTACTGAACTAAAATGTCCTAGAAGCTGCATGCCTTTGTCATTGCTGACTGTTGTTAGTTTCTGCTGTTTTACTAGACTCAGTGTGTAAAAGACTGTATTATAAAAAGTAAGACCTTCCTTGATCTTGAGCATTTTTTTCAACATATGTAGCCCTAAATCTGAGGGAGAATGACTTATTCTGCCATCGTTATGGTGATGAGGGGCATGTAGCCACAAAATGGAGTGCTCTAGAAAACCACCAAAAAGTGATACAAACATTTATCAGGGCTCAACAACAACTGAGGGGAAGTCAGATAGAAAAAAATGCAACTACACCTGCAGTGGACACACATAACGCCAGCGTGAGGAGAAATACAGGGAATGTCCAGACTGATCATCTGCCAGAAGGACTAGTAGGGCCACCCTCCACCGCCTGTGTAAAAGTGGAGGGGAAACCTTGTACTGCTCTCCTTGATAGCGGCTCACAAGTGACAATCATATTTGACAGCTGGTACGCCAAGCTACTGACACATGTACCCATACATCCAGTCAGCGGTCTCAATCTTTGGGAAGTGAGGCAGAGAGCAGCTATCCTTACAGAGGCTACATCCAAGTGAAATTGGAGTTTCCAGAGAAGAAACCTGGCAATGTCAGGTCAGTTACTGTTCTTGCTTTGGTGTGCCCAGATCCTCGTTGTTCAGACAATATTCCTGTCCTGGTTGGCATCAATGTGAAAAACGTGAAGCTGTTTACTTCCAACAAAGAAGTTGTGGAGACAGGTAATATCTGGTCAGCGCGAGCATGTGTTACAGAGCAGAACGCCATACCCTTACCTGCCATAACGCCTCTCAAAGGCAATCCTGATGACCGTCAAGTAGCCGAAGTGAAGTGGTCTGGCCCTGGTCCTCTTGTCATTTCTGCTGGCGGCAAGTATATTGCTACCTGTAGGGTTAAAGAGAAACACAGAGCGGAAGATAGTATCCTCATCTCCGAACGTGCGCCTTCACCTGCTCTCCCTCCAAGTGTGTTTGTGCAGCCAACTGTCCTGTTCGCAAAAGATATGGACAAGTTCCTAGTGCGTAGTGAACGAGTCATTAAAGACCACCTCCATTCCCATGGGTACAGTGATTGCACATCTGTATGTGGCTGATATGGTGGCTGAGGTCCCATATACAAAGGCCAAGACTCTCCCAAAGATTGATCCGTCACTGTTTGACTTGGGAGATTCTCCCATTCCAAACGAGTGGAAAGAATGAATAGGGCAGAAACTCTCAGAGAGGTCCAACGTGTTCTCAACTGCTAAATGGGACGTTGGATTAGCCAACGGAGTGGAACATCGGCTATGGCTCAATGACAGTACCCCATTCAGAGAAAGATCTCGGAATATGTCACCTTCTGAGTTGGATGACCTGCGACGCCACATTCAAGGAAGTCCATATGCCATTGTCCATTGTCTTAGCACGAAATAAATCTGGACAACTGCGAATGTGTGTAGACTATTGAATACTGACTGAAGAACAATCCCTGATCAGTACACAGTGCCACAAATCGATGATGCATTGGACTGCTTGGCTGGAAGCAAGTGGTTTTCAGTGTTGGATTTGCGCAGTGGTTACTACCAGATCCCGATGGCAGAAAAGGATAAAGAGAAAACTGCCTTCATATGTCCCGTGGGATTTTACCAGTTCGAGAGGATGCCGCAGGGGATCACAGGTGCTCCGGCAACTTTTCAAAGGCTTATGGAGAAGGCAGTGGGCGACATGCACATGCTTGAGGTCATAGTGTACTTGGACGATCTGATTGTATTCTGAAAAACCTTGGAAGAGCACAAAAAAAGACTCCTCAAAGTGATCGACAGAATGGAAGAAACTGGTTTGAAGTTGTCAATAGACAAATATCAGTTCTGCCGGCCACAAGTAACCTATGTGGGATACATTGTGTCAGAGAATAGAACCGCCACAGACCCTGCCAAAGTTGAAGCGGTAGCCCATTAGTAGCTCACTACTCCTACACCGCTATTCCTGAGTGCTATGTGTTTCCTACGCATTTTGATTTTGGTTGTCTGATACAGATAAGTAAGAAAGATGTTATCAAAGCACAAGATATCTACGCTGTAATATGTCCAGTGAAAAGAGTGGTCAGAGAAGGGCCCTCCATTCACTCAGTTAAAGGCGATGATCACAGTCACACTGCTGCAGAGAGAAGCAACCAAGTTGTTGATAGCTGAGCTGCTCTACATTTTGGCATTTGGGAGTGGATAAGACAATTATCAAAAACCGTTTCTACTAGCCTAAGATGGGATCTGAAGTGGAGCAGTACATCAAAAACTAGGGCAGATGTGTTACACGAAAGACACCACCTCAGAGAGCTGCACCTTTAAACCAAATAAACAGGAAAGGCCCACTCAATCTGGTGTGTATTGATTTTCTGTCCATTGAACCAGATTCCCAGGGATTGGCTAATATCCTGGTTGTGACTGATCATTTCACCAGATACACCCAAGCTTTTCCGGCAAAAGACCAAAGAGCTTCAACAGTGGTGAAGATTTTGTGTGAGCGATTCTTTGTGCACTATGGACTCCTTGCAAGGATACATTCAGATCAAGGGTATTTAACCGCACCCTTCTCTCCATGCTTGGAACTCTGGAACAGAACCAAAAACAGAAGTAGAGTCAAAACATCAGTCATTTGTTGCATGCCTACAATTGCACCAGAAACAAGGTAACCAGTTACTCACCTTATCTGTTGATGTTCAGAATAGAAGCCCATCTACCTGTGGACATCTGTTTTGAAGTGTCTGAGGAAAGTGGAAAGAGCCCAACGTACCAGCAGTAGGTTACTAAGTTGAAAGCAGATCTTCACAAAGCTTACCAACTTGCTACTGAAGCTGCTGATAAGAATCACCAGAGGAACAAAAGAGCCCATGACAAACTGGTGAAAGAACAAGTCTTGGAAGAAGGAGATCAAGTTCTGCTGAGGAACTTTGGTGTCACTGGAAAGCATAACCTGAAGGATAAATGGAGGTCAATGCCATACATTGTTGTTGGAAGGATGCCCAATCTCCCAGTCTACAAAGTGAAACCAGAAAGGGGAACCAGTGCACCGATATCATCTGTTACCTATTGGATATCTAGTGAGACTGCCTACCGATAGTGATGAGTCACAGCTGCTCCACAGGCCGATAACTAGGACACAGCAAGGGCAAGCCCAAAGCCCAACACAAGATTGTCGACAATGGGGATGCTACATTATCTTCAGAGTCTGATGATGAGGATGTGAACCCAACACGACCACTAGCCATGGACTGGGGAGATTTTTGTTTGCAGCCAGAGTTTGTCTCAATACAACAAACTCAGACTCAAGTCCTTGATGAGGTTCCAGTTGTTCCACCAGCCGGAAACCTAGCAAAAGTTGATCTAAGTCTAGATAACATTCCAGACGCTGATCTGCCTCCCATTCTTGATCCAGAAGGAGACAAAGAGCTAGAAGAGGGAGCAGATGTAACCGAGGATGAAGGAAATTACCTTATAGATGAACGTTCAAAGAAGGTGAAGAAACCAGTGGTTCGTCTGAGTTATGATGAGCTCGGAAAACCCTCTGACCAACGTTTGACTGTACTAAGCCACGGTGTGCTTTCGGGAAGTGGCATTTACAAAGATTCAAGAGGCCATCCATGCCAGACAGATTGGTGTCATGCTATGGCCTTATGTCCTGATTGTCATAGTTTAAATACTGCTAGTCGGTATAAGCAGATTCAAGTTATCTAAAATGTAATTTGATGAGGACATCAAAGCTTTTAGAAGGGGGAGGGTGTAGCCCTGGTGTAAATCTAAGGGATTAAAACCGGCTAGTTTCTACATAAAGTATGTGTAGGAAACAAAAAGGTTAGTAATGCAATTTAACTGAAAGTCATTTAGTTTGAAAGATAAATAAAAAGGGTTAACTGACAGCTTAAAACACTTTAGTTTTCAATTAAACATGTAAGTTTTGCAAGACGTTAAAAGTTAGAAGTTGATATACACCGTTCTAAATGGTCTTGAAGATTAACAGTGGTGTAAACCGAATATTTACACGTATTGTGCCTTTATTTTGAAGTGTATTATACTGATTGTCAGTTTTGTTGTCAGTCAATGCCGTCTGTGGTGAGTGGTTGGATGTGTGGAAGTGAATGGGTGAGGGAGGGTTTTTTGAAACGGAACGTCAGGAGGACGAAGGAGAGACACGAGAGTTGAGTGGAGAGAATCGAAAAATTGAGAAGAGGAAAGAAAAGACTGAGAAACATCGAGAGACATGGTTGGAGCTAATGGCAGAGAGTTGCTGATTCGGGCAACGCTGATTTCGGACCATAGACTGTTAATATTAATGGACAACGCATCCGGTTCGGCGAAGTGCTGCAAATGTGGAATGCCTTAAACCTGCATTCTATCTGAATTCCAGCAGGGGGCGACACGTGCGGTTGCAAAAGGAGGTCGGTTTCTGTAGAAGTCTATGAGAAAGTGACCTACTTCTCACTTGATTTATTACCTCAGTAAACATTTTCATAATGAGTTTATGGTCTCAATCGCTAGTTTTAAGTCTTCTGCAACACAGAATTTTTGAATTATGGTCTCGTTGATTTTAAAATCGGCGATAAAGCAGGGGGTGTTTTAGGGCGTGGCTATGATGTGATTGCCAGTGAAAGTGTGTAACGTAACGTAGAGTGTAAGCAGCTCCTCCCTCACTCCTCCCTCTCGTCTAAAATCGTCACATCCGCAACAAGGATGGTTGCGCCCATAACGGCAAACTCAACGACGGATAGCAGATCTCCACATACCAATGGGTGACATCACACATGCACTGTCCATTAATATACAGTCTATGTTTCGGACCAGAGAGGACGACTGCGTGTTTCCCTGCTGAAGAGGACTTTGCTGTAGCTGGTGACTGGTTTTTGTTCTCGTGTTGGAGCTTGATAATTTTGTGTAGCTGGAGTGTTTTAAGTGGAAACTGATAGAGAAACAGGTATAGATATAGTTGTATGTAATATCAGTTGAAGAAATATTACAGTTAACATATTTGAAGGGTGTTATTAGCTGAGCTATTCACACCCTGTGACGTAACAACAAAAACACGTTGCTCGCGTGCGACAAAATCATGAATATCATGACTCATGAATATTCATTATGGGACTCGTCACTGAATGGCTAGTACTCGTTGCCTGCTCTGGTTGGGTTGGTTAGGTTTAGGCAAGAGGAGTGGGATTGGTTATGGTTAGGGTAAGAATTTGTTCAGGGTGAGCCAATCAGTGATGAGTTCCCTAATGAATATTCATGAGTCTTCCCCTACCACCCTGTAAAAAAAAATATCGCGGCCCGCGCAAGTGTATGTATCAGTATCTCAATGAAGTGTGCGAAATATTGGACACTGCAACGATAATTTTCCAAAAATGAATCGTATGGATAACTGTGTGTAAATATATGCCAAGGTAAATGCACAGGAGTGCAAATAGCATACATTGATATTTGTACCAGACGGGGTATTAATAGAACACATTGCTGTGTGCACTGAGGTACAAATAGCATTCATTTCTAATTGCACCGGGGTACGAATACCATACACTGCTAATTGTACCAGGGGTGCAAATAACACTTCTAATTGCACCAGGGTATGAATAACATACACTGCTAATTGTACCAGGGGTGCAAATAGCCTCACCCTAACTTTTTTGTCTGGGGTCAGTTATTCTAATACAGTACAATATATTTGCAGGGTAACAGTAGCGTGGTATATGACTAATCCAAATTAGGTAAACCTTCGTGGTAGCTACCTTAAAGAAACAAACCCAAACACCTCATCATTCCAGTCTAAAGTTATTTATTGCAGCTTGGTCATTAAATGGGGGCTGGGGTGTTACACATATAAAGTACACATTCTATTTATGAAATTAAATTGCTTTTTATAAAAGACCCACAGTTTTCTTTTTTTCTTTCTTTTTGCATGAGGTACAACCTTTACCTGCTCCACCTCTCCCTGGGTGATGGGTTGAGTCTGGAATCGTGCATTGGCCCTGCGCTGGCGGGTGTCTCCTCGGGCCCCCTCAGCGGGCTGGCCTGTAGGCTGAGCGAGGCGGTTGAAGAGGGCCATCTTTTCAGACAGGGTGAGGGCGGACAGGTCAGGCTCATCAGAGAAAGGCTCCTGGCCATCTCCCTCTGCCCCCACACTGGGAGCTATAGCTGCTTTCTGCAGTTCCTGGGTCTCCTGATCCTGACCTGGGTCTGCCTGGATGCTGGGGAGCGACAGGGGGATGTCAGTTGGTGAAGGATGGGTCTAAGTCTTCTAATAACTCTTCCTTTTATATTGCACATTTTTAATATATTTAGTTTTCTATTTTTTTATCTTATTTGTTTATATTACTTATCTTTTATACTATACTTGTTGTAATGTCGTTATTGCAACCTGGGTCGGAGAGAAACATATTTTCAATTGCTCTGTTTGTCTGGCACATATTGCAGAATTGGCAATAACTATATGATTATAAATGAAAGCTCATCCTGGAGACTGGGAATACAAGACAATAAATGCCTGGTTACGTTTATATTTTTACTAGTGATGAAATCTTGTCCAAACATTAAAACACACATTGACTTCACCATCCCTGCATCCGGGCGGCCGACTTTGAGATTATAAGTATCTAAGATTGTGTTTCTAAATTGAGTATAAGGTGTCTAAAATCAAACAACAGACTAGATGTGAGGTGCCATCTTAATGGCAGCAGTGTTATAAGTGTTTAATCGAAAGCTTAAATTTCAGTTTTAAATGAAATAGCTGTAACTTGTATCCATTCAAGCAAAACATTTTTTACGTTTTTTACTAAACATGCAGTCTTAAGGGATTGAAAAACTAATGTATTTTTCCGCTAAATATCAAAGAAATGAACATGCATAAAAATACCAGCTGGCAGGTAAATAAATGTGACAACTGTGGTAGATAACCGGTTCAGCAACATAGACATAAGCAGATCAGAACACATATGCCAGATAATCATATAATGCACTGGAATGTTTGCAGGGGTTATGGCGATCTCGCAGCAGTGAGCTAAGTTAAACCAGGGTTGGTAAACAAACCGCAGGACACATGGACCCAGACATGCTAAGGGGTTTAAGTGGCTCAACCTCTGACCTTTCCATTAGATTTGTAACATTTTTCACTCACTTTTTTTTTTTTTGTTCACCTCACTGTCATGCGTGACCTGCATGTGAGAAACACTGCAAGATGGAGCGCTTAGAAACGGGAAAGGGAAAGTACTGAATGAGTTATAGTTTAAACACTGACTTCCTTCCCCTATAAGGTGCATGCAGCTAAGAAGAAGCACATGGGGTCGGGGGGGGGGCAGAAATAACAAGGTAAGATGAGCTGGATGAACAGATCAGCCCTACAGCCAGGAGAGGGAGATGGAGAGCAACATGTGTCTGTGGCACATTCACATTTTCAGTACAAATGGCAAATTAAGTTCACAAGAGGAAACATGTGCACTGGCTCTGGCACTGAATTACAGTTGGTTGCAACCAACTATTTCCTTTGTGTTAGAGTTATAATGTATAGATGTCAAGGGATAGAAAGGGATAGCTTTATTTATAGCAGGAGTCTTCAACATGTTTTAAGCCAAGGACCCCTTAACTGAACGGACCCCATACTACATATCTCGTATAAAATTAAGTTGCATGTTAAACTGTGCCTACATTACAATAACATGTAGGGCTGTCATAAGATTTTATACTAGGGATGCACCAAATCCAGATTTTTGGGGTTCGGCCGAATACCGAATCCACTGGTTAAGGTTCCGCCGAACCCGAAACCGAACCCTACTCCCATCCTCAGTCCATTAACACAGTAAACACATTAATGAAGTCAACAACATCCTCGGCCTCTAAAATAGTTAAATGTAACAACTTAATGTTGAGTTCACACGGTCTTTTGACATCGTAGGAAAGCAAATGTGACAATTTTGTTTGGCAAATCTTCGCTAACCAGTGTATGATGAAGGTGTTGTGAAATGTTTGTTTAAAGCACTTAAATAAGAAATTCATGTTGTTTAGTTTAAAACAGTCTAAAGGAAATGGTAAATTATAGTGTGATTAAAACTCACTATTTACATTATTTACAGTACTTGATTTACAGCTGATCAGTAATTTAGTTTTACCGCAAACGGTCACAGCAAGTGCTTTTATTTTGAAGTAGCCTATATGGAAGTTTTCTGTTGTGACTCTTGCTAGCTTACGTAGATGAACGTGAGACGCTAGATGCAAAACATTTCCGTCAAGCTTAAGTTGTACACTTTCTTGTGTGTAAAACTGCAACATATTGAACAGTACATTTTCACAGTAAAGGACAAGCGTTTTTGGTCGTCATTCTAAGCCATTCCACTACAGAAGGCATGTTGGTGGGTGAAATTAGAAAGCTAACGTTAGCTAACGAGCAGCAGCCGAGTAGGGTTCAGTTCGGTGGAAAAAAATTCGAAGGTTCGGCCAAATCCGAACCCTGGATTCGATGCATCCCTACTTTATACATACCTTTTGAACATTGAATACGAAGTTATTAAAATAATAACTGTTGACATGATTTTATAAATCATGTTTTAATCTTAAACATCCATCTAGAACAGTGAAACCTTAGGGATTACCTGTATCTGTTGATGGCTATTGTAGGGACTACCCAGAGGTGGAAAGTAACAAAATACATTTACTCACGTTACTGTATTGAGTAGTTTTGTTGTGTATTTTGTATTTTTCAAGCAGTTTTTAAAATCTGTATTTTAAAATGTACTTGATTATGTTTTGAGTGAAGTATTGTATTTCACTACATTACAAATCCCATCCGTTATTGAGTAAAACAAAAAAAAACTTTGATTAACAAAAACCAAAAGGAAGAAAAAAAATCGTGCCCAGAACAACTACACCAGACCATAGGCTGTTAATGCACCAAACCTGGGCTTTCTTTTTTTTGTGTGAACGTATGCAGCTTCTTCTTCTCTGGTTGCAAGTCACAATGAAAGAGAAGTAGATGCATGTGTTAGCGAGCCGCGAACTGAGCATGGACGTGAATGTTATCCTGTTATACTGTTATCCCTCAAAAATGTCAGCTCATGGGAAAGAAAGAAAGGTCGATACAGAAGGTTGAGTTTTTAACCAAACATGGACTTCTAAGTATTTATTTACTGAAGTCAAAGGTAAAGCCATGTGCTTAGTTTGCAGAGAACAGATCACTGTGTTAAAGGATTATAATTTGAATCCCCACTACAATACTAAACACGCAGAGAAATACAGCTTAACTGATGCAGAACAGGCACGGACATCTGAAGCTTTGCTTGTTACGCTGCAAAAGCAACAAGGCATCCAGAGATGCAGCAGTCAAGACTGGCTTTGTGATATCGCACAAAATCCCCAAAAACAGTAAGCCATTTTCTGAAGGGGAGTTTATTAACTCATTGACTTTTCCCTCTACATGGCTGCATACAGTGTACCTTCATGTGAGATGTGAGCCCATCTTCAATTCAACATATTGTATTTGTTTACTTGTTTATCACCTGTGAGAATGTACTTGAACATTCTGCTAGAAAGACAAAAACAGGAGCATAATGCGATATCATTATGTACAAGTGCATTGCATTGGAAGCCCTGAATATGAGCCTCCCTCCCTCTCTCTCTCTCTTAAAGATTTTTGTTCTCTCTGTTTTGTTATTTAGTAAACTTTATAGATTTCAACCATATTATTCCGTCTTGAGTCTCTTTAACAAGAACTTAGATTAATGTATGAATTGAATAATGATTGTGTGACCTATGAGGGAACAACCAGTGATACCCTTGGTACCATCAAATGATAGCCTATAGCGATGTCGTCAGGATACACATACACCGGTAGGCCATAGCCCACCTTACCGGTGACCGCGACGTGGTCCACCTGATCACAGAATTTATAGTTTACCCACCTCTTTTTTTACCACTACACCCCTGCCTTCCATGGTAAATTCTAAATCCATAGAGGTCTATCTACTGTAATGCTGTCATTGAACTCAGATCTTGAAAATCATTCAAATTAAAATGATTTTCATGCAATAGAGACATTCTGTGGGTTAAGGTATATCACAACCACATATATCCCACAGGGTTACAACGAGCATAGATACATGTTATTTAAGTAAGTAGGCAACACATGCACACTCACACAGATACAAGGCACATTATAATTAAGCAGCCATGTCCAGCTGTACCTGATGCTGGTCACACCGGTGCTGACAACAGTAGGGCTCGGGACGCGAGCTGCATTAGTGTGGATGCCCAGAGGTTGTGACGATGTGGCAGGGTCACTTCAAAGTGGAGAAAAAGAGGTATAGATGAGGGGGGGATGTGAAATACAGTTAATGCAAAGCAAATAAAGATTGAAAGAAGTTGACAGAGGTGTCTTGAGAGAGGGAAAGGTTAGGAGAGGAACAGAAATGTACAAACAAGAACGGGTAGAAGAATGAAATAAAGAGGAGGAAAAGGAAAAGAAAAGAAAGAGACCACGCATAATATATTTTCCGATGCAAAATACAGCTATACAAGCAGAATCTGAGATCTACCTCGAAGCATTGACCACCTCCCTGTTGGTGACGGGTTGTGTGTGTGAGCGATCCTGAACTCTTCTCAGACGCCTTTCTACAGCAGGGTTTCGAGAGCGCGGTTTGGGTACACTTCCATCACATGTCCTTTCCAGCTCCTGGGAGGATATGTCAGGAAAACACTGTAATTTTTTTTTGTCTTTGTCAAAAAGGAGAAAAGTTTTCTAAGAAAAATGGACCAGTTCTTATTTGCTTGGTGTGTTCACAGCACCTTTCAGTTCTAAAGGAATATGATATCCGGCGCTACTATCAGACTCATTTCCCTTTCTACCCTGAACAGAATACAGTTGAAAACTAAGACATATTGTTGAAATTAATATCTCAGGCTGTATATCATCTGTAAAAGATTGCTCACTATGGGCTTGTTCTCTTTTACATTAAAATGTAATTCAAAAATTTCAAAACAATTAAAAGGTGGCCCATGAACTAAAATGAGTTTGACAGCCCTGATTTAAATGATTGTCAATGAATGCTAAATTAACTAAATATTGCACCTGAAATTACACAAACACCACCATCTGTCTCCATCCAATCTTCATCTTTTGGGTTTGAGATTATGATTTTAAAACATTACTCATTCAATCATATACAGTATTAATCATCTGTCTTTCTGATTGAAATGTACATAAAGTAGGAAGTGTACCCTGAAAAGAGACCTCTTGGCAGCCACACTCATCTTGGCTCTGTCGTCCAGTTTTTCTTAGAAAAAAAAAAGAGAGAATAATAAGTAATAGTTACATGGCATTAACAGTATTTAAACTCCTGGAAAAATGTGACTAAATGCCCTTAAATGATTAAGAATGATATACATTTATTTTGCATTGTGACCAAACTTACCTTCAGGATCCTGTAGCTGTGATGGGCTTAGACGAGACCTGCAGAAAACATTAATATACATCAAGCATCAGCTTTTCGACCACATTTTTAAATTTGAAGAACCATTATATGATTATCATGATGGGAAAGCTGATGACGAATTACGCTCTGCCATCCAATTCAGTGTATTAAATAAATAAATCATGTAAATGAAATGATTCTGAAGAGCTCCTGCAGATGGCAACAGAGAGCCCCTTCCTGTACCTATCTGAATCCAGTCGCTCTGCAGAGGTGATGGGCTGGGTCCTAAACCTCTCCGACATGCGACTGTCTCCTGGAGTGATGTAGCGCCGAGGCCTCCGAGCACCCCTGTCCCGGTCACTGCTGCTAGCCGGATCTACCTCCATTGCTGTAAGATCTACTTTTGTAGTTTCACTTTTAGAGTGGTGTATGGATTTCGAAAGATTGACGAGGACAACAAAAAGGGAAAGTAGAAGTAAGAAAGCTATTAACAATGGTTGGTTTTTGGATGTTGTTTTTAGTAGAGAAGCAGCTTACCAGAAACTGCACACGCTGAGTACAACCTAACTGCAACCCAACTGTGAAACGCCATTACCCATTGTTAACATGCAGCAGCAGACAACTTCCAAAGCGTGACTTGCAAGAACTGATGTTAACTTGCACATGTAAGTTAAGCTCTGAAAACCAAATTGTAGACATGACAGTGAACATGATAATGGTGGATATCATAGCAATACACCTGTGACACATTTCATGCCACAGAATGACATTCTATCAGCCTTATTTTCTTAAATGATTGGATTATTTATTTGCAAACAGCTCACTAATGCAGAGTTAGACGGTTATTTAATGATGCACACACAAAACCCATGCCAGTGGACCTACAACTCAGGTTTCCGGTTGGCATTCTCCAGATAAGAGTGTCGCAGCTGTGCTACTGACACCCTGGTGTCCAGGGAGCCCATCTCCCCATTAGCCATCCCTGATGGAGGGACGGCCCTCGATGTCTCTCTGGTGGCCGCTGCCCTCTCCATACGAAACATGGCAGAATGCTGGCTTATGCCTATATCTGACATGGAGCGGGTTCGTGTCTTGGTTTTGGGCCCTCCGCTCGTCTCCATGCTTCTGTGTTTGGCCTGAGGCAGAGAAGAGCCTTTCTGGAGATAGATGGCTGAGTCAGACCTCTGGTTCCCTGATGGATCTGGCTGCTGCTGCTGCCTCTGAGGCTCAAAGACTTTGTGTAGTTGGGGCTCTTGTTGATATCTCTGGGAGTCTTGCTGCTGATTTGGAGGATATTGACTTTGGAGCTCATGCCCCAGCTGTCTTTGAGACTGCTGTTGTCTGTCAGACTCTTGTGGCTGTCTCGACTGGTCGTACTGATGCTGCATTTGAGGAACTTGCTGTTGAAATTGAGCCCCATGTTGTCTTTTTATGGGTTCATACTGCTGTTGCGTTGGTGGCTCTTGCTGCTGAATTTGGGGCTCTTGGCACACAGGGTCTGAGGATTGATGCTGCCTGGGCTGCTGGCGTACAGAGATGTGGGAAGGCTGCATTGATCTAAACGCTCTCTCCCCTTGGCTGTCGTGGCTCGAGACATGCTCTCTCCCTTTTTCTCTAATCCTCTCGACATTTCTCTCCCTCCCCCTCTCCCTAGGTCTCTCCGGATCCCAGTCTTCCTCGCTTCGACTCATCCTCCTCCATTCTGGGCTGTAGTTCTGCAAGTCCACGTCTTCATGCCGGCCCCTGTGAGTATCATCCACACTCCTTTCCCTTCTGCGGATCTCTGAGGGCAAAACGGCTTTCCTGCTCTTGAGCAGGCCCTCTGTGTGGGCCTCTTCCTTCAGGGCCTGCTTGGCCTCCAATCTTGTCTCCCTGTGGGAGACATGGATCTGGTCGACACTCACTCTTCTTTGTGGTTGTACCTCAGGAGGTCCAGGAAGTTTGGCAGTAGCCACTGGGGCAGGGATGGCCAAATAGGGCTGAGAGTCAACAGCAGGGCCAGAGTGATGGTACTCAGGGGCTGAGACAGGGTAAGCTGTTTGGCCCTGAGCAGGATGGTGGCCTGGGCTGGGCTGAGGCTGGGGAACAGTCCTTTGCTGGGCGGGTTCTGAGCGTTGTGGCGTATACTGAGCAGTGTGCCCCTGAGTACGGTGTCTGTTACCCTGCTGCCTGTCTGGACTCCAGTCAGGGGGCCTCTGGACAGTTTCATCCCTGGACAATCGTTCCTTTACTCGAATTCTTGGGGAAAGGAATGGATAAGGGACACTGAGATTCCAGTTCAATTAAATAACTACTGCACTCTCCGAACTCAAAACTCAACTCAAACAGGAGGTGAATAAAAACACATGTATTCTATGGGACACAAAGGATGGTAAATGATCAATGATCAACAAGCCACAATTTTACTATCCAACTAGACATTTTGTGTGTGAGTGTAGAGTCTATACAATGACCAGCTACATGCTTAGGCAACTGGTACGGTAGACAAACTTAACACCAACAGTTTTAATCCAAAAGTATTTGAATATTGCACACACTTAATTTAAATCCCACTAAAAAATGTGTGTTATGAAACATATTGCATGAATGTTTATGACATAAGACTATCATGGGTCCAATTTGAGCTCCCAAATCCTACACTAGAATTGCAGCAAGGTCAAGTAGCAGCATGCCCTGGGTTTTAAATGAGTCTTAGTTCCAACAACTCTCTCTGTCTCTCTCTCTGATGTCTGCGTGCCAAAAAAGTAAGCCAAACTATTTTCATCGACAACCTTCTGACCCCCTGGTAGCTAAAGGTTGCTTTAATCTCATTGTAGAACACTAAGCCAGACATAATTGATGGTCGTCTGCTTTATCTGACATGGCATGAAGGACTTACACACTGCTCATGTAAATGAGTACACACGAATGCTAGCTAGCATAAGCAGCTGATAAGGCAACAAAGGCAGTCGGTGTCATACATGGGACATATTAGCTGGAAAATTCTCAGAAAGCCCTCTTTCGAGACACATCAGAAGAGTGTCTGGGTTTTCCTTCTTATATTAATTAATTTTTGGAAATGGTGCATAAAGAAGTTGTTGTAACAATTAAATGAATCAAGCTAACTAACTCTATAAAAGTTTGTCTCACCATGCCAGACATTTCCTCTATGAATTTCACCATACAGCTCAAAAGGCCGGCCATGGGCCTTCATCCTTTCACAGGCTATCAGCAAGCCAGTTATGTGAGATATCTGGGCCACCGCCCGCTCAAAAAATAGATGTATACCCAGGAACTTTAATAGCAAACCCTCCAGGAAAATTTAAATAAAATCAGAGATTTCTAGTAATCTGTTTCTCTCTAGAATCCTTTCAGCACAAAACTATCACGTAGTTAAAAAATCATACATGCAAGCTTTCAAGGCTTGTGTCTTATCTTATGTGATGACTGGATAGATAGATAAAAGACTCAAGATGTAATTTCATAGGGGTTAACAGGCCAGAATATGAGGAGAGGGGATGTGAGTGCAGCCTGAGTTGTGCTGAGTCAGTGGGTGTGTGACTGAATGGGTCAGGGCATCCAGCTGACTAATGTTGTCACCCCATCAACTCCGCTTCACGAACACCGCTCAACTGCTCATGAAACCCAGGCCACACAAGTAATTTAACCGTTTTACAGAGTTCTGGGTTAGTTTATAGAGTGGGATCCGACTTATGTGACAGGAGAGTTGTAAGTGAAGTAGGTCAAGTAGCCCTGTTTCCTAAAATATCTTTTAGGGAAATATTGAGTGAGCAGAGACTGTTCTACCATGTTTTAAAAGAACTTAAAGGACATTTGGTAAGGCCTAATATTTACTGTAGTTAAGTACAGGTACTTTTCTGCTTACGTTCAGGCTGGGCCTTAGTTTGCTATAGTTTTGTTATAGGCTAGTAGTATGGTATAGCTTAGTTTGCTGACAGGGATCTAAAAAATGTGATACGATTATAGTATACATGTAAATGTGAGTCATGATGGCAAAAAACTGAGTATGTATGTATATGTGTCAGTAATAAATAATGAATAAATGTTAAGTTGTAAGACTAAGTTAGGGATGAAAGTCAGTTCACTACTTCACTAAAATCCACAAACTTGAAACCCTTTAAATGGAAGACCATGACATATGAAATATTACTGAATGAAATAGCATACTGCACTGTAAGGGTATATCTACTGGAGGGCGTTAGCTGCATCTCCACCCATGTTTTTAATGAGCTGGCTTTATTATCTTGTTACTTTCCTTTTTTTCAAGGTAGCACCATCATTCTCATGATGAGAATAACACTTTACACCCATACCAATGTTTTGAAGACATCAATAACCTATTATCTCACTTTCAAAGGCCATGTGAAAAGAGATTAGAGTGCAAGAAAAAGATAGATAGCATCCTGAGTAGATAGTACCTTGAAGACCAGCTGAAGTCTGAGTATCACTTTGTGAGTCTGTGTTGAGAGACCAGTCGCTCTTTGACAGGGCGGCCAGGCTACACGATGATGTGGTGACAGTGTCAAACCCTGAGGGAAATGTCTGACCGTTCTTTCAAAGATCAGAGCAAAGGGAGCTGCACGGATCAGCTGAACCGTAATCAGGAATATTTTCAGATGCAGTCTGATAAATGTTTTCAGGATCAGTTTAAAATGCGTTGAGTTTAGGGCTGCAACTAACCATTATTTTCATTGTTGATTAATCTGTTGATTATTTTCTCGATTAACGGATTAGTTGTTTGGTCTATCAAATGTCTTGTTTTGTCCACAACTCAAAGATATTCAGTTTACTGTCACAGACGAGTAAAGAAGCTGAGAATTTTTACTTTTTCTCATAGAAACCGACTCAAACTGATTAATCAATTATCAAAATAGTTGCCGATTAATTTAATAGTTGACAACTAATCGATTAATCGATTACTCTTTGCAGCTCTAGCTGGGTTGTGCACTTTGCACATGTTGATCAAAGTTTGTCATTTAAGTGTGACTATTTTCAATTGTTAAATAATAATTTTTGCTGAAGTCACTTCTTTACCTTCATAGATATGAATTATTTATAGGTTTCAGTTCAGTTCATAGTACAGTATGTCACTCGTCTATGCCTAAATGCTGTCAAGTCAAACTCTTTCTTATTGACTTCACTTGACGAATATATTACAATTCCGATCCCTTTTGCGGTAGCGTATTCAAATTTATAATAGAAAGTGACATAAGCTTTTAGCTAATGAACAAAGCTGCTGTTAAGTCAGGGTTATCTCTCAGGGCAAGCAGGGAAATCATATCCCCTCCAAAAACCAACCCGGCTATCTACCCTGCTGCCCTGCAACCTTTGATGAGCTCCCCAGACCACCTTCCCATGTGAAACCGGAGCAGGGCAGGTGTGACAGAGCTGGACCCAGTCTGGAAGGATCCCTAATACTGGCACAGTGGTGAAAGCAGCAGGCTAGTTAGCAGCTAGTGGACAGCCCAAAAACAGCCTACCATCTCAGTTTCGCTTTGTTCATCTGAGATCTTTCTGTACTTGGATTACTTATTACTGCACAAAACAATTTCTGGGAGAGTTACATGTAATAAAAATAAAGCAATACATCATTTTGTCACAAACTTTGTAATGATCAAATAAAATGTCAATAAAATAAATGTATAGCACACTCCTGTGGGAAGTTATTAGCAGCCAGTGGATCAGTGTAAATACTCAGGGGTTAATGTGGTTTAAACTTTCTCTACATGTAGTCTAAAAATACACTGTAGATGCAACTTTAGACTTTTAGTGGTAAGATCACTTCATACTCAATGGGCAGCAGAGAGGAATTTAATGGCTTGTGATAACGCTAGGGCTACTCAAATGACTGAAGTATCTGCATAGAGTAAAACTAGAGTCAAAATAAGAGAATAATTTATAATATGGTGACATAGACACAAAAAAGTGTGTGTTCCTAATTCTAGTGTTATGTTAGACTTCAAAGGTGCATTAGTTTTTTTAACTAGATGTTTTAAGGACATAAAGTAATACAAATCAGATGTGCAGGTTTCACTTTTTGTATTATTTTTGTACTATCACATCTTGAGTAAGAGTCAGCCACTGTATCAGACCGATGTCTTGGAGTATCTTAAGAGGTCGGTCTTAGTTTAGGTATGTTCTGAATGTTATGACCCGTTTTTTATAAACTCACCCCTGCCTGTTGAGGATGCTCTGGGCCTGCTGCTCTATGAATAAATCCCCTGGTGAGATGCCGTAGCGAGTGGAGGGCAGGGAGGCCCGACGGGCGGTGCGAGGGGAGCTGGGCACAGCGATGCTGTAATCCCTGGTGGAGGCAGGGCTTGGATACTGGTGGGCGGCGTCCTGCTGCTGTTGGGGCTGGGCTGGATGATGGTCCTGGGTTCTGCTTCTAGAATGGATGGAGCGCTCTTGAGCCCCGCCACGCCGGTAGTTCTCCATGTTCATCGCTCTTTCCCGCTCCGAAAATCTTCTCTGCCTCTCCTGCGTGGGGGGAGGGGCTCGGTTTGACTGGGCGGGGCTGGAGGTGGAAACAGGGGCGGGCTCTGGGTGAGTCCTCATGTAAACCCGGCCGACTCCAGAGCGATATGGCACCCTGGGCTCCCGGCCTTGAGCCTCTGCTTCCTGTCTGACTTTTTCTCGCCTGGCGGCCGTCTGTCGGTCAGAGGCATCTGTGTCGCGCTGGGAGCGGTAGCGTGGTGTGTAATCGATGTCCGCCTCCTGATCCAGGAGGATGCCGTAACGCTCTGACAGCTGGCGGCGGCGCTCGGCTTTGTAACGGGCTATGCGCTCAGCCTTAGAGCTGAGGCTGGTGGGGTCTGTGGGGCCAGATGTGGGCGTAGAGGAGGTGGATAGTGTTACTGGGTCAACATACACCACCATGGGCTCTGTGCGGCCGCTGCCAACACCACCTTTGACCTGGGCCGATCTGTCTAGAGAAGACAGCTGCTTCTGGGGGGCCTCCAGCTCCTCTCGACTGTAGCGCCTCACTGTGGTAAACATTGGAAATACTCCATTACTTATCAACAACATCCCTTCACAATTACAATTTATGCCACATTTATGTCAAATGGGAGTTACTGTAGTTACTAGTTTCTGACTTACCGTAAATACCGTACAAGTCACAATTGCGACTGGACCTGTTTTTTTTCTGAAAGCTCAGATGTTGCTAAATAATAGGGAAATGCCTAAAAATAGGTAATTGCAGGTAACTAATTGAATGGGTATAATGTAATATTGACCATGCACAGTATTTTTTTACTCCAACACATGCTACCTTCCATCCCATATGACACAAATGTGGCTGTATTCTAATGAAACACATCACAGATATTTATACCAATTAGTAAATTCACTTCTTGCTAAATGCAACAACATGCAACATTTGTTTCATAGTCACTGACACAGTTACATTCATTAAACCTACGGTAAAGCTGCCCAGTATAACCAACAGATAACTGTTGGTCACTAAGGTGTGACAAAGTTTTCTCAACATAATAAATTAAATGGTTCCAAAATACTGAATGAAATTCAAACATTTCAGTGGTGTCAATCCATGTCCACTAAAGACAGCACCATATATTTTTGCAGAGCATTGTGCCATGCTTACCCATCACACAAGGCTCACAGGGATCTGAGGCACGGGTGTACCGCGGAGCATCCTCCTCCAGCATTCTGTTGGCTACCAAACCACCGGGCACCAGCGCAGGTGGAGCATCACTTTCAATCCCCTCCAGACGGCGGGCTACCCTCTCCTTCCTGCAGAGACAGAAGGCAGAGTGCAAAGGTCGGCAGATATATGATGAGTTAGTCTTTATGAAAATTTGGGATCTGCCGATACTGGTTTTTCAAGACCAATTATTAGTAGTTAATGAAACTGATAACCGATATTTGGAACCAATATGCATTTACAGTGAAAAAGAAAATCTTTAAAGCTATAGTGCGTAGTTTCTGTCTCCCCCATGAGGAATTCTAAGTAATGATAACAAACTGTTGGCGCGTCCACATGATACAAGCCTTACGTGACTGTGCACCGCCTCCACCCCTTCTCCTCCACACAGTTGCTTGTAGCCAAGGAGGACACAGAGGATTCAAAAAACATGATGCACTCTTCAGAAGAGGTAATTATCTTCAAGTCACCGGACAACACAATCTTCTGAACATAACCATAGTGAGAAATACAGAGAGTTTCGTGGAGCTGATAGTCTTAATTAGCTTTGTGTCAACTCATTTGGCAATGGCTTGAATGTAACAGATGTTCAATAATATCAAAAAGTCACGCACTAAGCTTTAAGTCAAAATTAAGATTTTGGAATGTTACAAACTCCAACAGAAAACTTTATTTAAATGCTTTGAGCAATTATTTAATAAATGATAAACTTTCAGCATAATCCACAGTGAAAGATAGTCAGATAGGGTTGTGGGCGGGACATTAAGTTGTGAGTGAAACCGAAGCACAGGGACACACACAGAGCTGTAGCCAAGCCAAAGTAGAACCCTATATCAGTTATCAGGGAAATAAAACGCTGATACAGATCATCTGCAAACTGGGCCGATAATTGGTCTATCCCTGATGAAAATATGTAGGTGTGCTTATGTGAAAATAAAGCGAAGCGAGCCCTGAAGATACCTGTTCATTCCCGAATCCTTTGTGACAGCTCCCTCAAAGTATTTCTTCAACTCTGAAACTGAATATAAGAACAGAAAATATACATTTAGTATCATAAAAATATCAAACATTAACAAACTATTTGATTTATTCTGAGTTATTGTCGTGTGGTTAGAACCAATGCACACCCTTAGGAAGGACAGCCAGAAGTTTGGCGTCTGTATCTGAAACACTCTTGACCAAGGTGGTTTTGTCACCCAGGGAGAAGTCACTCTGAAAACTGAATGAGAAGACAGAGTCACAAACCTGCTATCTAGGTATAACCTATTACATTCTCAAAACATGAATAGGAATCCAACATATTAATAGCAAAGATAAATTGGCCTATTTGTGAGAAAACAAAACATTGTATTTACACATTGAAAATAAGTGTACTATAGGTAAGGTGGCCACTATGGTAGCCATACAGTTAAACTTAAGGAATCACGGTTCCATGTATGTTTAACATTCAAACATGATATATAAATAACACATTAACATAGTGGTGACATCTGGCGTCGTAAGGCGTTGTATGGCTGCCGTGCATCACCCAGGTGGGTGCTACACATTGGTGGTGTTAGAGAGCAGTCCCCCCCCCCAAGCGCTTTGAGTGTCTATGATAAAGCGCTATATAAATGTAATAAAATAAAAATAATATTAATATCTATTAATCCGACCCAGTTTAGTATGCAACTCAGTTGTATACAGTATATGCAGTAGGGGGTCCCTACTTCAGTTCTCCTTCAGCTAAAACGTTGAAGACCCCTGCTCTACAACTTTTTCAGACGCCGACATAAAATTGTGCCTAGTTTCCTATTTCAGCCGTCCACACAACTCTGCCTCAAACGCCTTGTCCTAAGGAAGTGATGGCAGGTAAAGCTGAAACTCAGCTGGAGTCACTTCCAACAGGATCCAGCTTAAGAACTGGGTCATCAAGTCCTGACTCTCCTCCAAGTGGAAACAGACAATCAAGGTCTTCTCTTAATGTCTTTACATGTCACAATCAACAGATCACACAAGCCAGGACCAATAAACTTACTTTTGTTTTCTCTCCAAAAGCTTCACAAACTATTTAATTAATTGAAAAAACGTCGTATAGTGTGTAATTCTCATTTCTAGACTAGAGTAGACTGAATCGGTGAGGCCTGTCGTCTTCAGTTTGCATCCATTTTTACTGTTAAATAACCAATAAATGTTCTAAAAAGTCCTTGCGTATATTTCTGCCAGATGGCTGAAGAACCAGAGGGAACACTGTAAACTAATGCAAAAGGGGGCTTGGTGCAAAGTGCTACTGAAGGAGGCATTATGGCTCTAATGCCATGTGAACAAAAAGTGTCTTAGGATAAGCTGTTCCAGGCATCTCCAGCTTTTAATGCTTTAATGGACATCATACGTTAAAGCGCTCCACTGTGGTAAAACCTATATCCTTACATATCCCTGCCTTGATGACAAAGCAAAAAATGAGACCAATGTAAATGATCTTAGAAAATAGAACATGTGATTTCTGTAGCTCTGCTACTATTTTTACCAGTGTCTGTGTGGTTATTGCAAACAAAAAAAACTCACCTTAAGGCTTCTGTTGGCAATGAGGCTGAACTGCAAAGCTTGCGAGCTTTAGATCCAAATTCTAAAAAGAAAAACAAGACCTATTATACAAAAAATTTTAAAAATCTACACTCCATTTTTCAAATCAATATTCAGTAACTCTGTGCTGACATTGGGAGCATTGGAACATGTTATCCTGGTTAAAATGAACTTTACATTTCTGGCATTTGGAAGATCATAGTACAGCTTAACAGCTGTGCTATGATTTATTGCGTCATTAATCTAGGCATTCACATGGGTAGACAAGAATAGTTCGGACTGGCGTAACAAAGAATCTCCCTAATTAATTTCATTGAGACCTACAGTATGTGTTAACACACTGTCTCTGGCAGATAATGTAGGATTGTCCAGCAAAAAAATACTTTGACGACTTTGTAATGTGAGCAGTGTAATTCTACTGTTTAACTTCACACATTGTCAAGATGGAAGATAAAATGATTGTTGCAGTGATATCTTTCCAGTTCCTGTCTAATGAAGCACAGCGCAAATTCTTTCAGACGTCTTTAACCCAATCATTACTCTTTCTCTGTAAATCAAATCAGCTGTTTAGAAGCGATACTTTCACTTAAACCAATCAGACATGACCACGGAATTCAAGGACCAATCACAGCATTACAGCTCTGCTTAAATATGTTCTCCCTGTACGTTTCAGTTTTCATTTCAGGCAAAGCGCTCAACCCTCCACCTCCCCCTTCCCTCCAGTCTTCAGGATTCTCCCGGCTGACCATTCCGTTGCCTCGTCGGTCTGGTCCCCGGTCTCTTCTCCGCCGCCACCAGAGACTCCATTGGGGGATATGTTTCCTATTCTCTACCCCTTAAAAATATTAATTCGATGGAGTCTAATCTCCAAAAGACTCATACATTTTCTCATGCAGTTGTATAATAAATATTGTTCTTTTGCATATCTGCAAACAAAGTCTCTCCTGATTGAAATAGTATCACTGCTGTGTAGTGTTTTAACATCAGATAAGACTTTAAACTTGTGGATGTATTACCCAAACTAGACCGCTTGAATTTTATTTAATTGTCCTTTCGGCATCTTAGGAACCATGTCTTCACTATTGTGTTTGTCTACTGCAGTGTTGCTTTTGATCCCAACACCTGGTCAGACACCTACTAGTGGTTTGTTGGTTTGATTCCCATTCAGGCTACACATGCAAAAATGTATACTCTTATGATACTGCATGGTGTCCAGAAAACAACAGGGGCTTGACAAGGGTGGAACAAACTTCAGCTCATTCACAAAACATGATGATCGTCAGTGCTTGTGCACACAGATTTGGGTTTTTGGAGTGCTTACCAAGCCACAAACTGTGAAATAAGAACAACCCAGTCAGTATTTTGTGGGCTGCCTAGATCAGAAAACATAGGACTAAACAAGTTGTTCAGATTTGGCTCCTCTTCGTCATGCAGGCGCACTAAAATATACCGCCACCACACTGAGTATCTCCACCCACGGCTTGAGAACTACCTTTGCAGACAGTATGAGACAAATAAAGTGTTTTTTGAACATTAAAGCATGTACATATGTTCTAATACAAACCCAAAATACAAGTATGAAACAGAAAATTAACATAATATACTGTATCTCCTATAAATTATAAGATGCCATACTTGGAACATGCTTCAAAAACTCTTTTTAAAATACAGTTTTTACATAATACAAACTATATAAATAATTTTTAGTGGATGTTTTTTGTAATTAGTTATACACATAGGGATCATTGATGCACTACAACCACAGTATTCCATTGGCAAATGTACTGTAATTAGACTCCTCTAACAAATTATTATTTTGACTTTGAAAAGACAATGCTGATAAAGCGACAATAAATGGTTTATATGCAACTAAAAAGATAATTTAGAGAAGTCACTTTTCTTACACAAACAATGTGTCGTTTGGGTTTTGACAAGACATTTACAGATGATACCGATATGAGTCACTTGTCAAAAAAGGTTACTCAGAAAGTTCACATCCAGTTCCCAGCAGAGTTGACCCTCTCGCTCTCATGTCACAGCAACAGCAGCCTGTTGTAAACTTGTATCCCAGTATAGGAGACAGATCATGTTACTGCTCCAGACGCCTTCAGAACACCTCCGGCCTATTTCGGCCTCCAAAAACTGTGTGGCAATACAGCAGGGAACATTTAGCAGGATAGAAAGTACGAAAAGTGAAAGGTGTGGTGGTGGAAGAAGAATCCTAAAGCTCACTTTAGACATCAAGTACAGTACAAGGGCTCCCAGTGTTTTGTGTAGTGACCCGGTGAAATTCAAGAACTCAAAAGTGACATGATGTAAGGGATGACACAGAATTGGACATAGGCAAGGCAGAACAATCTGGGTTGGAGGTCTTAAAAAGATTATTTTATCTCAAATCTACAATGATTCAAGATTTCCGAAGCCTGTGGGAACCTTGTGTACATGTATCTGTCTTTTTAACTGTGTGGAAAGCCCCTTGTACAGAAGTCAGTGCAGCTTTCCTTGGAAACGCCTGCAGGTTGTCAACAAAACGAGCAGCACAAGACTCAAGGTTGACAGTGCCAGAGAGCAGCTTAGACTGCTGACGGTCCAAAAGTGAGCGTGGTGAGAAGGATTTTCTATAAATGTTCAGAGGTGCAAAATAGACTTCCTGAGGGAACTGAGCCTTCGCTTGCACACAGTCTGTTTGGAAAGGGTTGCTGGTGGAACATGAACAACCCTTGTCCACCTCAGCAGGCAATGGTGCATTGACAAGCTAGAAGATCAGAGGAGGAAACAGGAAAAAGCATAACAGCACACACCTGTTGAATACACAGCACCAAATGTGTAGCAAGTGGAGTCAAAATAATCTCTCATTGCTCAACCACACACTCCATTCATTCAAAGCAGCCTGATGCTAACATCCATACCCACAGTAATAGATACACTTTTAAACCATCTGTACTATTCATATCTCAAAATCCGCAAATGCATGAGTAAGGATGAGCAACTTTTACACACGTCATGAATCCTTGTTTCATCTGATTCAATCGAGCAAACAGAAGCAAAACAAGGAGTCAACCAGGAAACTTCACATCCTCTTGTCGACTTTTGTCCTGCCAAGCCCAGAGTCCCCCTGCCTACTGTATCACTGACAGCCACCAAACTCTGTCATTTATCTCAGCGAGGAGCTAAATTGCATTAGCAAAATCCCCCAAGTAGGGCTGCAAAATGAATCCCAATGTTATCAAAAAAGCAATATGGACAAGTGCAATATCCAAATCGCAGGGGACGCAATATTTGTTAAAGGCAAAATATGTGTTAAACCATTCTGACGTAAGTATTGTGGTGCTGCAGAGATGTCCCATCTTACAAATCCGATTCTACTGACTAAAGAAACAATCTTTGTTTGGTACAGATCCTCGCAAAAATCACACTAATCATTTTTTTTTATTATTTGAAAATGAGAATAATGATCCAATAATTATCATTCCCTCCAATATCGTGAATCATATCGCAATCTCAATATCAGTCAAAGTAAACGCAATTAGATGTTTTCCTCATATCGTGCAGCCATACAGTCTACAGAGCTGAGGGTATTCAAGTGGGTTAAGCAAGTCCTCCTATAGCCAGACCAAGCCGTCCCCTTTCAAAGGCCTTACCTTGGCCACACGGCTGCTCATGGTTCACATGGTAGCTAGAGATCCATGGGTTTCGAAACATGTTTAGTGAGAAGAACAGAAGGATGCTCTGTTACTAGACTCTCCTCCGGTCACAGTGGTAGTGGATAGCCGGAGTGGCAGCGGTGAAGGCGAGGGCTGCTAATGGCGAGCAGACAGGCGGGGATAGAGATGGTGACACGGCTACACACACATATACGGACAAGCTACAGCCACAGCAGAGTGACTGCCCCGGTTACACAGCAAGCTACAGGCTACACAGACTCGCTGTCATGCAGGATGTGTGTGTCGGTGTTTATGTCGGTGTGTGTGTGTGTGTGTGTGTGTGTGTGTGTGTGTGTGTGTGTGTGTGTGTGTGTGTGTGTGTGTGTGTGTGTGTGTGTGTGTGTGTGTGTGTGTGCACGCGCGCGAGGGAGCTGAGCGAGAGAGAGACAGCACAGCAGGGTGCTAAAGCAGCTCAGAGCCCTAATCAGATTACAGGCAGAAATTAGCCTTGATGATAAAAACTCTGGAACAGGATTGGAGGAGGGTGCCAGCATGGCCGCAGGGGGGGGTATGGGGTCCAGGGCTACTGGAAGTCAGATGGTATCCTTAACACACGCACACATCAGACGGGCTTCAGCCATGATGGCCAGGTGTCATCAAACCTCCAAAAACTAAAGACAGAGCTGGTCAATTAATCAAATTTCAATTGCAAATTTTGATTTATGTAAACAAGAAAAACAATTATTCTGCACTTTATATTTTGCTAGTAAACCTTTATTTTGTCTTGTGTTTTGAATGAAAAAACAGGAAAAGTATTACGGGAAATTTCACAGTTCAAGGTGTTTTCACTGTTTTAAGATATCAATCATAATCGTGATTTCACTACTGACCAAAATAATTGTGATTATGATTATTCCATAATCGAGCAATCAAGTTGTCAGAAGGTTTATTCTGTGTTGAAATGCAGTTGGAGTCCACTAGAAAATAAAATGCAGTGTACCACTGGGAATATGACTCATTATGGGTGTAAGTCTTTACTGACAGCCTTGTCTTGATTCCAGTTCAGCCAGTAGAAAGGCTTTATTAAGCTGTCACATGCAATGCAGTAGAACATGATTCATAATTTCCTGCATATTCCAATATTTCCTCTTTAAACACAACACCACTAGTTAGGATTTTGGACGTTGTTAAAAAATCTTATAAAAACACAACTGTTTGATAGGGTTGTTGTTTATTTCAGTTCCTGTCTTTCCTGTCTTCCTCTACCTTCTCACTCTCTACAGCACACACATACAAATTCATGTATAATGTCTAAATCACACAAGCTTTTACTCTGACTCACAAATTGGCCTGAACTCAGAAGTACAGACACAAACATCTAATAGACGACCGAACACACTTTAATTTAATTTAGTTCATCACATCAGGTAGTGTGAGTCGAGTATAGTATAAGAGTCAGACGTGGTTACAGTAAGTGGCCAATACCCAAACAGTCACCAATCCTCACAACATTAGTCTCGCATTGCCAGTCCTTCCTCCACAGCGCTGTGTAGGAAGGTCTGGCTAGTCCACACAGCATTCCGGGATGGGAGAAAAACGTGCTCTGGTTTATTAGCATTTCTTTAAACCAATCACAATCGTCTTGGGCGGCGCTAAGCACCGGACGGAGCAATGGTGCCACTGCAAAATTTACCCTGCTGAGATTTGAGGAGAAGTTAACCATAGTGCTCATAAATCCACCGGAGTTTACACAAAGAAAGCGGAAGGTAATTAGGAAGGAATTTCCGCCGGCACCGGAGCAATCCCGGAAGTGGAACGTCGTGGACAATATACGTATAGACAATCACAACATAGACTTATAGTCCATAAGAAGCTTCTCCGAATGCCTGTTATGAGGAAGCGGGAGAAAAAGTGTCTTCCTGACATTTAATGTTGATTTTTTTTTTTTTTTACCATTACCAGTGTCCTTCCTGAACTTCCAACATAAGTTAAAGTATATCATTGGAACTGCCAACTCCAAATCCACGCGCAGCGGCTTAAAGCAAAACGACTGTCAAGAATTGTCCATCTCGTTGCCGTGATATACGTTTACCAAGGCTGGCACGAAAAACTTAGTGTGCATCACGTACAGAAGTAGGCAACACATTCACAGTAGTGACAGTTACTGTAGCCCTTAGAGCAAGCATATGGGCTGCACTCCTTAGAAGACAGAAAATGCATCGTTCTTAACAAGAGAGTTTTTTTTAATAATCCAAAGTTATACACTTTCATATTTAGGTTGTGTTGCTGCTCACTGAGGTTTAAATTCAGTGTGTACAATACACCTAATTCCCCTAAATTCTCTAGCCCTAAAACATCATCAATCTGTTGACTTTTCTTTATCTCTTTATCTGAGCTACCCACTTTTACTGGAGATAAGAAATCTGTAAGTATAAAAACAGGATAACCTCCGACACTAGGAAAGCAGGCATCAAATAAGAACAAACATGTACGGAAAAGCATTATTTACACTTCTTTTTCTATACTAGGAGAGAGCCTATCCTTAAAAATGTAGTATGATACCACCTAATATAATGTGAACTGTTGCTGTAAGATCTGCAGTATGTTGCACTGGACAGGTGAGAGAACTTCATGCTAATAACCCCTTTCGCTCTTGTCACACACTTTTGGACTCTCTGGCGTCTTAAGCTTGCTCACTTGCACACTCACTCATCTCCTCCGTCTGCTGCTTTTTCTCACCCTTTCACACACAACCCCCCACCTTCCCTAGTCTGCCTCCGCTCCCTGTAGACGCCCCTAATAAGGCAACATGTGTTGTGAGTGGCTGCCTCGGGGAGAGGTCATCCTAGTCAGCCAGCTGTATTTACCGGGGGACCGTCTCCACGCCGTTTTCTTCCCCACTCTTCTCACTTGTTGTCATCTTTGCCTTCTTCTTGCATTCTTTGTGTTTCTTTTGTTTTATTCTACAAAGTATTTGCTTCTTCACCTGTCTCTCTCCCTTTCACTTTTCATCTCTCTGTTTACCCCTCCTTCTATGCCAGCCAGCAACACACTCAATCTCTGTCACGCGGGTCCATTTACAATGTTCAAAACAGGCTACACATCATTCATAAAGCTTCGTTTTAAGGTAAACCACACCGGCATTAAGACACAATACTTAAAGCCTTCCAAGTAACCAAACTGAGGTGGACTATGGGTGAGCAAGTCAATGACAACAAAGGAACTTGTGTCAGACCTTATACCAGTACACAGGTTTAATATCTGGATTTGCAGACCTCCTTAACTACCCAAGTTAACAGTAATTTGGTTGAAGAATTAGCTCTTCAAATTGGGGTTGGGTGCTTTTGAAAGCCCTTTAAGAGTCCTGCATCTCACTTGCATACTCCGCAACTTTCTCTGCTGTTTTGTACTTTTTTTCAAATAATATTAAACAAATTATAAATCATATCACCCAAAGGCCTGCAGCCTGTCCATTACCATTTCCACAATAATCCCTCACCACCTGAGCTGTCGGGTTTATGTCTCTCTCTCAAATGAGGAATTGTTTTCTGATCTTGACGATGTCAGCTGCAAATAAACCTGCACCAATGAGACCACTTGCTGTGACATTGGACAAATAAAAAATGTGAAACTCGGTTCAACAATTTCATCTTGCAACACTGGATGTCATCATGTAAACACCACGAGGTGTTTAATAATAATTAATATATCAATAATCACAATCAGACAGATTCACATTGCCTTGGGCACTTTCCTGCAGGGGCGCAATATTTGCTAAAGGCTAAATATGTTGTCAAACCATTCTGAATGAAGTATTGTGGTGCTGCAGAGACGTCCCAGCCTACAAATCCTATCCCACAGACTAAAGAAAACATCGTTGTTTGGTACAGATCCTCGCAAAAATCACACTATAATCATTTCAATTTTCAAAATGAAATCATTCCCTACAATATCGTGAATCACATCGCAATATCAGTCAAAATAAACACAATTACATATTTTCCTCATATCGTGCAGCCCTAATAGTAACAGTTTTTCTCTCAGTCTCAGTCTAACCCTACTGAAGATACACTGGTCATTTTGGTAAATAAAGCTTTATTGTAGCCAGAGTAACAGTAAAGGTATTGCAAAGACTGGTTTTATTGGGCCTCTACCTCACCCCCACACACAACATGTTTACCCATGTTTAAAGCTGGAGGAAATACTATTTTTTCCTTCCAAAATTTCTTTATTTTAGTACTCATCTACCTTTTAAGTCAACCTCAGAGGAGAATTGGTACTCACTCATTCATGTGTTGAATGGGTACTTTTAAAACTTAAGGGAGTATGTCTGTATTCAAATTTCTGTAGGCTACATCCTGGATGACGTTTCACAGGCAACTGGTACCAGACACCTGGTGTTTAGAATAGCAATGTACGTATTGTTTTATAAGAAAAACGATTAGTAATTTAGCAACTTCTGTGTACTTTGGGCAGGAGCAGACACTGTAATCCAAGCTAGCCTGCCTTTATTAGGAGAAACGGTCTCTGTTTAGGTTCATTTGTACAAATGCAATGTTCCCTGAGACATGCACTAATATTAACACATGCACACACATGCAGAAGATGTACTTGATCCAAACTTACTCTCTCACACACACACACACACACACACGCACACACACACACACACACACACACACACACACACACACACACACAGCTTGAGGCAGCCGAGCAGCAACCTTCCTCCTCCCTTAAACGTTTACTCTGGCAGTTGACTCTTTAGATCCAGATCTGCATTCCTTTCTGCTGCCTTGCATCAACTCTGCTTGACACTCAGCACAGAAGTTTGCCTGCTCTGCTCTTATATGGATATCGATGAGCACAGAGCCCGGTTCTGAGGAGAGACACTTTAGAAGTTCTGGAACTCTTAGACAGAGTGGGAGAGAGGGAGGAAAAGGAAAGAGAAAAAGAGAGTGAAGGAGGAGGAAGAGGAGGATGTCATGCCAGAAATGGTTACTTTGGCTGTCTTACATCGTCCAGGAACATCTTCACATGTTGTAACATGATGAGGCCACTTAAGGTAACTCATGAGCAGACTAAAGAGTCACACCAATTCATGTGATCAATTTGATACAATGCTTAGTAGTCATTGGCATATCTCAGAATGATTGCAGGGTCATTTCTGCAGCCTTTCTACTTCCGGCTACATAGGCAGTTAAGATGAGAGAGAAAAAAGATAATATGCAACACAAACCATTTATGTGATTATAACCCATGTTACAGCATGTGCCTTAACACTCTTAGGCATTCAGTAAGACTATTAATGGGAATACTATGGTAAATCAGCTCTCGTTTATTCCCCAGTAGCGCTAAAGTAGACAAAGTAAATATCCAAACAATAAAATTATACCTTCTCTGCCATTTTTCCATTTACAAATCTATGTTGGTAGGACTAATATTTATTTCATAATACCAGTATAAATTTGCTTTTTCTCTGTACAACTTTATATAAATGCAACAATAACTACAACTGAATCACAGTAACCAATACTTTTAAGCCATGTTCCTTTCCTTTCTTCCTTTCTTCTAAATATGTATAAAATAACCAAACCATACTGTAATAGTCCCCAACAATTGTTTTATACCATATTAAGTACTTTATTTGACTTATTGTTTTACCTGTGTGCTCATATGCCATTCACACTATCTTTCCTCTGCTGAATCCTGGTGCAACCTTCACTCTCAGCGTGTTTTTCAAAAGGAAACCTTAACTGACTAGATTTCAATGCTATAGAAATATATCTCAGCAACGTCCAAAAACACCAATACTACCAGTTACTGTATAATACCAGCATGATTGTTCTCATACATGCACATCAAATGATACATAACATACCATAAATAGATATATTGTTAGGTATGCATGGCACATAATGGACAATGAACATGCTTGAATACAGGACCTATTTAGGAGCATGGATGTGGTGGCCATCATCACTGATTCAATCACATGTAACCCAAACAGCAGTCATGCATTGAGAAAGAGGCCAGCAGGAGCCTGTGGACAGCTCCCTGCCCTCTGACATGCTAAGTGCAGACAGCAGGGTGCTGAGCTCAAGCTACAAGTTAACTGGTGCATAAAGGCCGTTATATACTAGCGCTTCCAAAAGTGCGTGCGGAAATCGTGACGTCACGGGACTGCCGTGAGTATTTATACTCGCGCGTGGTGGTCGTGACACTAGTTGCAGTCTTCTCCTGAACAGCGGTGGCGCTAAGGAGCAAAGGCTACCGATGTTTTTCTTTCTAAGGACTAGAAGAAGAAGAAAAAGATAAACAACGGCAGAACAGGCAGCAGCAGTGGCGTCAATGCTTCGATTTGATTTAATGAGCTACTTCGTCAGATCAAGCCTTTCATTCACAAAAAAAAAACTCATCTTAACCCAGTAAGTTTACAGGAGAGACTTGCAGTCAGTCGGCAAGTCCTGGCATCCGGTTTCCCAGGAGCTCGTTCAGGCTTCCTGTTTCCGGTTTATCGAGCGCCGCTGAAAAAAATAGACTGGTGCGCGCCCTCCGCTCACGCGCTGAAAATCGAACGCGCCGGCCAGAAATGACGTCATTTTGATGTCACGAATTTGCGCGTCACCTCCAACGCGTCAAGCATAAATGAGCTGTTAGACCACATTCAGCAGCCCACACACCTGTTGAATACAACTATGATGGAAGGTCCGTGTGCTGCAGTCAGTTCCTCTTTAATTAGGAGCAGGAGAGTGATGAAATAAATGATGTAAAAGCAGATGCTGATTGAGTTGGAGTTGTTCAAATTCTTGCTAAGGAACACATCAATAGGACAGTTTGCTGTTTGGAGAATTTACTTTTTTCCTCTGCATTCTGCAAACACCAACAACACAAAAGAGGAGCTATGTCTCAGCATTGCCTCAAGTAAAAAGTGCAACTGCACTTGTTTTCTAAGGGTGAAACATACCTGAAACTACTTTGTATAAAAGCTTGTTGTTCTGGTGTCCATTTGTTGACCAACAAAAAAACTTAGAAGTGCAACCAAGAAAATGAAACAAGGCATAAATGCTTTTGTTCATACATATATTTTAAACTATTGTCTTACTGTCTTATTATTATTATAATTGTAGTATTATCTTTTGCCACATGAGACAACACAATGGTAACTGGGCCCATTGATGAAAGCCCTTGCATTTGCAATATTACGGGTCTCTGTGGCGACATTCCCCGGAAAAATCACAAGCGGCGCACAGTTAGTGACGTGTTTCCATCACCCAGCAGTGGTTGGTCTGCCAGAGAGGGTAGGTGGAGCTAACGCTACAGACTTGCTCTTCAACTGCAAACTGACTGACATTACACAGGCGAAACAGGTTAAGATCTCTGGGAAGTGACATCTAAAAACACACCTACAATTAGCACTTATCGCCATAGGTGCCGTCAAACAGAACGAAGTGGAGATCTTGGAGATTGTTAGTGGTGTGCGATACTGCAATATTTGGTATCGATCTGATACTAAGTAAATACAGGGCCAATATCGCCGATACCATACCGATACTTTTTAATAATTAAGATGGATGAATTTTCAAGACCTTTAGCCTAAGTGTTTTTGTGATTTTACATTTGGATTATTAATAAGTTAAAACCAAGGACATCATTTCCATATGCTTGTATAAATTAGTTGTATTACCACTGTATCTTACAGCCTTTTTACAAATTATACAGCTTGCCGTTGTTTCATTTTCAGCCTGAAAATATAGCCACACAGCACTCCTCATTCTTCTGCTCCGTCTCTGTCCTGCTTGTATGTGTGTGCTGTTGGCCGCCACCGGGCCTGGCTGCTTGCTTGGTTGTTTGCCTGGCGCCGCTGAGTCACGTGACGGAACAACCTCAAATCACAAGAGGGGGGAGGAGTCGCAACGTGTGACTGCTCCGCCCTGTGACAGGAGCAGCACTTACACAGACACAGACAGCCAGGTCGCCTCTTTGATGAAACCGCAGCAGTGCATGCTGGCGAGAAACTGAAACTAAAGTATTGATCTCATTACACTGGTATTGATCAATATCAATACCAACATTGATATCGATATTATCAATATTTGGATCGATCTGCCCACCACAAGAGATTGAAAGTCGAACAAGGAATGTAGGCATTCAACAAATGAATGCATGCTGCTGGGTGATCATACAAATGTGTTCTGCATTCTTATATGTAGATGAACAGAATCCAGTGGCAGAGGGTAAAGCATGGGGCCGGCCAGTAAACCTGTCTCTTCATGTTGATGGGTGCAGCAGCTGCCGAACAGTCACACACACACACACACACACACACACACACACACACACACACACACACACACACACACACACACACACTATAAAAACAAAACTGTGGGGAATGACGCCTGGCCACTGGAACAACACACCAGCCCAACACATAGCTGATAGATCAGCTGAACACACACATCACCATGCAGCCATAATCTGGAGGTTGGAATGCTAATACCCGAGTGGTTACTTGAGACAACGCAAAGCAATAAGAGGGAGGCTTGGTTGGGACACTACATTCAGTCCTCCAGGAGAGAAAATTTAAACCAGACACCCGTCACACCCGTTTTGGCACCAAAGTTTGCCTCTGCTACTTAAAAAATAAAAAAGAATGACAATGATTGAGTTTTCCAATCTTAAAGACATGTTGTGCAATACTAAAACTAGCTGCCAAACTTTGTGATTCTTTTTAGACGTCATGCACCTTGCAAATAAAATGATTTATATTTTATCTGTGAACCAAAGTGATTCTGTTTCAACATACTATGTAATGAGTTTAAACTATATCTGATGGTTTAGAAAGTCCACATGTTGTTTTTAAGTTTACAACTGACTATTAAAAATATGAAACAAACAATGGCTGGTTAACAATCAAACTGACAGAGATCACATTTACCAGACTTTTTTCGAGTCTACCAGATCAGGCGTGAGGCAACTTCTGTGCCTTTAAATCTCTTGTTATCATTCAGTAAATGGTGGTTTCATTATCCTATCTGATGCCAGATGACAAGTTATTACAAATATTTTAACATTTACATTACAAGGACACTAGTTTAGTACAAAAAGGAAAAGAAATAGCCTAACATAATGGCCAAACATGCTTTTATCTATTTAGCATATACTGTACATACCAGAGAACGTACAATTTGCAATTCAGCACAAAGCTGAGTTATGAGTGGTTGTCAGATTCATCATATAAGAACTATCTGCTTACTTACTGACCTAATATATATCTTGATGTATACCATAGCATGCATGAGATCAAACTAAGAAAGAGAAAACGATACTTACAGTGTTTTAGCTCCAATAATAAGGCACTGAAAGAAATGCTTCACAGGTGAAGTCCATGTATCCCAACGGTAGAATTCAGGGATATGCAACTACCCAACAAAGGGTCTCACTAGTTCCTTATTGAGAGCAGAGCAGATGCTAGAGACAGGAGGTGCAGGTGTGAGCAGGTAAACCCAAACAGAGGATCCAAAGTCATCCACCATTAAGCATATCCAACCTCAGCAGCCAACAAATATAGGCTGGTGCTTTCCCACTAGCTCTGCCGCACCGGGCCCAAATAAATCAGTCCAGGAACAGCCGAGCAAAGAAGAAAGAGAAGAAGGGAGAGGGAGAGAGAGCGAGTGGGGTATGCAGGAGAGGGGTAAAGGAGAGAGACGGGATGAAGCTGAGAAAAAAATACACAAGAGAGGTGCTAGAACAGACAATAAGTGGTTCTTCAAATTATTCCAAAAGTCAAAACTGTGGTTCCTAAAATGCCCATTCTTGTAAACCAGGTTTGAGGCCGTAGTCTGATAGTTGAGACTGTCAGTGAGAGGTGACACAACACTGCTTCCAAGGAGAGCGGGAGGTGCGGGCCAATATCTGCGCGGTAACCTCACCCCACAGCAACCATGTAAGGGCTGAAGAGAGCGGCCTTGATAGACGGGCATCTGCCATAAATAGCCAGGCAGCGTCGGGGGATCGAATCAGCTGTTAAACTACAATCCAGCAGCACAGTGTGATCCAGGCTCTGCAGGGGCTCCTGTACTACAACACTGGGGTCTTACAGCAGCACAGAGCTGGAATACATTTAATTTTTCTTTGAGCATCTACACATTGGCATTATATGTGTTATCACATTTGTATGCATTTCTGCCAAACAACTAATAATGCATCCAACTGTAGAATACATTTGAATTTCCAGATCATCAGTGTTATAAACACAACATTGTACGGCTTTAAAGGCCACAACTGACTCAAACTAAAGATCCCAATCTGACTACTCAATCTGCACTGCAGTATCTCCACTAACAATGAAAAGTTGTTCAACTGTTGTTCACCTCCAAAAATAGAAATGAGTGAAGCAAGCAAACAATTATTTTACATTTTACACATAACATAACATTGGCATTTCATTTTAGAAACGATTGGCAGCATGTTGGAATTTCAAAGTTATTTTACCAATTAGTTTGGAATGGTACAACTCCAAGGGCATTATAGCCAGTGTAAATATCTGTTTATAGAGTGAACTTTAGGTATGGACAGTAATTTCCACATGGGTGTGAGCATAATGGATGGGTAAATTTGTTTTACATATATTGTATGAGTCAAAGTGGAAAGATGCATGCTATATATAAAAGGACTAGAATAAACAGATAAAGGTATTCTCTGAATTTACATACTCTGGTGGAGAGGAAGCTGTGTTGGTATTATATTATTATAGTTTTGCTCCATCTTGTGGACATACCGTTAGAAGTACATAGCATGCAGCCCCTTGTGTGTCTTATTTCTACTACATGTGTTTAGAACAAACACATCTAATGTAAGAAGTAATCTACTCCTTTCAGCTTTATCTTCTTCCCCAGGATTGGGCAAAGAGGTAATAGGGTGTGGTACAGTCAAGAATGCAGTCTATAGTATGTGCAAGGAGGACAACTGTGCCATTAATGGAGTTACTTATTCCCCAAGCAACAGAGGCGAACATGTCATGACAGTAAGTGTACACAGTAATGACAGATATGTAGTTTACTTACAGTGGTATGGCTTGGAGGCTGAGACAGCTGTGATGGAGGGACAGCTGGAGATTAATGGCAGAGTAACCTGAGGAGTGGCAGCACTGGAACTGTTTGAGGACATACATCACAGTGGAAAAAGCTGTGCTACATTACTAGATAATTACAAAACACGGACAATTATATAATCTCATATGTGATGAGACTGTATTATAACTACAATAGCGTAGTTTTACATTCATTGGCAAACATCAAATATTAAAATGGTCGATATTTGACTTTGGAATTACACTAAACACCATTGTGGGACAACTGTAGAGTTTACCATGAGTGAGGTTCCAGCAGTTGTCATAATAACCGCAGTATTAGCGGTTGGAAAAAGCAGTTACTGAGCTACCACTACTTCTAACGTTAGTCGTATTAGGGTAACGTTACCAGTCAAAATGCACTGGTAACATATTATTTTGTTGCAGCAACAGTATATTACGGCAAACATTTTGGAAGTGTAAAATTGTGTCCTGTTACTAAATATGTAAAAAAAAAAAAAAAAAATGAAAATGAAAATGAAAACGGTTTTATCCTTTTGTGGAAGGTTGTTAATAGACGGTTTTGACCATGTCACCTAGCTAGTGACTAACGTTACTACTTTTTTCAGAAAACCTGTTCTGAATTGTGGTTAGCAACAAAGGTAAGACCACACACCACAATATAATATTCTGTGGGAAATTACAGTGAATAATTCCAGAAATCGTTGCCCTATTTGGGGCTAGCTTAACCATTAGCTACAGTAACGTTAGCCTAATTTACCTTAGCTACCTCATAGATATATATACCTATGAGCTAACCTTAGGTGTAGCAGTTAACTAGCTAGCTAGCTAGCTAGCTAACTAGCTAACGTTAGCTAGTATGGGAAATACAAGCCTAAAGTTTTAAAACTGTGTAACTTTGCTGAATGAAAGCCTCTTAACTTGTTTCCTGGAGTTCTTTATCCATCAAGCCAAACTGGTGAACTGGCAGCACATAGTTATTGCAGCATTTAAAGTAACGATAGTGAACTTACTGTTAGCTAGGCTAACTGACACCTACTGGGGCTGATCCCCATGTTCCTGCTGGCTAACAGGTGCTGTTAAATAAAAACATGTATTAAAAAGAAAAATATTAATTAGTTTTACTTTTAAATTAAATTGATAATGGCTAGTGAGAATAAGAATAATACATGAATCATGTAGCCAAAGCTATTATTTTATTTGATTAACTTTAGGTATTTATATATAATTGATTAACATTTATGTTTTTATAGCAGATGTGTTTATAGCCCTGTTATCATCACCATATTAACTAAGTCATTGTCTATATTAGTAGGCTCTCATTTTGTTATATGGCTACATATCATAGCATTCTCCATTCAAAGTGCGTTATTTTAATGAAACATTGGCTAATTTGAGGTGCATAAATCTGAACTAAAACCAATCCTACAAAAATTGCATTATAAATTGTGAATTTATCTGTTAATATTAATTTAATAACTGCTTTTTCATTATTATGTTTAGACCTAGGCCTCATTTTGTTATTGTTTCCAATAGCACTGACAGATGTTGCATGGACGATCATAATGTGAAAAACTATAATGTTATCCCAGTATACAACCCCTCCTCTTCTTATCCCCCCCTGCTGTGTCAAGCATCTGCCAACGTGCCTCAGAGCAAAGCATTGGGATGTTAATGAAAAGAAAGCTTACCTATATAGGGATCAATAAAGTATCACATCAGAGGAAATACTAATCAGACTTCTCACTCTCCTTTTAGAAAGAAATGGCACACAGGAATTTGAACAGCGTCTGAGGATGGATGCCATCCAAGCACGGAGAGCATGCTGGGAGGTTTTTACAAGGTTCAGCTCAAGTATTGTCTTTGCCAACGCTTTGATCAAGCAAGTGGAGCTCAGCGACAGTCTGGCAGGGTAATTGGGCTGAAATTGCCAGTACACAAGTGTACATGTGTGAAAACACACACATGGCTGTGCACATACGCCGCTTTTTGTATTGCCTTAATATTACTTTACGAATAGAAGTCAACTCTTGCAGGAGTTTAATTTGAAAATGAAATATTTAGGCTTTGTAAAATATGAGACCAATTGGTGGCCGGGTTGGCACCAACAGCACAGGCACACATATACTTGGAGGTTTATGCCTCGACTCAGAGGTCTAGGGTTCGAATCCGACCTGTGATGATTTCCTGCATTTCTTCTTCCTCTCTCTCGCCTAGCTGTTGTATAAAAATAATGGTGGAAAAGATAATCTTTAAAAAAAGAAATATGAGACCAATTATGACAGTGTTCTTGCTGCAATTGCTGTTGACTACTGTTTATGTTTGTCTTGCTTCCTTATGTCAATTTTCATACAATAATATGCATTTTAGAAAGAGGAAGTTGCATAATTTAAAATATTTTACAAAGAACAACAAAAGTATTATTTTCCCCAGTGGATATGTAAACATTATACAGTACATGAAATAAATCCCGTAGATGGCCCCTTGGCAATTGATCACAAACACAACTTTCATGCAAAGAGTTTATTTATGAATCAGACTGCAGTATCATACAATGGTAGCACAATCATATGACTATGGATTATGCTCATATTTATAGATACAAAGATAAAGGCATGTCTTAAAGGAAAAAAAATGAATGAGTTCTCTTTTGAATTACTCTAAAAATAGCTTTTTAATACTTGGCATAGTTTTGTAAATTAAATTATGAAACATAATGTTTGCCCACTGGATTTACTATTGGCGTACCAAATGCAATACTTTATGAAAAAAAAATGTTTTCCTTCCTTTCATGCAAGGAAGAAAAAAAGATGTCAGTGAGTACAAAAAGCACTTAAATCTCATATGAAAATAGAAAATATTACAAGTGTGCATAATTACTTCATGTTGCACATAACCTGCAGTACAAAAGGTCAAATGACACTGTGTTAAAGTGTACCTGACATGCCAATTATTCGGGGGCGTATGTACTGAAATAGCTATTTAAATGTCGTCAGGGGCAGTTTACACACAAGACCGAGGAAAAGTCTTGCAGTCTCTAAAATGAATTGAAAATGAGACGTGTCAGTAATTATGGACGTGCCAGCTTATCCTCCCTGTGGTGCTGACCATGGGCTTGTCTTGATACACTGAATCTCATCCTGTACTTTTTTTAATTATGCTTTTTGTATTATTTGAAGTTCACAGTTTTGATTCAGTGTTTCTGCAGAAAAACAACATGAAAAGCCTTATCCACAATGCTACTGTACCTCTCCAGCCAGAGGGATGGTAGAACAGTAAGTTGTTTTAAAAAACCCAAGGTATGAAACAGTGCTTAGTAGGTTAATATTTGGCATTGCCTGGAGTATAATGTAATGCACACATAATTAGGCGACATGATTATTCCAAATTTACAAGAAATGTTTTAAGTTCTAAGACAAAGTTCTGAGTTGATAAAATGCTACAACTGTAAAATGCTACATAACAATTAAGTGATACTTGGTGAGTGATAAAAAATCTGTTGATGCGTTACACCAATGCAGCACTGCTGTTGTGGGAAAAATCACGTAACTGCAAACTTGTTTTTATCAACAAGACAATTTTTTAATATCATTATTAAGGTTTTGAGTAATGATTTTAAATGTATTAAAATCCCCTGTATTTAAAAAAAAACAACTCTCTTTTCATACTTTTTGCAAATTCGTGTTTTTTTGCCAAAAATAGCATACTGCATTGTATCCTTTAGTGCAATAAGTGTTGGGGACGGCAGAACATTTTACACAAAATGAACACGCTTTGCATTGAAAGAAACAAAGAAAGAATGGAGGAACTTAGGAGTAGAAGGAGAAGAAGAAAGGGAGGGTGGAAGGAAGGAAAAGAAAGAAAGTTCCCACTTTTATTTCTAAACATGTTTCGAGGAACCAACAACAGAACAATACATGATTTGAATTGGAAGACATACAAAGACAAAAATAAGACACTAGGAAATACAGCTGAGATGGACTAATGTATCAAATATCACAAGGAACGTCTAACATTGACTCTGTCAGCGTATGAAAAAGCACTATCAAATAGGATATCATGGCACAATCAAAAAGTTTCCATCACGATAACACTGGCAATGATGAACCCTATCGCTCACTGAAACCGAATCGTGTGATCAAGGCACAGGGCCATCCCTTCTTATATCATTCTGTTAGATTTTAAAGCACTAGAAAATTATGTTACTCATCATACTCTCAGTATGATACTATACAGACGTATGATACTTTCAGCTTGATATAAGTGTTGAGAAATAAAATGTCATGGTTAAATACAAAATATCTCTTAAAATATTTAAAATATACTTTATTTTGTACATTATGCAAACTGATTAACAATTCAATGATAACAAAAATAAATTTTCCGTGAAATGTTGTCTCTTTGCGATACCGATGTATGAACATATATATCATGAAGTAAAGCACCCACCCCCTGTTAAGCACCCATATACCCTGACACGATTCCATATCCCTGTAATATGATTTGAATGACACGTTCACATTAAAACTCCTGACAATGGTTCCTACAGGTAGCTCCACTACACCACTGAGCTGTGTGTACAACAATATTGCTCTACCTATGTTTTTTTTTTTCTATATCCCTATATCCATCTTTAAAGTTTATCAAATTTGCCAACCACCAATTCAACTCAATCCGGGCCTTTATTGCTTCCTGAAATTACCTGGAAATGGGAGCTATACATCGGATTGATCAGAGGACTAACACACATCTGGTTAAAGAAGGTAATTCCCCCTGTCCAGCGTAGAACCAATGTAAAGTATAATAGGTCACTCACTGGTCTATCATGTCACGTGGTGTAGAGTCACTCTTCATTGAAGAGCTCTATATGTTATGGTTGCAGTGTGTACAAAAGCAATGAGACAGGGCACAATGTTGTTAAATTTAAAAAAAGAAAGGCTAATTTATCTCATCTAAAAAAAACAAATCAAAACAGTTCTTGAGCCAGAGACAGTGATGTCCAGTTCTAAAACAGCCTCACCACGACAATCAGATTATGCAGTTTATTTTGGTGTGGTTTAAATGAAACAGAACAGGTTTGTGTCAGTAACCCTTCTTAGTCTACGTTAGGTTAAACATAAACGCTTACATTCATATCCTTAACAGCTCGCTCGTAAACAAACAGATTCGTTCAGTATGCGAAAAATTTCTTGACTGTATTCACTATGGACATTTTAAAAGTTCTAGTATGCACAACAGAATTGCATAATGTCTGCCAATGAGAAAAGCATAGGGAGGATAGAATAGAAAGGACAAGCCGCTACAAGAAGACTAACTAGTTCGAAAGGGGATGGGCTTGGGAATGGAGGAAAGATAGGGTAGTGGGAAGTCAATTTGGGAAGGCTGGGGAGGGATTCGAAGTGGAAGTTGCCCCAAAAGTTAAAGGGGCACCTCCCTTTGGCAGTGGAACAGCACTCTTAGTAGTCAACGCAGCGCCGAAGGTGAGGGTGTACACAATGCTCTTGTCGGACAAGAAGGCCATTTCAGTGTCAAGATGAGATGAAGGCATTCTAGTAGGCAGCCAGGTCACAGTGTTAGAGCTAAAAACCTCAGATGGAGATGATGGACGCAGTCTTTCTACACTTTCACCACTCTGCTTGGATCATGGGGTTCTGGGATGTAAAGAAGAAAAATATTAATTGACAAAAAGTGTATTTTTTAGTATTGTATAATATTATTCATCAAAATGATCCAAAACCATAGAAGGGTAGTAAGGTACAAAGTGCAAAAAATAACCTGACAAAAACTGAAATATCTAGCACAGTGAAAAATAATTCCCTTTTGACGGTACAGTAAATTATGTGTTTTCTAGTATGCTTTGCATTTATTTTTTGTTTCAGTGACATAAATAGTAATATGTTTAATGGATTTAAATTCATCGAGGAGGGTAGTAGATCTTAGGGCACTGACACCATCTTGTCGAGATGTCTTTAACAGCAAGGCCCATTGACAGTCTCTTCAATTTTGATAACTTGCAACTAAGATTTAGGTTTATAGGTTTTAAGATTATATGCACACGTGCTCCCTTACTTACACAAGACTATAACCTTTCTTCTGAGTTTTTAAAATTGGTGAGGAAAAATTCCCATGTATTACATCAAATATATTGTTTTAGCCATCTCTCTTAACAAAGTTTGATCTCTCCTTTACACAATTCTGGTCAAAATTACCCATGTAGCATACAATGACTCTGTTTTCTAAATAGCTGTATGTTTATAATTTCCTATCAACACCTAAGATTTTCAAAGCAAGAAATTTGTCAGCATATAAATCACATTTAATCATGTCTGCAGTCGTCCTGAAGCATGCATAATAAATCTGTGGATAGGGACAGTGAAATCATGATCATGATGCATTGAAGGAATATTTTAAAAATTTGCATTGGTATTTTCCTTTTAGATTTAGTAGTCAATACTAAATCTGTGTGGTCCAAGCACCACAAGGGAAATACATTTTTTACTATTAATGTTGCCCTTGATAATTTCAAAATGTGGGTATATTTGTAAAGCTGTACAGACAGACATTCATTTTTCCACAATAATCCTCAAAGTTTAATTTACATTCTTATCTTACCTGAAAGAGATGACTCCTCATCTTGCAACACTGTCTCCTCAGAGACCTGCTGTGAATGGGTGATCTCTTGATCTTGATCGTTCTGTGTGTCTCTCTGAGGAGAAGGGTGGGGCTCCTCCTCTTGTTCATCCTTGCCCTCTTCCTCTGCCTCCCCAGAGTCAGTACTCCTAATGCTGAGACGCCTCATACGATACATAACGTCCACCTCCCTCATCCGGGCCAGGCGCTCAACTGCCACACGACCTGGAGAAATAGCCAGCTTGGTCTGCAAGGCTTCCATTCGGTGGGAGGGGCCCTTGCTCCTCCTCTCCCCCTCCAAGCTAAGAGACAGCCTGCGGTCTAGGTTTGGGGGAACTGAAAGTGGCAGCCTATCTGGCGGAAACTCCGGTAACCCTGGGTGGTCTCGCCCCAGATGAGTCCGTAAACCAAGTCTATGCTCTGGAACAGCAAATGGCTTCTTTTCTTGGTCCTGCTTGTCATCAGGCATTGTACTGTCTTGTCCCTCACACTCACTTTTCACTTCAGCAGTTTGTTTGTCTGTACCACACTGAGGTGTCTCTCTTGTAATGACTTCCTTCTCTCCTTCTACTTCCTTAGTTATTGTTTCACTAACACTGTGTTCCTCTGTGACTTGGGGGTCTGCTGGCACGTCAGTTGCTGATATTGTGGATGCGCTTTCCTCTGTAGCTCCATTCGCTGGTATGCTTTCAGCAGGATTAACTGCGCACAAATCATCCATGTTTTCTGCCAGAACATTGTCTGTTGTTTCACCCCCTCCCACATTTTCCTGTGTCATTGAATGCTGCTCCCTAGTTTCAGCACACAGGTCAGACCCTGACTGATTCAAACTTGAGTCATTTGACTCCTCTTTTTTTATATATTCTGCTGGACTTTCTAACGCAACACGTGGTGGACTGCCATTTTGATTGGTTGAGCTGTCCGAGCTGTTCTCCTCATGAAGTGGAGGCAATGGGCCCTGTCTCATCTGATTCTCAAGCTCTCTTTTACAAATAGGGCACTCCTCCTCTGATTCAGCACTGAGATCTTGAAGAGTCTCTGCGTCAGTAGGTTTAAAACTGCCCGTGGATGCTTTATTGACATCCATTGCGTCTTTAGGCTGACGCAAAGTCTGGCATATGTCCTCATAATCAGGAGGACTAGTGAGTGTAGAAGCATCCTGCATGGGCTGTCTATCTGCCCATGGCATCTCAGCTGCTGCAGTGCGCGTTGTTGGACTGAAGTCACAAAGTGGTGTCTCAATAGGCTCATCTGGCAGGTCTAGTTTCACTGTCCTGCCATCGTTGCTCCGTCTGCGCAAAAGATGTGAAACAACCCTGTATTCTCTGAAGCCTGGCTCCCGAGGTGGGACAGGGAGCTCCTCCCTAAGCTGCTTGCTGAAGGTTACTGACTTTGTTGCAGGCCTGGAGAAGGCGCTCTTGACTTCCCTGTATTCTGGGTCAACAGACCAGCTTACTGCACTGCGCCTAAGGCTGCTGGGCTTGTTAAGAGGTTCTGATGTTAATCGGATTTTGATACGCTCAGGGATTTGAACAGAACCATTTGGGACTTTATTGCTGGCAGTGCCTAGCTCCAATATGTCTTTGTAGGCCTCATTGAGGTCCTCTATGCACTTATCAACGCTTGGCTGTTTGCTGCTCTGCTGCTGCTGTTGATCCTGGACTTCTTTTTTGATAGTCTCCAGCTCTTTGACAGCATCCCATGGACGCTGGCTGGCCGGTTTCAGCAGAAACTGTTCAAATGCCTCCTGCCCACTATTTGCTGCTGGTTTGGTCTCCTCCACATTTCCTGAGGGTGGTACTGCTGGCTGCTGAGCTGTGCTCTTATTCAGCTGGTTGGAGAAAGTGGCGGTCAGGGAGAAGGCGCTGTTGCTTGACAGTTTCAGGCTCTTTACTCCCTTTATAGGAAAACTGAAGGCAGTGCCCACTACACCACTGCTATCAGGAGGGACTTCAGTGCCGGGAGGAACAGGGTCTTGTTGTGCTTCCTTGTTTTCAGAGGCAGGTTTTTGGGCCTCTGGGCTAGTTTGTGTCTCCTGGTCTCGATACTGGTTTGCAGGCCAGGATCCCGACAGTTTCATCTCCTTGTAATGGTTTATTTTAGGTGGTCTACAGGTTACTCTTTTAAACATTTTGCTGCTCGCTCTACTGCTTGTTTTGCTGCTCGCTATGCTACCAGTTAGTGCTTGCAGCTCAGCTTCAGCTGAAGATGTGCTTTGGAGACTTTGGTTTGTTAAATGGCCAGTTTTGTTGTCACTTGGACTGTCCGCCGGGTCTGGTGACTTCTCGTTGTTGTTATTTTGATCACGGATTGTCCCGCTGAGCTGCGGAGTAACAGGTACAGACACCAAACAAAAAATTGTCTCACTAAGTCTCTTTTTTAGATTCTTGGATTTGTCCTTCTCTGGTGGTTCAGGTTGTTCCACCTTTTTTACTTCTGTCACAGTTTCAGAGACACTCTGGTCAGCCGACTTGCATGGGGGAGGTGGTGGTTTACCCAGAATAGATGAAGGAAAAAACTGACTACGGTTTTGTTCAGGACCTACACTGTCACTTTTTTTGTTTAATCCCCTGTTGCACCATCGATTGCTGCTGTCGTCGTTGAGAGATGTTTTGCGGCTGTCGGTATTGAGAGCTGACCCCTGTTGGGGAGGAAAGGCACTATCATGTGTAGATTGTCCTAAAATTGTAGCAGACGGAATCTCTTTGTTGATGTTACGGACCTTGTCTGAGTCAGTGAGAGAATTTCCGCTAGGCCCTCCTGAGATTTGCTTCACTCTTGGGTCTTCAGTAGGTAATTGACGGGCATGACCTGGTTGTTCTTCATGTCCAGAGGGTAATTGACGGGCATGACCTGGTTGTTCTTCATGTCCAGAGGGTAATTGACGGGCATGACCTGGTTGTTCTTCATGTCCAGAGGGTAATTGACGGGCATGACCTGGTTGTTCTTCATATCCAGAATGTACCTGTTTTCGATAGGACGCACCACGATCTCCATAGTGTTCTAGCCATGAACCTGCTTGTCTGTAAAACCACCTTCCAGGATCTGAGCTGGGCATCTGCAGAGCTTCAGCCCTCCATCTTAGGTTTGCCATTTCATTGCGGTTGACTGAAACTGATCTTGGAGGTGGGCCTCTTCTATAAGATGGGGGTGGGATGTAGCCAGGTGGCTCCATTCCAGAAATGGCAGAGTGTTGTGCGAAATAGTCTTGTCTCAGCTCCCCACCCCTTGGATAGTAGATAGGCCTTTCTTTTTGTTTGGCACCCTGGTCTATAGCAAGCATTTCTGCGCTACCTCTAGTCTGCTGGTGAATCTCATATGACGGAGGCTTTAAAGGCCTGCTGAACCTGGGCTTTGGTAAAAGTGCAACATGGCTGCTTGGCCCTGCATTCCTACCCCACCGGTCCCTGACAACAGCACCACTATAGATATACCTACTATAGGGCCCAGAGAAGACAGTGCTGCTTATCCTCTGTTGTCTATCAGGTAAGCTAGGCCTGGATGGAATGAGCTCTCTGCTGGCAGTTTCATCAGGTGACAAAACTCTGGGGAGAGACTGAGACTTTGCTTTAGTTCTAGGGTGAAAAAAACCCTCGGGTGTCCTCAGGCGGTACTGGTCTTGAGCCCACCTTTCCCCGTCCCCATCCGACAGCTGCCTTCCCAGGCCAACAGCAGGCCTCCACTCCTCTGTACCGAGGCTCTGGCACTTCCTCTCCCCGGTCACCCTTAGCTGACCAGGGGCTGCATCCAAGTCCCTTAGCCAGGAAATATCCTCCCATAACTGCTGCGCTTGCCTCTCTGCTCTGTGTTCCTCTGCTGCAATCAGGGCCTGTGGCCTCCATGCGCCTGCAGAGGCCCTCAGCTCCCTGCCATCAGCATAGTCCAGGAGGATGCTGAAGTCCTGGCCTCGCCTCCGCCAGTAGGAGACATCCCTCTCGTCATGGCATAGTGGGTCTGAATAAGTCAAACTGGGAACATCGTAGAACCTATTAAGACAGAAAAGTTCAGTGTGAATAAGACAGAATGAGAGTGAGGTGGACTCTAAATTTAAGTTGACACTTGCAAACAGTTATAATTTTTCGGAGTATTGTTACAGAAGTTGCAAGATGAGTGACATCTGACACATAGTCATTAGCTTTAGACAAACATAGTGTCTAAAAGGCAATGTTTTTTGTATGATTTACAGTTTGCTGGTATTCCAAAGTTTAAAGTACTCATATGCTCATTTTCAGGTTCATAATTGTATTTAGAGGTTGTACCAGAATAGGTTTATGTGGTTTAATTTTCAGAAAACCATATATTTATTGTACTACACATTGCTGCAGCTCCTCTTTTCGCCCTGTGTGTTGAGCTCTCTGTTTTAGCTACAGAGTGAGACATCTCACATCTCACTTCTGTACCATCTTTGTTGGGCGTCGCCCATGCACAGTATGTACTGCTAGCTAGCTTGTCAGTTGCAGAGCATGAGGGAGTGCCATGCTAGCAGCTAGGCAAGCATTATAACGTGTGTTACAAAGTGACGCACGTTCATCACGGAAGTAAAGGCTGGACTACAATAGAGCTGTTTGGAGCAGTTTGTGAACAGTGTTTTCTCTGGAAGATGGTAAGTCTCTTTGGGGTGGACTTTGGGCTTTGTCACTTTGTAAACCTATAACATGCATAAAAAGATATATAACACAATAAAGGAAAGAGAGAAAGCCAAAAAAGCATAATATGAGCACTTTAAAAGAAACAATAACAAGGCACTATTGCTACTTAAAACTATCTGCAATGAACAGGCTTTCCAAACACAAAACAAAATGACCTTCTCTATTAACAACCTTTTAAGATTTGATAATTGTGTCCATGCCAGTCTCAAGCATGTGTTTTGGCTTTGACAGTATTGCAACGCAACTTAATCAAGGAGAGCCAGCACATATGAGACAGAAGTGCTTGAGTCAGCGGCTCCCAAGTCCCTTGAAGAAACCATGAAATTGTGATGCTACTGCAAAATGATCTGCATATTAAATTGTGCTGACCTTATCTTGGAAGCTTGTCATCTGGACAGCGACTTTGGCTCTTAAAGAAAGGCTGAGCAAAAATATCCCATTACCTTATCTGACATGATATATAGCAAAAGTACATCTTTACTGATCTGATTAAGTGATCACATAACTCAATTAGCAAGATCAAACTGCCCTTTTAGAAAATACATAATATATATTTTTTTAAATGCTTGCTGAATTTAACATAAAATGGCAAGTGTGTGACGAGTGACTGTTGGCAGGTTCAAAACAGTGGTACCGCTGTGATAAAGCAGTGCCGCCTGGAGATAATTTTAGTTATGGTTCCAAATATATCTCTTAGGTGCAAGATATGGCTGTAATGCATGTTGCACTGCCAAAACAATTATCTTAGAAATAGCATATATAATCATAACAAATTGAGTCTAAATTAAACAGAGCTACATTTCTTTGTGTTCAAAGAGGGTCATTTTGTTAACAGAGTGTCTATTTGCACCCCCAGTATGAATAGCTTAGACCACACAGCTGAGGAAAGTTTGCATGCCATTGCGCAAGTCAGGGCCTGCCTCCCAGGTCGAGAACCACGCAAGTTTATGTATCAATGTCTCTCTGAAGTGTGTGAAATATTGGACATACATAAGTAGTATGGATAACTGTGTGTAAATATAGGGTAGCCTATGCCAGGCTACGAATATCATCCACTTCTAATTTATACACTGGTACGAATAGCATACATTGATAATCATACCCTGTAACAACAAACGCATTGCGCATTCCCAGAATCCATACCTCACCGAAAAACAGGAAATAAACAGAGGTATGGATTAACACAATTTGTATGCCTTTCTGTCACATCTACTGCAGTCAGAATCACTGTGTTCCCTCGGAAGGAATCACTGCACATGGGTAGGCACTTGTAATGACTTTTCAAACATGTTTAGAGGCTAAAAACATGTTTAAAACCTGCCCTGTTTAAGCCTGTTGGGTGCTAACTCTAGCAGGGGGATAACACGGTGTAGGCAACACTGATTGTTTTCATTTTTCTTGCTACTGACAGCACTCCAAATTTACAAACAACAGAGCTATGTGTTGAAATCGACTGGAATTCTCCTTTAAGTAAAGAATAGATGTGAATACAAAATAAACCCTACACATTGCTGTGTGCACCGGGGTACGAATAGCATTCACTTCTAATTGCACCAGGATACGAATAACATACATTGATATTTGTACTAGATGGGGTATTAATAAAACACATTGCTGTGTGCACTGGGATACGAATAGCATTCACTTCTAATTGCACCAGGGTACGAATAGCATACACTGCTAATTGTACCAGGGGTGCAAATAGCCTCACCGTTTTGTTAAATTACAATGTCATTTAATTTTGGAATTTTCTCAAGCAGTTGTGGTAAATGTCTTGGTGTGGTGGAACAGGACTGCAGGACTGAAGGAGAAAAGTCAATGATATCCATGAGCATCCGTAGGTGCAGTTAACTGAACGAGGGAGTGAGGGTTTGAAATCCTTGTTGAAATTCAAAGTAACCAGGTCTTTCAAACAAAAACAAATCAATAATTGTATTTTCTCAGGCTAGTTGCTTAATATTTATGATTCAGCCACATAATGCCATGATTTGCAGTTAGCAATTCCATACAAAACAAATAAAAAAAGTTTGTAAAATATCCAGTCTAATACTAATAAAAGAGAACTCAAAATGAATAACAATTGCCCTTTTCAAGAGCATATCTGCACTGCACTAAATCACTATTAGTTACTGTACTCATTAATTTAAGCAGCAAAGTCCATGGATCATCCTCAGCAGCATATGCTACTGTATGGCTGAGGGGAGCCGCGTTGTGCACACTTGCCCAGCAACATGCTTACATCACAGGGCACGTGCTGGGCGTGATTCAGTGTGCCAGTGTTTACAGTGGAGTGATTACGAGCCTGTCTTGAGGCATGTTCAGTTCTCCTCAGTTTGCTTACTGTCTAGTGCTGCTGTTTACATCTGCCTGCCTGGTTGAGGCTTTAGAGACGATAACTGTGCATAGGTCGGCTCTACAGAGACAAATGCTACCTCTCTGTTAGGGCATGTACACAACTCAAACAAGTGCAAAGGCACCTTTCGTATTTCCTCATATCCCAGCATATGTCAGTGGTGCTGCTGCAGCCACAGTGTTCTGCAGCTCTGGAAGGAGGGGAAAGGGAAGAGGAGGGAAAAAAATCCCCTGCGCAGTGCAGACTCAGTTTTGCATGCAATACCAAAGGGCCCCAATGAGAATGGGGGGGAGGGAAGGTAAAGGGTATGGGGAATCGCAAAAGCAAGGGGAAAAAAAAGCACTCACCCACTATCTGTGGCGAGAGAATCACCCAAGGGCTGAGCGTCACCTAGGATACCGATGCCGATTTCTTTTCTCCTTAGGATCCTTTCCCCGCTCTCGTTGTCAGTGGCGGGGAAGCCCTTCACCAGTGCCTGCCTGCTGCCATAGATGCCTGTGATAGATGCCCCCCGGCCCGCCTCATACCCGTTCAGTGTCCCCCGGCCAGCCCTGTTGTCCACAAGTTCACGCTGGCAATCAGCAGGGCGTTTGTCAAAAGGCGTGGCAGATGGAGGGCCGCTCTTGGGCAATTTATATCCGTGCGAAATAAGGAGGTCTTCCACACTGTACATGGTGGTGTCTCTCTCACTTCTGGGCAGGAGGGCAAAGGTGGGTGTGTTTCCTTATGCGCAGTGCTGCTGGTAGAAGCTGGAGCACGGTTGCTCAGCAGAGGCCATCACTAAGGAAAGGGAAGAGGTAACGTGAACAGATTATTTCCGCATGCACCTAAATCGAGGATGTGTCATTTTCAACACACTAGCAGATGTCTGAAAATACAGATGTTGTTGTTGATGTTACCTTTCTAGGTACGTTAATGTATTTTTTTAGCATGTGCTATGTTGAAAGCCCAGTGAGTGTCGTTATAAGTCAAACATGAACATAAGTATTTTGTGCAGACACTGTCTGCAAGTTCAACTCTGGAATGTACAACCAACATTTTAAAGGTGCACACTGCAGAATTTAAGCAATTTAAGATTTTTTTTACTGGGTATTACATTACATGGCATTTAGCTGACGCTTTTATCCAAAGCGACTTACAATTGCTATATATCAGAGGTTGCACACCTCTGGAACAACCAGGGGTTAAGTGTCTTGCTCAGGGACACATTGGTTGATGTATCGCAGTGGGAATCAAACCCAGATCTCCCACACCAAAGGCATGTGTCATATCCACTGCGCCATCCCCACCGCTGTGTAGTGGACATGGACAATTATCTCCCAAATCTAGCCTCACCTTTCCTTCCTTCCTCCCAAAGACATTTTATCATCTTTCCAAATTGTCTAAAACCATTGTCTAATAGAAGAATTTCTTTCTAAACCACTAATACATTATCTACATAATGATTTATCCACCCTTTGTCTGGGATAACTACAGTGAAAATGTATGACTTAACCTTAACAGAAGCAGTTTCTAGTTGGAACATTCGTCATCAGTCAATACAATTACAGATATTGTTCTCCAGGCATTTGGACAGCTGCTCTACTCTAAGCATGTACTTTCTCCAATAGCCAAGAATAACTGTGCATGTTAACAAAAACTACAAAGTCATTCTTCAACATTAAGTAAAGAGAAGAAATTAAATACCTCTCCATACAAAACACTCTGTGTCAGATACGCTTATGGTGATATCTAACAGTATAGTTTGCCTGGTAACTTAATACAGCTGCAGAAATGACTGCAGATAATGTATACTGCCCTTTGTCTCTGTGCTGCGTGTCACCGTGGTGTAAGTTCCTAAGTTGCCATTTCTTCTGTCGTAATGGCATCAGGAAAAAATATGATACATTTATTACATGTAATTAAAGTGATTCAGCTCCTGATTCATAATTCCAGTTCAAAGTGGAAGTCTATCTTGCAGTGTTAACAAAAAATTAAATATATATATATATATATATATATAATTAGCACTGCAACAAAGTTATTTATATTACTGTAATGATTAATCTGCTTGGTCTGTGAAGTGTCAGAGAATAGTGAAAAATGCCCGTCACAATTTCACAAAAACCCAAGGGAATGTCATCAAATTGCTTTTTTGTTCAATCAACACTCCAAAACCCAAAGATGTTCAGTTAACAATCACAAATGACACAGAAAAGCAGCAAATCCTCATTTAGAAGAGGGAGCTAGGAAATGTTTGACATTGTTTCTTAAAAAGTGACTACTTACTGTTCCAAATAGTTGATTATTTTTCTGTTTATCAACTCATTGCATAATTGAATAATTATTTCAGCTCTAAATATAATGCAAAAAGTAGGTAAAACAAAAGAAGATTGTTGTTTTATGACTTGCTTGAACACAGACTTAAGTTTTTATGTGAAGTCTATTTTCCTAAATTCCTCTGCTGTGTGTGTGTGTGTGTGTGTGTGTGTGTGTGTGTGTGTGTGTGTGTGTGTGTGTGCGTGCGCGTGTGTGGGTGCGCGTGCGTGCGTGTGTGTGTGTACGTGTGTGTGTCTGATATATTGAGAAGAGCTGCAAGCGTATCACTCCCCCCAAGTAGCACTCAGCAGAGCTGCAGCGTATCACTCCGTCCAAGTAGCACTGATTCCCTTTCTGAGAATATAGGTCCCAGTTTATATACAGTTAGAAGATGGCTGTGTCTCAAGTGACGTTGTTATTTGTACACGCTGTGACTATACAAATCACAACATGTAAATAGGAACATGTTGCCGTTATTTTGTCACTTACTCGGAGCAGTAGGCTAGTTGGAGCCGGTTACCTCCAGGATCTGTGCTAGGCTAACGGTGGAGCCGTCAGACGGAGTTACAACACGCACAGAGATGAGAAGGGTATGTATCGACTTGTCTAACTGTCGGGGGTTACGGTGAATAAGCTAATGTCCCAATAAGTCGGCGTGTTCCTTTAAAGGACAAGTACAGTGTTGAATCAAAATAGACTTACAAACCGATTCACTTAAAGTTAGGGTGATGCCTTGCCAAAGTTATTCGCAGCAAACACCTTTACTTATTTATGTTCTGAAACTACAATACTCCATCGCTGTTATCTTTCAATTACAGATTGCAGTAGGAATCAGGGAAAGATGTCATTAACTCATTAATATCTAACACCTAAGATATCACAGACTGATTTTTTTATAGTACTACAGTAAACTTTTCTGAACGTTTCCCTGGGCAGAGTACCTGTTGTCGCAGTACATTGTGTTTTCCTCTGTGTATGAACAAAATGCACTGGTTTCATATTGTTTTATATAAGCAACAAGTGTAATCTTAATAACAAATGAATACATTAAAATAAGCTCATATGAGACTTGCTTCTGTCCCTTTTCGTGTTTTTGGCTTAGCCCAAAAGCTATTTAAAAGGAATTTGCTTTTCTATGCAATTCATAATTGATACCTTAGGATATGATAATGCAATGTATTGAAATGCTATTCACTTTTTAAAATATTTACTTAATAAAACCACAACGTTGTTTTTTGCTACAATCAAATACTGATGTGATAATACAAAATAAATGTATTCTACAGAATCTTTAAAACATAAGATAATTAATTACACTTTACACATTTATACTAATAGAGTTTAACAGTAATCGGATTAGGGCTGAAACTAATGATTCATTCCATTATCGATTTATTATAATGTATAATTTATAGATGTTACAATATTTATATTAATAATTTTTCTGTGTCAATTTGACAACCACATTCTGCTTAATGATGAATCATGCCCAAGTTTAAGGAGCTGATGTGATAACATTTCACTGTAACTGTAGCTTAATAGGACCATTTTGTTTAACGCTTAGTAGTGAAAAACGCCCATCACAACATTCCAGAGTCCAAAGTGATATCCTTACACTGCTTGTTTTGTTGCTTCATTCCAAAACCAAAGCATATTTTCTTTACTGTCACATATGACAAAGCCAAGCAGAAAAACTTTGTATATGAGGAGCTGCAACCAACAAGTACATTCAAATTTCATAAAAATCACTTATCGATTATCAAAATAGTTGCTGATTCATTTTCTTTTAAGAGTCTAATTGTTGCAGTTCACTAGGAAACAAAAGAAAGTTTACCTAAATCATGAAATCTTGCAGTCAATTCTTTGTTTTGCTCCATCAATGATGCAAAATAATTATATGAAGGACCATTTCGCTCAAAAGATTTGGAAAGATTCCCTCCTCTTCTCTTGACCTTAAGGTGACCTTAACGTTTCTCTCTCCAAACTTTATCCACTCTGCAGTTCGGAGTCGCCCCTGGCCTGGAAGCTCCTAACATATACTGTAGGATTCACTGTAACACTTCACATGTAGCATGGAGATCATTCATACTATCCAGTGTGGGTGGGGAAAAAACGGTTCATGTATATCGTGATTTCTATTTTGCAACGATTTTTAAATGGATTTGTTTCCCCAGAATCAATATTTTGTATTGACACCTAAATATGTTTTGTTTTATGCGGTACCGCCGACGGCGACTACATAATATCCGTTTCCAGCAAAACAGAGTGAAAGAGAATCCATGTTATGTACTTATAACTTATAACTCTATTATTTCTAGTTATAGTTCCACTATCTTTATTGTTACTATAACTGCCACTGTTCACCATTTCAACTGCTATAATTATTAAGAATGATATTTCTCTATATCTTTATCAGTGTCTATGTCCAAACCGCCAGTGACAGATGCCGCCATGGAGCTTGGGTCTGTCCGAGGTTTCTGCCTAAAGGAAGTTTTCCTCACCACTCGAGGTTTCTGCCTTTTAAGGAAGCTCGTGGGAAATCGTTGGGTATTTGTAAACTATAGAGTGTGGTCTAGACCTACTCTATCTGTAAAGTGTCCTGAGATAACTCCTGTTATGATTTGATACTCCAATAAAATTGAATTGAATTGAATTCTTTACAAATTAAATAAATGTCAGACTGAATGACTGACATGTGATGTGCATTCTTTTTAGAAAACAATTTGTTTGTAGAAATGTCCCCTGATATATTGTCTCTAGAAGTGTATTTTTCAACTTTTGGTTTTGTTAAAGAAGGAAAAGAAAATCTCAATACTCAATTACAATACTTCTAGAATCGCAATAAATGAAAATCGCAGTACAAATGTAATCGCCACCAATGTATTGTGAAAGAATCGAATCGGGACAAAAGCATATGGTCCCAACCCTGCTGTCCAGATGTAAACAGCTCAGCAGAAAATCTCCACCCTAAGACCACTCTGTGTGGTTTTCAAGGAACAAGGACAGCACATGTGGAAATGGATTAGCTCATTTATAAACTTCAATGTAACTTCACTGACTATGCATGCCTGAGCAGACCCTAACATACCATTAAACCACAGCATGTCAGGGCTTCTGATGTACCCTCCAACTATTCCTGGCTTTTCAAGTGGAGTGAAGGCAGTGTGGTAAATGCAGCAAAACATGTACTCAAGGGCTTCTTGAATGAGCTCAAATCCAAGAGCAGTCATGACCAGTGAAGATGGGCTGGTATTGAAAAGTAGCTTCCTTTAACGCAGACTTTTATCAGAGAGAACCGGAGCAAAGCAGACACACAGTGGCCCTTTTTGACAAGGTCACATCTTTAAATGATTGCAGTGGAAATATAGCACATGAGCCCCTTTTTTTGCATAGCAACAACAAAAGTACCATTCATAATTACAACACAACCAGATTTTTACATGCACATTAATGTTATGCTGAAGGACATGATAGTTTTGTGTGTGTAAGGAGAACTAAGGTCAGCTGTTGTAAAAGTTGCTGTTGAGGCCATTCATTTACTGCTAGTAAGTCCTTTTTTCTGCTTTTATCCATTTTTATGTGAGGAGGTTTCATTGATAATTTTCCTGTGCTGCCCCTAAAAAACTTCAACTTGGAGGTTGAGTCTGAATTTATTTTTAACTTTTCTTTTGGAGATTTTTATTTTATTGACCACCACCCATCCATCCAACCACCCTCCCGGAGCAAATGTACAGCCAGGCCTATTAGACTGCATGCACAGGTAGTGGCCACTGTAACACATCAGCACTAGCAGGCAGCACCACCCTAACTGCCAAGGGAGTGCACCTACATCTTACCTAGTGACAGGGATAACGGCGCTACAGACCAGGCTCATCATTCAAACACGGCTTATTCAAACTCATTTAAAGCTCAGGTTCAGCACCTTTATAATTAACATCACTTTGAGTAAACTAAGTGCACCTGATTGTGTGGGGGGAAAAAAAACATCCTCAAAATCATACCCCTGGATGGTAACTTACCATATGAATGAATAATGATTTGAAATAGACCCGTTGTATCATAACACATAGCTATCAATAATATATCAATGTTGTAGAAATGTCTGTCCATGCATATAGCCTACAGTAGGCTATCACCTACTATAGCCATAGCCTACTGCAGCGTTATTTGGCACAGCCTACTTACAAATTGACTGCTATGAAATGGATTTTCAAATCAGATCCCAATAGCTGCTTCGCCCAGTATACCGCAAGTCCAGCGCTTACCAGAAGAAAAAAAAACAAAAAATAAATAAAACCTCTACCTGCACGCACTGCAAGTTGGAAAATATAGTCGCGGTCATGTTTTGACGAAAGCCGCTTGAGCCAAATCATAACCTCGTTGCAAATGTTTCCCCAAGAAATGCACGCAGCGCAGCAGCGAGCGCACATCCCCGCCTCGCCAGCAGCAGCTCGGCGGAGGCTGCTCGGCGCTCATCTGTCGAAGGACGAACATTTTGAGGTGTGTGCAAGTTGACGCGCGGTTAACGAGGAGTTTTTTTTTTGCAGATGCGTCTTCGCTGACCGTGAGTGTTTAACAAGAAGACCCGCTGCCCTGCGCTACAGTGAAGGCTACGTGAGCAACCAAAAAAAAAAAAAAGATAGAGACAGCAACCCCTCCCTAGAAATAAGCCAGTGTCGGGAGAGCAGGAAACGGCATGCAGCAAGATACCATAACATTGCAAAAAAGGAATAAGGGCGTATAGCGACAGAGAGACGCATACCTGGGAAGATGCTTGGCGCGGCCGTCGCAGTTCCCCTGCGCCCAGCTTTAGCTGCTGAGACTGAGCACTGCACAGAGCCTGAGCCGAGCATGCCTATTGGTAGGCAGAGACGCGCTGGTTGCTGGCTGCCTGGATGGGCTCTCCTCACTACAGCTGAGGTGGGGTGGGCTCCTCACATGCATGCAGCTATACAGAGAGGGATGTCAGAATGGTTTTTCCCAAACTGTTTTTCCTAACTTTGCTCTTTTTTTCATAGCAACAGTCATTTTTTTCCATTCAATCTGGCATGTTGACTTGAATGATAACTACATATGGAGCAGTGTTTTTGTAGCTTTGTATCTCCCCAGTATCTTAATCTCTGTCACGCATGTTTGGTACATTAAAAGCTGAGATGATCACACCTTATGTGTTTTTACAAGAAAGGTCAGTCACTGCTTGTGCTCATTTTTTATTACCCAACTGATGTTTCCAATACAAAAAAACTCCATCTCCCAGTGACAGATTCCCATATCAACGGCCATCCTGTTAAGTTTTAGATGTGCAGCAGCACCGCGCCCTTGGTGGTGTTGATGACTCGTCACTGTGTGTCCCCCTCCCATCCAATGCCAAGAAAGCTCGGCTAATTAAATGTGCTGGGCTCAGGCCTTCACGTGCCAACTGTGACATGCTGCACTCTGAGGGATCCCTCGTTTGGAGGAGTGACGGGGAAACGCTTACGTCCCAGAGATCCACTCACTGATGACAAAGTGCTAAAGCCTGATCTCAGGGGTCCCTGCAGACACCATGTAAGCCTTCATTTCTTTCACCTATAAATGTAAATGTACTGTATTTACATAGCGCTTTTCCAGTCTTAACGACGACTCAAAGCGCTTTAACATAGTACAGGAACCATTCACCATTCACATACATTCACACGCTGAGGCCGAGGCTGCCGTACAGGCAACTCGGGGTTCAGTGTCTTGCTCAAGGACACTTCAACATGGGGCGACTGCAGGACCGGGGATCGAACCACCAACCTTCCGATTGGCAGGCACTCTACCACTGAGCCACAGCCACCCCAAGCTTCCAATAAGGAAGGGGTTTATTTGACATGCATCCACATGTGGGAGTTGCCCAGTGCAACCAGAGCTGGATGTCTACTGAGCAGTTCAATTAACAAGTCCCCATAATTGATTAATTAATGTTTATTTTTATTTTATCCATCTGATGACTGGGGACACTTTCATGCTCTGCTATTGGCTTTTTGGGGTTGCTTTTGTACTGGTTGACAAAGCAGATTAAGAGAACAGAGAGGGTGCAGTTTGAGTGTTCCCAAGTAGCCAATATGCCTTGACCCAATACGGGCCTTATTGTAGGACACCTGGTTGTCAGACTGATAAGAAATGATGCACCTGACTTACACTGGCCCAAAGCTAAGCTGATTGCTGCAACCTGCAGCTGATTTTCATTCCACATTGGTCCAAGTCCACATCGTCAACACACGGCTAAATGTGGAAACCAATATGTGTGCCAGGGCCGGCTTACATTCACTCAGCTACATTCAGCATGACTGAGCTGGATGTGCTTGGAAGGCCTTTCACACCATTACCATCACACACGTAACTTAACCGCATACATCCAATCAACTACGTCATCTTTCTTGCAGTTCAAACATGATTTCAGTTACTTCTCTCTTCTCGAGAGGCGGGCAATGTGTGGAAAGTCATGAATTTCAGCTTTAAAAGCTCTGCTCAAAGATCAAACACTGATTATTCAATCTCCAGTCCGGATTGTCCACCTGGTTCGGTCAACTGTTGACTTTTCTATTGTCTATCTGCTTCCTATACTGGCCAAACTACTTGCCCAAGCAACATGGAAACATCCACGTTTAACTTGTTGGTTTTCCTATATCCAAAATCATTTTTACCTCAGTCAAGGAGGTTATGTTTTCAGTTCGGTTTGTCTGTCTGTTTGTTGGTTTGTTTGTCAGCAGGATTCAGGAAAAGTACTGGCCCCAATTTTCATGAAACTTGGTGGAAGGGTGTAGCATGGGCCTAGGAAGAACCCATTGCATTTTGAAAGCGGATCCAAATCATGGGGCAGATACACAAATAATTTTTCAGTTTATTTAACATTGCAATAGTTTTTTTTTTACTGTTGATATTGGTTAGTTCGTTAAATTGAGTCACTCATTTTTTTCCAATCTTTTCAGCAACATTTTGCTGATAAAGACTGTGAGATTAAAGCTCTGTAAAAGCTTGTGAATTGAGATTTGTTTTTACACTTACTGATTCAGAGGTCAGAGATTGACCTTCCATGTTCAAGACTTTCTGCACTTACTTAACACAGGTGTGAAGTACATAAATAAGTCAGGGAGGTTTTTAGTCTTCATGGATCTTTAGTTTGTGTCATCAAATGTATCTGCTTCATCTGATGGCGTCCTGAACCATAGTAATACATTGGCATTTAAAGTGTTAAGGGGAAGTTTACAGGTTCACAGCTGCCAAAAGCCAAGCCATTCCTGATCATAACAATGAACCTTGACCGTTAGTACTTCTTAAACCTGTTACATTAGATTTCCAGTGTCTTTTTTCCACTACATTTTACAACCCCAAATCAGAAAAAGTTGGGACAGTATGAAAAACACAAATAAAAAAAGAAAGTAGTGATGTACTTTGACTTGTATTTCATTGCAGACAATGTGAACACAAAATATTTCATGTTTTGTCTGGTCAACTTAATTTCATTTGTAAATATACATCCTTTCCTGTCATTCAGACGTGCAACACATTCCAAAAAAGGTTGGGACAGGAGCAATTTAGGGCTAGTAATCAGGTAAATTGGTTAAATAATGATGTGATTTGAAACAGGTGATGTCAACAGGTGATTGTAATTATGATTTGGTACAACAGCAGCATCCAAGAAAGGTCTAGTCCTTTAGGAGCAAATATGGGCAGAGGATCGCCAGTTTGCCAACAAATACGTGAGAAAATTATTGAAATGTTTAAAAACAATGTTCCTCAAAGAAAGATAGGAAGACATTTGCTTATTTCACCTTCAACAGTGCATAACATAATTAAAAGATTCAAGGAATGAGGAGGAATTTCAGTGCGTAAAGGACAAGGGCGCAAGCCTAAGCTGAACAACCGTGATCTCCGATCCCTCAGGCGGCACTGCATCAAGAATCGTCATTCATCTATAAGCGATATCACCACATGGGCTCAGGACTACTTTGGTGCCCTTGGCAAAGGTAACTTGCACTTCTGTGATGGCACCATTAATGCTGAAAAGTACATAGAGATTTTGTAGCACAATATGCTGCCTTCAAGAAGACATCTTTTCCAGGGACGTCCATGCATATTTCAACAAGATAATGCAAAACCACATTCTGCACACATTACAAAGTCCTCACTGCAGAGGAAGAGGATACGGGTACTTGACTGGCCTGCCTGCAGTCCCGACCTGTCTCCAATAGAGAATGTGTGGCGCATTTCGAAGCGCAAAATGCGACAACGAAGGCCCCGTACTGTTGCCCACCTTAAGACTTGTTTGCAGCAAGAATGTGAATTTACATGTGAAATTATACCTGAAACACTTCATCACTTGGTGTCTTCAGTCCCTAAACGTCTTTTAAGTGTTGTGAAAAAGAATGGCAACATTACAAAGTGGTAAATGCTTTACTGTTCAAACTTTTTTTGAAATGTGTTGCAAGAACCAAAATAGGAATTTTGTTTTTTTGAAACAAGAACAATAAAAATCACGAGGAACACATTAAATGATGTGCTGTTGTATTGTCTGCAATGAAATACAAGTCCAAGTACATTTAGAAATCACTACTTTCTTTTTTTATTTGTGTTTTTCATACTGTCCCAACTTTTTCTGATTTGGGGTTGTAATTTGACGCTGTGCAATGTTCACATTCTGTTTAAAAAAAATAACTGCCTCAAATGTGTTAGAAAGTGTTTTGTTTTATTGTACATTTCTGTACCTCTTTGACATTTGTTAAACAATGAATATAAACAATACAAGTGGAAAAGAATGTTCTTTATCCATTTCTGCTCCAGGTTTGTTTTCTGTTAGCCATCCACTCCCGTTCATGGATATATTATAAGACCCCTTCCTGTTCCCCCGTCTCGTCTCTGCTGCAGGCGTTGAAAGGAAATTGCATTAACTCGTTATTAACGTGTTAGTTTTGACAGCCCTAATATAAATATAAAAGATACAAAATCTATCTTCCTCCACTCCATGCTCTGGCCTTGAGTTAGATGTCTGGTCACTTTAAATACTGCCAGCCAGTAGTAAGTGCTGAACACAGACCACTGTATCAGCTCCTCTCCTGCTTCCTGACATACTGTCAAGCCACTGCCAGCAATGACCATCTCTATGGCAACATAACATATTTGGTGGACGCTCATGTATTTGGATTTATATCCAGCTCTGTGTGACGGCACTGTGGGCAGTGTGTGGCAACGAACAATGTGTGACTTCCTTCCACAGATCTCTGTGCTAAACAGAGCAGCGGAGGTCTGCCGAGACTATGCATTCTCATTAACGGGTTCGTATGATATCGTACAAAAAGTTATTCACAATAAATCGTGTGTTATCCTACAAAATCACGGCCGCCAGCTGGTCACATGACGACCAGTCACATGACAGATACATTTAGCCGAGAAAAGGTTACTGTGAGTCTTGTGTCACCAAGGGGGTAAGCTTCTGTCCACAACGCATTTTTGTAATAATACGCTAACGATTGTGTCATAACCACGCGACTTACTGTCGAATAGTAGAGGAATTACCGTATAGTACAGGAGAAGCTCGCAGGCAGTTTGGACTTACATTAGCTGTTTAAGTTGAATTGCTAATGTTAACTAGCATTTTAGTTAGCAATAATTAGCCTGTGCCTATGTTATCTCCTTACATATACCTACACTCTCCGTCTCTGCAAGATTCGAAATTATTGAGATTTCTCTTGGCACAGCTACCAGAAGACTTACAACGTTCAGACACGTTGCTACCGTCACATATACGTCGGCAAGCTCAGTTTGCAGCTGCGCAGTAACGCCCAGCACTCACCGGAAAAGTGCTTCTAATAGACTTCACTCATCTCCGTCCAGAGCAACGGGATCTGTTAGTCCATTTCTTTACTGTCTACTCACCACATCGTTTCAGCAGCCGATGCAGTTAAGTTTAGCCGACAAAAAGTATCCCTTTAAGTGCTTCCTTTTTAGTACAGTAAAGGCCTGACCTTGGTCTGAGCACAGGAAGGGTCAATATTGGTAGAATATTTTACTTGAGAGACAGTGAATTATTAATTAGCAGCTTGTTTGGGCAAGAAAATGCAGCTTTATTTCTATAGCACATTTCAGCAACAAGGCAATTCAAAGTGCTTTATATAAAACATTAAAGAGCAATTAAAAACAATAAAAAATATAAAAACAGTGTAAATAGGATAAGACAGATATGAAATACGTAAAACGTGCTCTGGTTTATTGGCATTTCATTAAACCAATCACAATCGTCACGGAGCCGCTGTAAAATAGTTGTGCAAGAGAAAACTCAGATTGGACAGATAGTCTAGCTAGCTGTCTGGATTTACCCTGCAGAGATCTGAGGAGCAGTTAACCATAGTCCTCATTAATTAAAATTAATTTAAAATTCCAACTCAAAGAAAGCGGAAGAAAACTACATGCATCGGCAGAATTTCCTGCGGCACCAGTGGAACGTCAAGGATATACGCTATTGACAATGGGGAGGGCAGGGCGTGCGATGGCTCCATCGTTCAAGTCTGAGATTTTGGGTGTAGGGGAGCTGATCATTTTGGAGGCGACGTGTGTGATCTTGGTGAGTTTGTTTTTGTTAGAAATGGTGAGCATGTTGTAGGAACAGTACAGCAGGCTGGGTTGGATTATGTCAGGAAGCCAGTGTAAAGACTTCTGAACTGGAGTGATGTGATCCACTTTCCTGGCCCTAGTGAGGACTCGAGCAGCAGCGTTCTGAATCAGCTGCAGCAGTTTAGCACTAATCTAATTTTCCTTTCTTGAAAAGGTGTTAAATACGGTGTTAACGTTGTTCACTTGAAATTATGTTTTTAGTCTTGGTTTTTAGTCTTGGTCTTATGTTGAAGTTGACTCTGCAATTGTTTTATCATGAGCTCTCAGTCTTCTTTTGCGTGCCTTGGTCGTTATCTTGAGTAAGACTTGCTTTGTTTTAATCTTGCTGTGCTTTACACCTGCTCTAGGTGGAGACAGGATAGAATTCTGGCTTGAGATGTAGTTAGAAATAGTCTGTGGTTTATATCTGCCTCCTGAGGTGATGCAACGTAGAATCATGTAATTTGGCAGACGAAAGATTACTTTGCCATTGCCATGGTCCATGCTGCATGCTACACCTATATCAGCTCTACTCTACTTCACACGGCAGCCTGACTTTTACTGAGTGGAGGCCTTTGCTTCTAATTTATTGCTTCAAAAGTATTCGACTAAAGGGCTCGTAGACATGTGAAAGAAAAAAGCAACAAGAAGTATTCAGATCCTTTACTTAAGTACTAAGTGCATTGGAAATGTTACTAAAGTAGAAGTATGTAAGTATCATCAGGAAAATGACGGTGAGTTATTTGAAGCCAAGAAAGGGGGCTGTAAATCAGAAAGAGAGGACAGTGAGTTTGCAGTGTGTTGTCGCTGGTGTGTGCATCGAGCCGGCGTGTGCATCGAGCCGGCGTGTGTGTGTGTGTGTGTAGGGGGGGGGGTTTACGCCCACTACAGACCAAGCCGAAAATCGGCCGTCGTACAGTCTGGCGAGGTCAGCGACTTGAGTCTGTGCGGTGTGTTTGTAGGGCATAGTCGGGAGGGCGTGCACTGTCAGCAATCAGGCTCAAATGACCAATCTGATTGGTGGAGTTCTAACCCGGAAACAGGAAGCCGAAATGAGCGTGACTAGAGTCTCTCAAAATCTGACGAAAATCTTTGACGATCTGAAATGAAGACAAATTCAGCAACTGCATGGCCTATTTCTTGCTTACAATGTCTTCAGAAACACGTTTCGGTGAACTATTTTAGTACAATATGAGATGGTATTCTGAACAAGCTGCCACGACAGTCTGTCTTTGAATTTCCAGAGAAACCAGACCCACATGACGCGTTTGTCCAATAAGCTGCTGGTTTTCATTTCTGGGCTACAATACAGATTAGCGCCGCCTGCTGTTATGGAGACGTATTACATCTCGTCTCCTCGGTGTGTTCTCTGGCATGTTTTGAACAATTCGGGAGACTGATCGGTCCAAATGCCTTTTCTGCCGATGGTCGCCCCGTCTGGTATATGTGTAGAGGCTATTAGAGCGAGGAGGAAGTGAGAGAGTGACGGCGATAAGCTTCGGAGCAAGTACTGACTCTAGAGTCATAGTGAGAGAAACAAAGTGTCTTCCCTGTTCTTTCTGACCACGGTGGGAAATCTGGAGCAGGAAAAGTTTCCCCTCTCCTTGATTTCATGTTGTTTATGGTGAAGGAGAACCAGGAAATGAGTCAGGGCAAATGCAATGCTACTAGGCCACGGCCCGAGCAATGTGCGTCGCTGTGACGCGTAGTTACATTTTTCGAGAGGTGCACGTCAGGCTACGGCGCAGACCCTTCTGCGTCGTCGATTCCACGCACACCAATGCATAAGTATAAACTTCAGGCCACTTACATAGGCTACGGCGAAAGCTCTGCGTGGAGCCTCCACAGAAGCATAAATCAGACTTTAGTCCTCCACAAACCTAGGGAAAACACTGCTACTGCTATTGTTGTGTGGTTGTGTTTGCAAGCAGTTGCTTATTTCCACATCCCGCAGACACAACGTGACGTTAGAATTCATTTGTAGTTGTGTTTCTGGGTTCTTCTTGTAGCTCTGTTTTGGTCTCCACTAACTCCTGAGGGAAATATCAGGCTCTTTGGCAGCTAAATGCTCCTCTACATATATTTACTTGTAGGTTGCTAGCTTTGTCAGTTGTTTTGTGATGGACAGGTAGTTAAAGTGGATTTCTCTAAGCTGCCTGCTGCTGGAAAACACATTGATGAGAGCAGTGAGAGTGAAGCAAAAACCAAAACAATGAGCTAAATGACGCTAAAACGCTCCGTAGAGCTGAAGAGAGCTGCAGCTTAAAATTCTCTGTGTTCATCACTATGAGTGATAGCTTTCACATTACACATAATCATTTGATCCATAGTTAATACAAACAATGTTGATTAGAGCAGCTTTAACCAACAATGTTTTCAACAATGTGCACTCTAAAAAAATTTAAAATTTTTCGCTGTCTGCCTTGACTGAAACAAGACAGTCATGACTTCCTTCCATGAAGAGAAACATTGATTTCGGCTCAGTGGGGATCATGCAAAACAGCCTCTCATTAAAATCATAATTACAACTTCGAAATGGCGCATGGGGTTCAACTGTGGGGCAAGGTGAAAATCACTGGAAACTATTAAAACTTGCACTTAGCCTTTCACTCCCAAACAAAACATGTCTAATTCTGGTTATGACATGTCACACAACGTGGGGAGAAAGCTAAAAGCAACATTATATCTGCTGAAGATGTTTCCAGCATTATATCGAGGTCTGACTGTTCTGGACTGTAACACGTTGATGCTTCAACCTGTCCTCTTTCATCATTTTAAGACACCAAATGAGTTATTTCTACTAAAACTTCATATCTTTATCTTTGTGATATTTGTTTTATTGTGAAAGGTAAAAACAAAATATGAAAACATGTCAATATCATTTTCAGTGTCCAGGGCATTCTTTCTTTTCCACCTGAAGTCACTGCTGTGCATCATCATCATCATCATCATCATCATCATCATCATCATCATCCATTCTCACACAAATATCAAATTATAATGTCACATCAACTCTCTGACAATCCTCATAAACCCCCCTATCAGTTGGGAGGGTCCAGTTCAAACACACATTAACACACACACACATTCACATGAACATACGCATACTCTGCCCTCTCCCTGTCCCCAGCCCCGGTTGCCTAGGAGACAGCTGAGATGGGGACCCCATCTCATAACACACCAATAGGGCTGTGTGACTGGCTGGAAGAAGAGGTGTGGGCTCTTTATCGCCATCTAGCAGCCAAGACAGAGAAAGACATTTCATTTTCTTTTTTTTAAAGCCACGATTCTGCCTAGTAACCCAATATGCTGACTTCTCCTGGTGCTGGAATTTCTAATGAGACAAATCATACTGCGGGGCTTCTGTATGTTCAATATGGGCCTTTAGCCAAATAGTAACCTCCTAGGTAATAATCAGTGACTGGTTGAGGACAGAAAGGGTTGTTTGAATACACTAAGGCAACTTTAGCTTGTGGCTGAGCAAATTGTCACACTTTCATCACACTGATACATCAAGAGATAAATCATAAACATTGCTAACACCAGTGGTGGAAAGTAACTAAGTACACATTCACTTAAGTAGGCTACTGTATTTAAGTATAATTTTGAGGTACTTCTATTTTACTTGACTATTTTACATGTTATGCTACTTTATACTTTTATATTTTTTATTTAATTTTTTATTGGGATCACAGTCGGGGTATATAACACAGCACAACACGTATACATAATTTTCCTTTACAAAATAAATATATATATATAGAAATATATATATATATATATATATATATATATATATATATATATATATATATATATATATATATATATATATATATATATATATATAAATCTCAGTACATGTACATTTGTTAGTAATGTAACTGCCAGCATGTGTACAAATTCTGCATAATCTCTTATAAATGTTCTGCTGGGCTTGTGAGCTAAAACCCATATGTTCACTTAAATAGGGTTAAATATTTTTCAAATTTAGGAAGGTGGAAAAGGAGATTATTTATAATTAAAATAAAAAAGTAGACAGCAAAGCATACTTCACTAAAATCTAAGTTAAATATTGTACCCCAGTAGATGCATTTTACAGCCACAGCTACTAGTTAATTGTCATGTTCAGCTTTTAAAATGTAGCATTCTTCTCCTGATGACCTATAGGTTCACTCTTAGTCTCTCCTCATTTATGAGTCAGTAATAATCATTTTGAACAATACAAATAAAATTAGGTAAACCTTCCATACTCCACCTGTTTGCTTCATTCCAGACAAAAACTGGAGACAGAACTACAACTGTTTTATTTTTATTTTTTATGTATTTTATATAATGATGTAAGAAGTATTCTGGTGTTTCACTTCAGTAAAAATAGCAATACGTCAAATGTCAAAATACTCTATCACCGTTTATCACTGTGATTGTATTATATATCATATTATTTTATTGTTACACTTCACGTTTGATTTGAACGAGGTTTCTTTATCAAACATGCATCTCATTCAGCTCTTTAGTATTCACAGTATGCAGATTAGAAGTATGTACCTCCTCCACAGAATATCACACAATCTGAGACAGTTGTTCTGGAATATACTGCAGTTTATTAATTCTAATAGATGTGTTATATTACATAGTAAAAACATCAAGTAAAAATGGCCACATATACAGTATACACAGCAACGGAAGCAGGACTCTGGGCTGAACTGAGCAGGACACTGTTGTGCTTTTCATTTCTACTTGGCTGGGAAGGAAACATAGATAATCCTTGTGCTACACACGTGGTATGTAAAACGAAGCCATGGACACACTCGAGTGTTAACCTGTCTCTATGTTAAAGGTTTTAGATAGATACCCTAGTCACCATGATGTGAGAGTGCAGTTAGGAATGTCAGCTAATTCACACTGGTGTTGTTGAAGAGTAACTGAAATCTAATTTTTGCTGACCTCCAGCAGTTTTACTGATGACCTTGCTGCAGTGATGTGTACTTACAGAACCAGTGACATCACTGTTGGGGGGGGTGTTCAGAGGGTTTAAACACGCTAGAAACTTTTAACCAGAGAGGGCAGCAAAACACTGCTTTTCAGCCGGATGTGAAGTTACTCTTTAACAAACAAACAAACATAATACTCTGTGACTACAGAAGATAAGAAATCCTTTACACCCAGGCCAGGAAACACAATCTCACTCAGCACGTCAAAAAGTAATGCTTGGTCAGGTGCCTTTGGCATTTGTTAGTGACGCAAAAAGTCTCCTTTAGCGTCTCCGTCAGACACAGTGGGGCTTTCAACTAATTCACGCTTGATCTGGACTCTTGCCGTCAATTTTTGACGCTCTGGGTCGGGACCAATTTGGCGTCATTTAAAAAATGTACGTTTAACTGACATGCGGCACAAGAATGGGACAGTTAGTTAGGTTTATGGAAAGATCATGGGTGGAGTTACAAATTGTACATTTCAGTGTTAAGCGGGACAGGAACGGGACATGAACCTCGGTCTCTTCAGCGAAAGTCCTGTGCTCTTCAGACTACGTCATCTTACAGCGCCGCGGTCGAGCTGCGGACGAGCTGCGGACGAGGTGCTGCTCTGCCCGGTGAGTCTCATACAGATGCTAAAGAGTGATTTTTGCGTCTGTATTTGACGAGTTGGAGAGAGAGGGTTGGCTTTTTTGTCCACTGGCCACTTTTATATTCTTTTGTCAGCCAAATATATATATTTCAGACATTTTTCTATCACCAAATGAAGTTTCTAGCAGAGTATAAATATACTGGGTGTTACCTTCCCACTCTGTTAACACCTGCATGAATTTCAATAGCTCTCATAACAATCTTTGCACCTAAATAAATTTGAGGTTTCTACAATTTCAGTCTATACTTCAATATCATCTAGTGATATTCATGCGCAGGTAAAAATAAAGCATCTATGCACAGTATCTATTTTAAATGTGAACAATTCGCACACGTGATGCTGCACAAACAACCAACTTTCTTTTCAACATCTTTTTGCAACATTCTGCCTTGGTCCACAGAATATATATATATATATATATATATATATATATATATATATATATATATATAATATTATTGTTGACCCCACCTGAAGCATTGTGTTGTCATTTAAATGTAGATATAGGCAAGGGTGAGTTAATGAGACAATGCTACAAGATAGCACACATACAGTACACTTGTAACAAAGATCAACATAGAGATAAAAGACAGAAAAATCTCCAGAAATAAACTCTCATATGGTAACATAAGATATGGCATACGCTGTAGAACTGGGCCTAATGAAACTACTCATTTGCCCTAAAAAGAAAAGATTTGCAAACTTATTGTGGTGAGGGGGTGATATACTGAAGGTCTCTGTGAACATTCTGTGTTCTAGGCCTCTGATTCGGATTGGTCGGTGGCGACACTGCCGTTCAGCTCGCCCAGTCCTGTCTGCTCCTGGATGTCCGTCATCTCTCCCACGATGAAGGTGGGCTCCCCTCCTTTGCTGTTGGCCGAGCCGCTGTCCGGCTGCTTGGCCGCCTGGTTGGTCAGAGTGGGCTCTTCGTCCAGCCTGCTGGAGATGGACCAATAGAGGTGAGCGTCGAGTCTGGCCGCAGCCAATGACAGCTCTCGTGCTGAGCAGGAGGGCGAGACCACCTTGGGGGGGGGAGGGGAAACATGAGACTTCGTCAAATCCATAGATATGACACAATATATCTATGTATATGTACAACTTGTTTGTTTGTAGATTGTTTTATATCTATGGTCAAATCACTATACTCTCAGTTCACATGTCCACTTGATGAAGATATTATCATTACCGAGATGGTAAAAAGAAGCCACAGCGTTACATTTCTAAACAAGTGACACTGAAATCCTTATATCCACTGTTATTCTCACTTGTTATCGGTTAATGTGTATTACATTTTATCTATTTGAACAATGCTTAGACTGATGGACTTAATGTCTTGGGACCACTTAGGTAGGGTTAGGGTAGTTTTGGTTTCTTCTTTTTGTAAATTATATTGTATAATACATGTTTCCTTTTTTATCCAAACAATATGATAGTATTTATAATGTGTATTATTTGCTAGTGTCTGGGCCCCTATACAAATAGCTTACCAGGGTGTCCCATTTCACATATCTGCATTATGTCTTATGGTTGTACTTTTCTTTTAATTTTTGTGAATAAAATTACATGTACATGAACATTTAGTTGAATAAACAGTTCTACATTTTGGGAAATACAGTTATTATTTAATATTTGCTTTCTTAGATAAGTAGATTGATACCACTCTCATGACTATACAGTAGCTAACAGTGCGTCCATTTCCGACTTTGACCTCGGAAATTCTGACCTCCGACTAAAAATAGAACACATTATAAATATGAAGCTACAGCCAGCAACCGCTTAGCTTAGCTTAGACTGAAAGCAGCTAGCCCGGCTCTGCTTAAAGGTAACAAAATCCGCCTACCAGCACATCTAAAGCTCAATAAATAACAGTGTAAAATAAGGACACCTTGCGGTTTTATAATTTTATGGTGTGTCAAGGTGTCTTGTCATCACCGACAGGTTTCAATCCAAACAGCGTAGACTTCAGGAATTGCCTTGGGGTGGATTTTTTTTTACCTTTGGACAGAGCCAGGCTAGCTGCTTGTCCCTGTTACCAATCGTTATGCTAATCAATGCTACCAATCGTTATTTGCTATTTAACAGACAAATAGGAACGTGGCATCAATTCTCTCACCTAAGTCTCAGCAAGAAAACAAATAAGTGAATTTCCCAAAATGTCAAAACTATGACACCTATGTATTTAAATGTAACTTACTTTGTAAGTACGGTATTCTCTTTTCTCCTCCACCTGCCTCGTGTATTTCTACAACTCTGAGTAAAACCTACTTTGGGGATCAATATGTGGAACTCACCAGCAGAAGTCAAATGGACCATGAATAGGGTCCTTTTAAACTCAGGTTGAAGCGGTTTTAGAGAGAGGTCAAACATAAAGTCCTGCATGATCAGGTGCTTTTTATTCTATTTGTTGTTATTGTGTTACTGCTGGTGCTTTGCATTGTTGTGTATGTGTTTTCCTGTGTGCATTTGTATGAAAGCTCTTCTAGGGACAGGCTTTGGTGTATGGCCTTGGTCCATTATATGTACTTGTAGCAACCAAAATAAACATGAAATAAATACTTCAGTTAAAGTTCCTGCATTTCCCAGTATGCCTTTCAACAAACCCAAGAGAACAAGTGTGAGAATTCAGCTGTTGGATATACATGTAGGTGGAGACAGGAATAGGGATAACAGCATGAGTTGTTCTAGGTTTCCTACTCAAACACTTGTAGTTGGTAGTCGGTGGAAGAATTGGTTTGTTTGCCTCTTCCAACAAATTGTTTGAAGGCAGTGGAAAACGCCAAACAAAGTTTAGATTTTACTTTAAAAACACAAGTTGACCTCTTTGGTTCACACATGATTTGATCCCTATTTCATATGAGACAGCTCACCCAGGTCACCAAATCAAACACTCCTGTATTAGCCTGTGGTTTGTCTTCCATTAGTCTATTTTGACGTTTCATTTTCGGGATTGTTAAGGTGCCGCCAGAAATTCCACTGGATGTCCCTCATTTTCGGCTGGATGTCCCTTAACCTTACGCTTTCTTTGTGTTGCCATTCTAAACTCCGGTGGATTTATGAGGACTACGGTTAACTGCTCCTCAGATCTCTGCAGGGTAAATCCAGACAGCTAGCTGGACTATCTGTCCAGTCTGAGTTTTCTGTTGCACAACTATAACAGCTTTTGAACGTACACATGTTCCACCAAAACAAGTTCCTTCCTGAGGCTATTTTGTAGAGGCACTGCGGCTCCGCTTAGCACCACCCAAGACGATTGTGATTGGTTTAAAGAAATGCCAATAAACCACAGCACGTTTTTTCTCCCATCCCAGAATGCTGTGTGGACTAGCCAGATCTTCCTCCGCAGCGCTGTGGAGGAAGGTCTGGCAATGCGAGACTAGTCTTCCATAGACGTTACCTCAAACGTGTGATGAAAGGCTCCGTAGTCAATGTCAAAGAAGCCCTCCGCCAGCGACATCATGGGACTAAACCTGTGACCCCACAACACCTCCTCGGCTAGATAGGAGCTCCTCGCCTGGCATGTCATCCCTGCACACTCAAACACAAGCACACTGATAAATACATACTGTACATTCACTCCCAATATTTGTTAAGACCCTGGTGATAAGAGGGAAATAACTGGGCAAACATCTAAGCAAAAAGTTAAAGCAACACACCTAAAACTCACAGAGAAAATTAGTCTTTATATGAATATTCTCTGCAGCCGAGTTATGACTTTCAGCTACTTCTTTGTAACTCTCCACAGCGCTCTGACAAAGGGAATCAATATTTGGAGTAGGCAGAGAGGCCGTCTTTACCTCATGGAAGACACATCATGAATAGCTCTGATACAATGAATACCTGCCAAACACTGTTTGGCAAACAGTGTGAAACAGTTGAGTATGCTGTATTATCCTGTTAGAATGAATCTAACATAAGACAATATAAAGAAAAAGAGATAAACAAGGGCCCATTTCAATCCTTCCTCGGTACAGGTAACTTACTATTTGTTACTGACAGACCCTGTTTGATTTTCAAACTCAATATACCATGAACCCAGACCTCTTAAAGTTTTTTTTAATTTATTTATACATTTGGTTAAAAAAAAAGCTCTTGAGGCTGGGGGGTGTTTTGAGCTTCAGAAGTGAGTCCAGAGCAAAGTGTGACTAACAGTGAGTTAGTCTATAAGCTGTCAGTGCCTCACAGTTAAATGATGAGAACATGCAGTATACAAACACAAAAACATCCCTCTGAAGATCACTTACTCTCCGGTTTTGTTCCCTGTTATATAACACATTCACTTATATCTAATTATCTATATATATATATATATATATATATATTTCTTTTGTAATCACAACATCATAAGCTCTAAAAGCTGAGTAGAGATGGAAAGCTAAAACAATGAATTGCATATCTAAACTCAGACATCCTGGAAGGAGAGTTTCATTTTCTAATGGACAGCCTTGGACAGGGTTTGCTTTCTGTAAAACAGTGATGGCATTACTGTAATACCAAAAAGTTCTTTGCATCTATCTATGCAATATTCATTTTCTTAATGCTCAATAGGTGTTGCAGCCAAACATGCATTAACAACAAGAGCCCATTAGAACTTTACAGACAAGTTAAATTGCAAGGTGTTATTTCCCATACAAAACAATGCTGTTAGTGTGAAGTTGTTATATTTTATAACAATATTTAACATTTTAAATCTACAACAAATCATATAAAACCCTTAGTAATAAATTATTATTATTATTCTATTATTTGCCTTTACCCACTTAATCATTGAATCCACATTACTGATGATTATTTATCAAAACACTCATTGTGTAATATTTTGTGAAAGCACCAATAGTCAACCCTACAATATTGCAGCAATATCGATATTGATGTACTTGGTCAAAAATATTGTGATATTAGATTTTTTCCATATCGCCCAGCTCTACTTTAAAGCTACAGTGCATAGTTTCTGTCTCCCCAATGAGGAATTCTATGTAATGACAACAAAACTGTTGGCGCATCTGCATGATACAAGCCTCCCGTGACCGTGTACCACTCTCACCCCTCCTTGCTAGTAGCCAAGAAGGACATGGAGGATTAAAAAAACATGATGGACTCTTCAGAAGAGGTAATTATCTTCACACGATTTCCTGTGCGAAAGTCGCCAGACGACAATCTTCTGAACATAGTCATACTGAGAAATACAGAGAGTTTTGTGGAGCTGATAGTCTTAATTAGATTTATAGAAGCTCATTTGGCAATGGCTTGAATGTAACGGACGTTCATTAATATCAAAAAGTTACGCACTAAAGCTTCAAAGGTTTGACAAAATGATTTAGCAGGGACAGATGGATGATTGGAGGATGATGTTTGTGTTCTCATTACTTCCTTATGTTTAACCCATTCTCCTCACCGGTTGCCTCCACCATTCCCTCCAGGATGACCACGATCTCAAAGTCCTCTTTCTCCAGCTGGGCCTGCGACATGTCCCAGAAGGGAGAATGGACGTCGATCTCGTGGGAGATGACCAGTGGAGAGACCAGGAAGAGACGGTCGTCGCCCGTCTCAAAGCCCACGCTTATGTCTGTCTGGTCCAGAGGGATGAACTCACCTAGAGGAGACAATCACATGGGAGGTGAGGAAAAAGTTCAGCTCAGAGGCTCTTCTTCATAAATAAATCAAGATCCTCCTGACTGGGTGACAGCAAAACCATAAGCTCAATTTACAATAATCACAACTGGGCTTTTTCCGAAGTTTTTGCCAAATGCTAATGCCAGTATTTTCTCCTTTTGAAATTTACTTTCTGTGACAGAATTTCTGTTTGTGTTTCAGCCTGTGTGTCAACTGCCCAGTTTGACAGCCAGGCCGGGTTTCCAGATATGCCTGTAAAAACGTAAACCAGCGCGCTACAGCTGTAATGTTAGTACAGGCATGAAAGCAGCAAACAAACGAACAGGATCAACAGAGATAGATTCTACCCAACCTAAAAAATGTATGTTTGGCATTTGGTATGGCATGTTTCTAACAGTTGCGTGACCAGAGACTGACCAGAGACCAGAGCAGGGGCGGACTGGCCATCTGTGTGATCTGGAGAATCACAGAATCATCACCTGTTTTTTCCCCCCACTAATCTGTTTCACAATCCAGTACTGTAGGTGGCAACAATGCACCTTTAAGTTGGATGCCAGCTGCACTGGCCGTGGCCGCCTAGTAAGGGGAAGAAGAAGTGGAAGAGGAGGAAGAAACCAACAGCAAAGACGTTAGATAGAAGCATAGAAACAAACAAACAATATGCATAATGTGGCCGCGGGTAAAAAACGGAAAGAAAGGGGTGGGGCTGAGAAGGCGAGAGAAAAAAAATTGCGGAATTTAGATACTGAATCCACTAAATGTCGCAAACTAACTGAAATATTTAGCAGCACAGCCAGCAGCAGCACCTCGCAGTTAAATATTAGCAGCAGACAGCTATGCAGCAACATGCCACAACGTTTTGTATCCATAACATGATTGTGTTATTGTATAATTTAGCAGTAAAAGCAGTAGCCTCTGTAAGTCAATCCTACATTTTTTCACAGTGGGAGCAAAACGTGCTCCTTGGGGAGAAAAAGTTACCATAAAGCCCTATTCATGCTGTGTGTTGTGTATCTGGCCCTTGTCCCAGATGTGAAAGCCCCCTTACTGGACTACTGAATATAATAATATTACATTATGTTTTGTATTTTGAATTGTTACCTGCCACCAGAATTTTGTGATTTCCTTGCCATAAATATAGACGTTTTTACCATAAATTGGTGCCTAAAAATGTATCAGAATGCAGGTACTGAAGTCTTTTACCCTCAAAATGTCCCCCCCTTCTTTATGTGTTCCCCCAAAGGCCAATTCTGAGGCAAGGAAAAACCCTGAAGTATAATCCCAGACATAAATATATAAATATATATATATATTTAAATTGCAGAGTTAGAGTTAAAACAGATGAAAAGATGGAGAACAAGACAGACAAATATGTGCAATGTCAACAGAGAGAAACACAGACAATAGAACAGACAGTGACAACAACAAAATACTGTAGAGAATGACAGTAACAGCATACAAGTGGGTTAAATAGGCAGTATGTGTACATTTGTTATAAACGTGTGCTCTTTAAAAAGTAGTAAGCATTGTTTGCCAGTTATTTACATTAAATATTTATAAATATGTTACATAAGGTACTGCTTATATTATTTCACCATCTCTACACAAATGTAATTAGTGAATGCACGTGTCCGTGGGTGGGGCTGCGTGGTCGTGGTAATGTGGGCTGGTGTGGCTACAGTTCCAGGGCTGAATTTTTGTCCCAGTCCGCCCCTGGACCAGAGAGTGACCAAACTCTTCTTTCCAATAATAGTATCAATTTAACAGGTATAACAGGCAACCTTATGTCTATCACACTACCTTACTAGCAGTAGCTTTTAACTTAAGCGGAATTAAATGGATGTCACCAAAATGATTTCTTATTTTTATTCAGGAATTCAACTGTCTGTCATGTAAACCCAAAAAATACAAATTAAAAAAATCATTAAAATCATGAAGCAAATAAACCAAACACAATGACTGCGCTTTAACATCAGCAACATCCAATCACTCCTCGTGGCTGCCTGCATGTGCACTTTCCCTGGACTTATGGCTGCAACTTGCGCTCTCTTCATCTACTCTATAACATAAAAAGGGGACAACAAGGTTGTATTTTAATTAACCTTTGGTTAAGTATTTCAACCCCAGACTGTGGTGTCCCTCAGCTGTGATTCCTGCCCGTTGTCTCCCGACGGGGATGGGGGCTTTTATTTTGGAGACGAGGAGGACTTTCGGAACGTTTTGGAAGCGGGTACCATGCTGTGAGCCCCAGGAATGAGCACAGTGTGGTAGCGTCGCTAGGTGCATCCACTGCTGAATCATAAGTTGTACCTACATCCGAGAGTGTATAAAATATATGTTGGCCTTCGGTGCCCAGGCAGTGTAGGAGAATTGCACGTTTGCTCGTGTCGGGCCAGTCGTCCCCCTCCGCGTAAATAGCAAGCAGGTAATTCTCGAACATTTTCATCCATATATCAAATGGAATGGTAGGTTGTCCCGTGCATGGCAGGAACAACACAGGAAGAGGCACACCGGCAGTCGCCACCCTCGTCGCCAATTTGTTATATATCAGGTAATCCACAGCAGAACAGACAAGACCGTAGAACTTAGCATCAACTTAAAGGAGAACTCCGGCCAATTGTTACGGTAATCTTGCTAAATATAACTATGCAAGACCTATATATGCTACAAGACATATATATGCTACAAATACACGCGGGACTGCTGCATGATGATTATTACCGAAGCCTGACACACTCAGTCATCCCAGAGGACAGCTAGCTAGCAGCTAACAGGGTAGGTGAATGTTGAAAATGCATCTTGTTATGTAAGAGCCCTGTTCATGTTACACAGACATTTTAATTGCATTTTGTGTCTGTTAAGATACACAAAGGCACTATTTAGCTTATGCCCCCTTAACTGCCGTTTTAGCTAAGTGGGAGCTATGCATTAGCTGCAGCAGCTCCGTGTCGCTAAGACCAATTCCGCTCATTTTTTTCTTCTATAGACAGGTCTTGCATAGTTATATTTTGCAAGATTACCGTAACAATTGGCCGGAGTTCTCCTTTAACTGTAAGTTTTTTTTTTCTTGTTCTTCTCCACACTCTTACAAAACATGCAGTACCATATATTGTGGTCTACAGTGACCTCTAGTGGTTAACTGTAACCCAATACACAACACAGTGTGTTTAGCGATTGTTTCCGTAATTCTAACCCAATAAAGTGTGTTCAGTCAGGTGGAGAGGACGGCAAGGTTGTTGTGTTTTTAGCAGTTCCTACAGTAATTCTAAGCCTTTTATGACTGTCAATATAGCCAGCATATAACGTTAGCTACTCCGCTGTGCTGTGAAGTAATGTCTGACTATGTGAGACAAGCGTCTAGCAACATTGTTGTGGATGCTGCGGTCTCAGCCTGACAACCTCCCTGAACTTCGAGTCTGGGGAGGAGGGGGAGGAGGGGGCGGAGGAGACGACTCTCTCCAGTATTTTGAATTTGTACTGCAGTAACTATTTTAAACACTAGCTGTCAGTATTACATATTGCACCTTTGACAGATTATTATAAGCATTAGTTGCTACTTTATGATTGCCATTCAAATGTTTATAGATGGTTTACAAAACAATTACCATTTACAAAGTATTACATATTTATTATTTAATCATTTATAAACTAATCATTTGATATGACACTAAACTAATGATACAATAACATACATTATAACCATACTAATAATTAGTAAACATTTAAAATCCTCATTTCATTGTCTGTTAACAGAAAATAACAATTAACTAAAGTTTAACTATCAATTTGCCATTTATTAATGATGATTTTTTATAAAGGGTTGCCATTATAATCTAAAGAGTAAAGGGGAATAATGATTCATTTTATGATGCGCCCCACCTCTGAATGCTGTAGTACAGTTTTGGTAGGGAGTACAATATGTACCAGTGCTATCTAACTAATGTCCTATGTGGTAGCCTCACCCTCCTGGGTCTGTTTAGACTTGATGAGCTTGGCCCTCATGTTGGCCCCGACGATGTGGGAGCTCCGAAGGTCGCCCACCCTGAACATCAGACACAGCTTGTCGTCTCTCAGAGAGATGACGGCGTGTTTGGAGAACACCAGCGTCTCGGCCCGTTTGTTGGGCTGCGAGATCTTCACAAACATACAGCCGACCTGGACAGAGAGGAGCAAGAGGTGAGACAGATTCTGCAGACAGAATGGGTACCAAAGGCTCAAATATTTGCAATAACTGGGAAAGCAGAGGGTTTTGAAAAAAGGCAAGACAGCTTCATTTGTTCCCTATTCTTTAAGTAGGTTTCAAATCAGTTTAGTACTATGCTAGAGAATCCAACCCAGCTTTCCAATCTGTCTAGTGAATTTGTTGGGTCTCTGTAAATTATAGTGTGGTCTCGACCTACTCTATCTGTAAAGTGTCCTGAGTTAACTCCTGTTGTGATTTGACATGAAATTGAAATTTAAATATTAATATGTTACAGTCTACCGTGTCAAATGCAGCACTGAGATCAAGTAATACTAAATACTGTTTAAGTGGATGTCATTAGACACTTTAACAAGAGCCGTCCCAGTGCTGTGGTGTGGTTGAAAACCTGACTGCAAGGCATCAAAACTGTTGTTTGGTGACAAGAAAAGGTTTAGTTGTGAAAAAAAACCCTTTTCAATGATTTTACTTTTTTGAAGAAACAACTCGCACATCAAAAAATTCTTCTGTTGAGGTGCGTTGGAAAATATCAACTTGGAACAAAGGAAAGAATCGTGCACTCTGCTCTTGCTATAGCATCACCGTTTATTTACAGGATTTCTGGAAATGAGGGATTCTTTCCTTTGTTCCAAGTCAATGATTTTACTTAAAAATGGAAGGTTTGCTATCGGCCTATAATTGCTCAGTGATGTGTCTAGATTGTTCTCTTTTAAGAGTGGCTTGATAACTGCAGTTTCAGGGCCTGGGGAAGATACCTGAAAAAAGAGATGTGAAAAATGAATCACATCTTTGGTTTTTCAAAGTTAAAGTGATATACACTGTACAGCTGTAAACATTCATTATGAGTGCTGAATTCAAACAAAGCTTCTTCATTTTTTGTTAATAGAGGCTATTTCCAGTTTTCAATGTTGAAACACAGTAATGACACTTGAGTTAACCTCAAACTCAATATTGTTTTTATATGCGTAGTAAAACAGCCTACTTGCTAATATGGCATGTTTCCAGCTCGCAAACATGCATAAACATGACTCTGCTCAGACGTCGGTGTGTGGATTCATCCTCATCAGAAGAGTGCTTACTTGGTCGGAAAATTCAAGCTCCATCAGCACTTTCAAAGTAAATATTCTTTTTCAGGATGCAAAGCATCTGCATCAAATTAGTGTAATTTGGTTTGTATAGTATTGATGCATTTGAATCCGCTGAACTAACAGGAGGCATATTTCTAATCAAACAGACACAGGTTAAACAGCATTTACAATTGTTTTAGCTTATTAAGGTGCCTTTCAGAAAGGGGCGGGGGGCTAAATGGAATTAGATAATTTGAACATTTGACTACGAATCTAAAAGCAAATTTGATATGCTTTCTTCTTTTCTTTTTTCTTTTTCTTTCTATGTGTCATTATGTGTTAGACTAAGATCTGCACACACAGTAAGTATTAGAAGTCCTCAGCTAGGTCAGCAGTAATTCAGTGTCAGTATGTTAAGGATATTTTTCTATGATTATCCATCCATCCATCCATCGTCGTCCGCTTATCCGTGGTCGGGTCGCGGGGGGAGCAGCTCCAGCAGGGAACCCCAAACCTCCCTTTCCCGAGCCACATTAACCAGCTCTGACTGGGGGATCCCGAGGCGTTCCCATGCCAGGTTGGAGATGTAATCCCTCCACCTAGTCCTGGGTCTTCCCCGAGGCCTCCTCCCAGCTGGACGTGCCTGGAACACCTCCCTAGGGAGGCGCCCAGGGGGCATCCTTACCAGATGCCCGAACCACCTCAACTCAACTACTACGAGCTCCTCACGGATGACTGAGCTTCTCACCCTATCTCTAAGGGAGACGCCAGCCACCCTCCTGAGGAAACCCATTTCGGCCGCTTGTACCCTGGATCTCGTTCTTTCGGTCATGACCCAACCTTCATGACCATAGGTGAGGGTAGGAACGAAAACTGACCGGTAGATCGAGAGCTTTGCCTTCTGGCTCAGCTCTCTTTTCGTCACAACGGTGCGATAAACAGAATGTAATACCGCCCACGCTGCGCCGATTCTCCGACCAATCTCCAGCTCCATTGTCCCCTCACTCGCGAACAAGACCCCAAGGTACTTAAAAGTGACAAAGCGCAGCCCTGGCGGAGGCCAACCCTCACCTGGAACGTGTCTGACTTACTGCCGAGAACCCGGACACAGCTCTCGCTTTGGTCATACAGAGATTGGATGGCCCTGAGAAGGGACCCCCTCACCCCATACTCCCGCAGCACCTCCCACAAAGTCTCCCGGGGGACCCGGTCATATGCCTTCTCCAGATCCACAAAACACATGTAGACTGGATGGGCATACTCCCAGGCTCCCTCCAGGATCCTTGCTAGAGTAAAGAGCTGATCCGTTGTTCCACGCCCAGGACGGAATCCGCATTGTTCCCCTTCAACCTGAGGTTCGACTATCGGCCGAACCCTCCTTTCCAGCACCTTGGAGTAGACTTTACCAGGGAGGCTGAGAAGTGTGATACCCCTGTAATTGGTACACACCCTCTGGTCCCCCTTTTTGAAGAGGGGAACCACCACCCTGGTCTGCCACTCCTTAGGCACTGTCCCAGACTTCCACGCAATGTTGAGTAGGCGTGTCAACCAAGACAGCCCCTCCACACCCAGAGCTTTCAGCATTTCTGGACGGATCTCATCAATCCCTGGGGCTTTGCCACTGTGGAGTTGTTTGACTACCTCAGTGACCTCCACCAGGGAAATTGACGACAATCCCCCGTCATCCTCCAGCTCTGCCTCTAACAAAGAGGGCGCATCAGCTGGATTTAGGAGTTCCTCAAAGTGCTCCTTCCACCGCCCTATTACCTCCTCAGTTGAGGTCAACAACGTCCCATCCTTACTGTACACAGCTTGGATGGTTCCCCGCTTCCCCCTTCTGAGGTGGCGGACGGTTTTTCCAGAAGCGCCTTGGTGCCGACCGAAAGTCCTTCTCCATGTCTTCTCCGAACTTCTCCCACACCCGCTGCTTTGCCTCCTTCACGACAGAGGCTGCAGTCCCTCGGGCCCCTCGGCACCCTGCAACTGCCTCCGGAGTCCTCCGGGACAACACATCCCGGAAAGACTCCTTCCCCAGTCGGACGGCTTCCCCGACCACCGGTGTCCACCACGGTGCCCGAGGGCCACCGCCCCCCGAGGCACCCAAGACCCCAAGACCACAGCTCCCTGCCGCAGCCCCAGCAATGGAAACTCTGTACACCGTCCACTCAGGCTCAATGCCCCCAGCCTCCACAGGGATGCACGAAAAGCTCCGCCGGAGGTGCGAGCCGAAGGTCCGCCGGACAGGAGCCCCTCCAGACGTTCCCAATTTACCCGCACCACCCGCCTGGGTTTACCAGGTCTGTCCAGAGTCTTCCCCCACCCCCTGACCCAACTCACCACCAGATGGTGATCAGTTGACAGCTCCGCCCCTCTCTTCACCCAAGTGTCCAAAACATACGGCCTCAGATCAGATGAAACGATTATAAAATCGATCATTGACCTTCGGCCTAGGGTGCTCTGGTACCAAGTACACTTATGAGCATCCCTATGTTCGAACATGGTGTTTGTTATAGACAATCCATGACTAGCACAGAAGTCCAATAACAGACAACCACTCTGGTTTAGATCAGGGAGGCCGTTCCTCCCAATCACGCCTCTCCATGTATCTCCGTCATTGCCCACATGTGCGTTGAAGTCCCCCAGCAGAACTATGGAGTCCCCCTCCGGAGCCCCATACAGGACTCCATTCAAGGTCTCCAAAAAGGCCGAATACTCTGAACTCTTGTTTGGTGCATATGCACAAACAACAGTCAGAGTTTTCCCCCCAACAACCCGCAGGCGTAGGGAGGCGACCCTCTGGTCCACCGGGGTAAACTCCAACGTTGCGGCGCTCAGCCGGGGACTTGTGAGTATCCCCACACCCGCCTGGCGCCTCACACCCTGGGCAACTCCGGAGAAGAAAAGAGTCCAACCCCTCTCCAGGAGTACGGTTCCAGAACCGAGACTATGCGTAGAGGTAAGCCCCACCAGATCCAACTGGTAGCGCTCCACCTCACGCACAAGTTCCGGCTCCTTCCCCCACAGCGAGGTGACATTCCATGTCCCCAGAGCAAGCCTCTGCTGCCCGGGTCTGGTCCGTCGAGGCCCCTGACCTTCACCGCCACCCGTGTGGCAGCGCACCCGACCCCAGCGGTTCCTCCCACAGGTGGTGGGCCCATGGGCTGGAGAGATAGGTGCCACGTAGCTTTTTCGGGCTGTGCCCGGCCGTGCTCCGTGGCAAACCCGGCCACCAGACGCTCGCTGACGAGCCCTCCCTCTGGGCCTGGCTCCAGACGGGGGCCCCGGGCTTCCTCCGGGCAGGGTCTCTCTATCCCTTCCTCGTTTTTTCATAGGGTTTTTTGAATGATTATGTCATGTATTTTTAGGTTTCATAACAAAATGTTGAAACATTTGATTAAGAAGTTACTCTGTAGTTGAAATTCTCCAACTCTAAATCAAAATACTGTGCAGGAAGGGAAATAACATTATTTATTTTTCTCAAATAAACACAATAATCTTCTTTAATAATAATATTAAAGTGCCCCTATTAAACTTATTTTCATCGCCATATTTGTACTCTTGGGGTCTACTAGAAAAGGTTTACATGATTTGATGTTCAAAAAACATATTGTTTTACTCATACTGCCCATTGCTGCAGCTCCTCTGTCTGAAAAGCCCAGTCTGCTCTGATTGGTCAGCAGGCCAACTCTGTTGTGATTGGTCAACCAAATTCAAACAAGTCACGCGGCAGGCTCCAAAGGACATAGTATGAAAAACTGGGCTGGCTTTCTCAATCAGTGACGTCGCTAATTGAGGAATTTCAAACGGGAATGTGGGCAAGAAAGCTCCATTTTGAGTGAAATGTGTTCTTTTGTACCTTATACATCTATTACATTCACAAAAAAACTATATAACACGCTAAAAGACGGGAAAATCTGAAAAAGCATAATAGGAGCTCTTTATACCTTTGAGGACGAAAAAACTCCTCGACAAAACTCCTACTCAAAAAGCAATATTACAAAATTTCATTTCAAAGATTTATTTACTTATTTAATCAAATGTAACCTAAGACTTTGGTAAACTCATTTTAAGCACCGAAACAATTCGCACAACACATCATAAGTTAAGGTTTGTTTTCAAAAGAGATTTAGGGAATTTCAAAAAGCCGACATCAACGTTTCAGCTTTGGCGCCAAATTATCTCTTTACACATTGCTCTAGAAAAGATTTTGGCCTCACTATAACGGAAAGCTGAGTTTCCTCTGAACATTTTGATATGAAACACATGTGGATCTGTTATATGCAAATACCTTAAAAAGATACATTAAAGATGATATGTGAAAATACCCTTAGACCTCAGAGGGTTAATTACAGTACATATTATTGTCAAAATAATCTGAATCTGATTATTTTTGCTACTGCTGACTACCAATTTCTTTTTTTTTTTTAAGATTTTTTTTTGTGGCATTTTAGGCCTTTATTTTTGACAGGCCAGGAGAGAGGGGGGGAATGCCATGCAGCAAAGGGCCACAGGTCGGAAACAAACCTGCGGCCGATGCATTGAGGACTGAGCCTCTGTATATGGGCTCACGCTGTACCAGGTGAGCAACCCAGGCCAACTACCAATTTCTGAATATGATCTTCCCATGTCTCGCCCCGGCGCTTACCATGAAGGCGTTGACCATTGAGCCCAGGATGGCCTGCAGCAGCAGCAGCATGGTGCCCACTGGACACTGGTCGGTGATGACGCGATGGCCGTAGCCAATGGTGGTCTCCGTCTCGATGGAGAAGAGGAAGGCCGAGATAAAGCCGTTAACATTGTTGACGCACGGCGTCCACGTGTCATCCTCCAGATGGTCCAGATCCCCCCTTTGGGGGAGGAAAGAAAGGAGGAGAATAGTGTGAGAAAGGGAGGGGGGGAGGGTGACAAAGTGGGTGTCAAGAGGGAAAAATAGACAGAGGGCGAGAAGATTTATATTCTTAGAACAGAGGTGCAGAAATATATGTGTGACAACTCGTCTGTCCCTTTTATATTTACAATTCCCTTTCAGCTATTTCTTATAATGAATAAGAAGCAAACCCTCATATTGATTAACCTGACATTAACGCTGTCACTTTTTCTTTATGCTGCAAACACCGACTTTTCCCATCACATATCACACACAGCATCTTTACTAACAGTCAGAGTCTGCAGATTTTCTTTCAAGTGATTCACTACACAGGCTAATGTCCCTGATTAACACAGCTCCAGCCAGTGAGGGAGAGCTAATTGATGAAAGTGGTGTTAAGTCATTTTTACGATATATAACTTTTTATTGACCTGTATTGGTGACCAAGGAATTGGAGTAACACGGACAGCTTTCTGGCACAGCTTAAAGTAGCCTGTAATTGATATCAAGAGGTCACGGTTTTACGAGACGAAAACGTTAGCTAATTAGAGCGGGGATCCAGCAGACACATCAAGTGAAGAGGTACATCGTGATGAAATACACTGTAATATTAATACTGCTCAGTCATCTGTTTTGGCTGAAATTTTCAATTTTTTTGCCGTCGTTGCAGAAATGTCTTGCAATGCTGATCACTCACACAGCATCATCCTCCATCTTCGAACAATTAAAAAGGTAGTGCTGCCTCGTGATGATTTCATTACAGGACATTTTGTTTTCTTGCCGAGAGTTGGATGAGTAGATTGACACCACTCTTATATCAGTCTGTTGTATAAAGCTAGCTTTTACCTAGCTTTAACCTATTACGTTTAACCATGTATCCAGCTAATTTAAATAGCTCACGTTATTGTATTGTGTGAACAGTTAACTTCATTTAATATTATATGTGGCGTTTTCTGTTGCGGGGAAGTTGCTCAGTCCTTGGGGAGTACAGAGTGTGGACTGGTAGCTGGAGAGATGCCAGTTCACCTCTTGGGCACTGCCAAGGTGCTCTTGAGCAAGGCACCTGCTCGGGGCGCTTGTCCAGCAGTTGCAGCCCACTCACTTTGACATCTCTCCATTTGTGCATGTATAGGACCTAAGCATGTGTGTGTATTTCAGGCCTGTGTGTAGTGTGTTCTAACAACAGAGTGAATTCCCCTCCTGGGGCTCAATAAAGTATAAAAAAAGAAATAATAAAAATGAAATAAAATAAAAAATGTTCCACCAAAACAAGTTCCTTCCTGAGACTATTTTGCATAGCCACTGTCGCTGCGTCCAGAGTTTAGCGCCGCCCAAGACGATTGTGATTGGTTGAAAGAAATGCAAACAACCCAGAGCATTGTTTTTCTCCTATCCCAGAATGCATCTGTGGAGCCGACTGAACTAATCAGCAGCTACAGGCGTGGTTTAGGTGTGTGTGACGGCCGCACTCTTAAGGTAAAAACAAATCTGCCCTTTTGAAGCTCACAAACACGTTATATGTTGTATGTTACACTATAGTTTTTGTATAGGCTAAACAAAGCTAAGCTATCCATCACCTGGCTGTAGCTTCATATTTATTTACCATCTAACTCTTGCAAAGAAAGTGAATAAGCACATTACCCAAAATGTCAAACTTTTGCTTTAGGTAGCAAGGAGGAGCACTGAGCCTAGAGATAAGGAAAGCCCTGTTCTTATGTACTACAAATGCTGCCACAATGTCTGAAAGTCCATCCATCCATCGTCGTCCGCTTATCCGTGGTCGGGTCGCTGGGGGAGCAGCTCCAGCAGGGAACCCCAAACCTCCCTTTCCCGAGCCACATCAACCAGCTCTGACTGGGGGCTGGGGGATCCCGAGGCGTTCCCATGCCAGGTTGGAGATGTAATCTACTCCGAGCTCCTCACGGATGACTGAGCTTCTCACCCTATCTCTAAGGGAGACGCCAGCCACCCTCCTGAGGAAACCCATTTCCGCCGCTTGTACCCTGGATCTCCTTCTTTCAGTCATGACCCAACCTTCATGACCATAGGTGAGGGTAGGAACGAAAACTGACCGGTAGATCGAGAGCTTTGCCTTCTGGCTCAGCTCTCTTTTCGTCACAACGGTGCGATAAACAGAATGTAATACCGCCCACGCTGCGCCGATTCTCCGACCAATCTCCAGCTCCATTGTCCCCTCACTCGCGAACAAGACCCCAAGGTACTTAAACTCCTTCACTTGGGTTAAGGACTCATTCCCTACCTGGAGAAGGCACTCCATCGGTTTCCTGCTGAGAACCATGGCCTCAGATTTAGAGGTGCTGATCCTCATCCCAGCCGCTTCACACTCGGCTGCAAACCGATCCAGTGAGTGCTGAAGGTCACAGGCCGATGATGCCATCAGGACCACATCATCTGCAAAGAGCAGCGATGAGATCCCCAGCCCACCGAACTGCAACCCCTCCATACCACGACTACGCCTCGATATCCTATCCATAAATACTACGAACAGGATTGGTGACAAAGCGCAGCCCTGGCGGAGGCCAACCCTCACCTGGAACGTGTCTGACTTACTGCCGAGAACCCGGACACAGCTCTCGATTTGGTCATACAGAGATTGGATGGCCCTGAGAAGGGACCCCCTCACCCCATACTCCCGCAGCACCTCCCACAAAGTCTCCCGGGGGACCCGGTCATATGCCTTCTCCAGATCCACAAAACACATGTAGACTGGATGGGCATACTCCCAGGCTCCCTCCAGGATCCTTGCTAGAGTAAAGAGCTGATCCGTCGTTCCACGCCCAGGACGGAATCCGCATTGTTCCTCTTCAACCTGAGGTTCGACTATCGGCCGAACCCTCCTTTCCAGCACCTTGGAGTAGACTTTACCAGGGAGGCTGAGAAGTGTGATACCCCTGTAATTGGTACACACCCTCTGGTCCCCATTTTGAAGAGGGGAACCACCACCCCGGTCTGCCACTCCTTAGGCACTGTCCCAGACTTCCACGCAATGTTGAGTAGGCGTGTCAACCAAGACAGCCCCTCCACACCCAGAGCTTTCAGCATTTCTGGACGGATCTCATCAATCCCTGGGGCTTTGCCACTGTGGAGTTGTTTGACTACCTCAGTGACCTCCACCAGGGAAATTGACGACAATCCCCCGTCATCCTCCAGCTCTGCCTCTAACAAAGAGGGCGCATCAGCTGGATTTAGGAGTTCCTCAAAGTGCTCCTTCCACCGCCCTATTACCTCCTCAGTTGAGGTCAACAACGTCCCATCCTTACTGTACACAGCTTGGATGGTTCCCCGCTTCCCCCTTCTGAGGTGGCGGACGGTTTTCCAGAAGCGCCTTGGTGCCGACCGAAATTCCTTCTCCATGTCTTCTCCGAACTTCTCCCACACCCGCTGCTTTGCCTCTTTCACGGCAGAGGCTGCAGTCCTTCGGGCCCTTCGGTACCTTGCAACTGCCTCCGGAGTCCTCTGGGATAACATATCCCGGAAAGACTCCTTCTTCAGTCGGACGGCTTCCCTGACCACGGGTGTCCACCACGGTGTTCGAGGGTTACCGCCCCTTGAGGCACCTAAGACCCTAAGACCACAGCTCCCTGCCGCAGCTTCAGCAATGGAAACTTTGAACATTGTCCACTCAGGTTCAATGCCCCCAGCCTCCACAGGGATGCACGAAAAGCTCCGCCGAAGGTGTGAGTTGAAGGTCTGTCGGACAGGAGCTTCCTCCAGACGTTCCCAATTTACCCGCACCACCCGTTTGGGTTTACCAGGTCTGTCCAGAGTCTTCCCCCACCCCCTGACCCAACTCACCACCAGATGGTGATCAGTTGACAGCTCCGCCCCTCTCTTCACCCGAGTGTCCAAAACATACGGCCTCAGATCAGATGAAACGATTATAAAATCGATCATTGACCTTCGGCCTAGGGTGCTCTGGTACCAAGTACACTTATGAGCATCCCTATGTTCGAACATGGTGTTTGTTATAGACAATCCATGACTAGCACAGAAGTCCAATAACAGACAACCACTCTGGTTTAGATCAGGGAGGCCGTTCCTCCCAATCACACCTCTCCATGTATCTCTGTCATTGCCCACATGTGCGTTGAAGTCCCCCAGCAGAACTATGGAGTCCCCCTCCGGAGCCCCATACAGGACTCCATTCAAGGTCTCCAAAAAGGCTGAATACTCTGAACTCTTGTTTGGTGCATATGCACAAACAACAGTCAGAGTTTTCCCCCCAACAACCCGCAGGCGTAGGGAGGCGACCCTCTGGTCCACCGGGGTAAACTCCAACGTTGCGGCACTCAGCCCGGGACTTGTGAGAATCCCCACACCCGCCTGGCGCCTCACACCCTGGGCAACTCCGGAGAAGAAAAGAGTCCAACCCCTCTCCAGGAGTACGGTTCCAGAACCGAGACTATGCGTAGAAGTAAGCCCCACCAGATCCAACTGGTAGCGCTCCACCTCACGCACAAGTTCCGGCTCCTTCCCCCACAGCGAGGTGACATTCCATGTCCCCAGAGCAAGCCTCTGCTGCCGGGGTCTGGTCCGTCGAGGCCCCTGACCTTCACCGCCACCCGTGTGGCAGCGCACCCCACCCCAGCGGTTCCTCCCACAGGTGGTGGGCCCATGGGCTGGAGAGATAGGTGCCACGTAGCTTTTCGGGCTGTGCCCGGCCGGGCTCCGTGGCAAACCCGGCCACCAGACGCTCGCTGACGAGCCCTCCCTCTGGGCCTGGCTCCAGACGGGGGCCCCGGGCTTCCTCCGGGCAGGGTCTCTCTATCCCTTCCTCGTTTTTTCATAGGGTTTTTTGAACCATTCTTCGTCTGGCCCCTCACCTGAGACCACTTTGCCATGGGAGACCCTACCAGGAGCACAAAGCTCCAGACAACACAGCCCTCAGGTTCATAGGGACACCCAGACCTCTCCACCACGATAAGGTGATGGTTCCCGGAGAGGCTGAAAGTGATTTTTAAAATCAATTAAATACGTTTCTCATTTTGAGCTACAGGGCTTTTCTTGCTCATTGTCATTGTGATTTAGCAACAGTAGTGTTCAAGCAGAAAACAAATCTACAGACTCTATGGCTCAGGACCGAAGGGCTGAGTCAAGTCCACCTTTGTCGAGCCCAAGACAAGTCCAAGACCAGGACTAGTTGAGACCGAGTCCAAATGAGAGACAGTTAAGACTGAGAAAGAAAGGATCAAATTAAGCCACATATTAACTTACTGTAATAATTTCACTTAAGTCACATAAAGCTGAAGTGCAACTTCACATTTTACATGTTGAGTCTTTTTATTCTGGTGTAAGAACAATGTGGACTGCCGATGGAAAATGTAACTTATAACAAGCAACACAGGTGTCACTAAATAAACCGACATGTTCACATTCTTGAACATATTCTTACATTTATTGTCTAGAAGAATTCATAGTACAAAGTGCTCGCTGACATTGTGGCTGTGGAAAAAATGTAAATGATTGATGCCTGATGATTGAGGTATATGATGCAGCCAGGCATATACCAAGGACCAATGTCCTGTTCTAGATGGATTTTGAATTAAACCTGTAAAATACCTGAAAAAATACCTGTTTTCTGAACAAGCGCACTTCATCACTTGTTTTGAAAGATGAAGTTACTTTAGAAAAAAACATGTAGTGCTGGACTCGGTCAAGACCAACTACAATATTTGGCGAGTCCAATGGCCGAGTCCGAGACAAGTCAGAGTCCAAATACCAACGAGTCCAAGACAAGTCAGAGACAATAGAAAAACGTACTACGGGTCTGCGCAGAGATCTAAATAAATAAACATCTTCCACCCCCTTTGCTCAACGATCTTACCTACAGTAGGCTATGAGGTACCAGATGGCCCCGAAGAAGAGCCACGTGCCGGCGTAGGCCATGACGAAGACGAAGAGCGAGCAGCGCCAGTTGAGGTCCACCAGCGTGGTGAAGATGTCAGTCAGGAAGCGATAAGTCTCCCGCATGTTACCGTGCTGCACGTTGCAGCGGCCGTTCTTCTCCACATAGCGCTGTCTCTTACGCCGAGTCCGGACTAGGGAAGAGACGGGAGAAGAGAAGGGAAGCAACACAACGTGGTTACAGACGTTTGAGTTTAAAATATGCATGTACGTGCAACATCAGTTTTGGTGCTTTTCTATGCTTTAAACAAGGTTAACGATGCGTCTTTGCAAGTGTCTTAGTTTCATAAACTTATGTTCCAGGAAACCAAATCAAAACCCTCTGGAAAAAATCAGTTAGAGAGATGCAGCGTGGCTCAGAGGAAAGTCAGCACGGTAAATAAGGGATAGATAGCAGAAAAACAGACAGGTGAGGAAAAGAGAGGACATGAAGTACGACAGGACAACATCATCAAACACTCAGAGAAGAAAAGCTACATTGGACTTTAGTTACTGTACATCCCAAAAGGGAACTGATGATGTGTCTTCGTAGAGAGCCTTTTTACTGTGGGTGTACCCGGCCACAATTGAGATTATGACACAAACTATTCTGTTCTTTCTTTTTTTTTTCTTACCCCTGACGACAACAACGGATATTAATCAGTATGCATCCTACTCAACCTAAAGAGTCATATCTTAAGGTTTAGAGCAATAGTTCAGCCCAAAAGGTCAGTGTCTCTGCCTTTTCTATGATAAATGTCTGTGAAAGGTCCAATGTAGCTTAACTGTCTATTTTTGTGCTTCTGGAAGGTATTGCCATAAAAACAATGAATGTCCAATTCTTTAATTAACAGTGTTTTAGTTTTTTTTCCTTTTCCTTTTTTCAAAGATGTACAGAGAAGAGGAGAGAACCTGGAGCGAACAAAGAGCAGTGCTGCTGGAGAAGCCTAATGAAAAAAGATGTGCAAGACTGTCAAAATCACTCTCGGCATTTCCTCTCTAACTGGGACATTTTGGGACTGATTGGTGGGATTGCTGGTAAAAGCAAATAAGGTTTAACCATGTATCCAGCTAATTTAAATAGCTCACGTTACTGTATTGTATGAACAGTTAACTTAA